>CP125973.1:543619711-544144317 GCA_030063025.1 Avena longiglumis | reverse complement strand
AGAAACCATGTACCTGTGATATCGTTCGGACACCTCTCGGACTTGATCCTTGATGACCTTGATTGCGTCGGTGATGATGCGATAACGAGTCTTGCCTTTCTTCAGCAGGCTGCCCATCTTCTCCATGAGCCCCTCCGAGTGGGGGCGTACACCAGGAGCCTGTCTACGACAACCTCCAAGTTGTAGGACAGCTCTCTGGCGTCCGCTGCCCAGATCTTCATCTGCAGGCTGAGCTGGTTCTCCCCGCCATCTCGAGGAGAGTAGCGTGCATGCTCTTCATCTCTTTGGAAAGATACTTGATGTCTTTTGCGGCGCTCTTCGGTAGGTTGTTCTCCTCCTCGAGGAGCTTGTCTAACAGGGAGCAAGGAGGCCATGGAGCCCGTCGCCACATCCATGGCTACCCTCTCACTGAATTGCTTTGAACAAATTAACCAAATCGAGACAACTAATTGGCTGGAGAACTTTGAACAATCATGTAGGTGTGAAGATGGAAAGCAATACTAGTAGTACATGTTTTCTGGTGTGCATACATGTCAAAGTCGTCGGCAGGGCTTGGGTCCTGATATATGCAGCTATATGGTCGCACAGATCTAGGTGCTAGCTAGCGCACATGGGATCACATGCATCAGACTCGGTAATCACGTTTACCCGGGCTTAATTAACGGTTGGCTCTTTGTGCAAGACTTGTGTATTGACGAGTGATTAGGCCTAGTAGCCCCAAAGAATCCCACGCAGCGCACAGGCATCATCAGCTGTGTGTGATTGTGAATATGTTCATTCAAAATATCGGGCATATTCAACGAGAGTGACTAATTATTGTCGGCACAAGTAATAATTGGCATGAATAAGTAGTTAGTTGTCAGTCTAGATCAATTTCCCGTGGCAGCTCAGGTCATCTGCAACCTAAGATATGCTAGTTTATGGAGGCGGGTTAGCTTGACAATGCATATACAAATGGACAGTTGGTCTCAAATACCGCGGGTTAGTCCACATTACAGAGCATATATCTCACATCTGAGACAGCTATTTCTCCTGCCCTGAATTTCCTTAAACTAACCAGATGGACCTAATCAAGTGGCCGGCAAATTTATGCGATCAAATTCGTCGGCCAATAGCGGCACCGCTATTTTTTTGTGTGGGTACTGCTAATATATAGGGTCTTTTAGACTCTCTACTTAGTCCTCACATAAATTTAGACTATGCTGCTATGAATAAGGAATAAGTCAATTGGAAACATACGAGTAAGTCTGCTCATAGTAGGAGTAACATAAGTGGTAATATCGATCCCACCTAGACTAAAGTGATGTGACAATCAATTAATGAAAAGAGAAAAATAGAGTAACATATTAGAGCAACGTATAGCTAGCAAATTGGCTATATAGGGTTGCCATGTCATCAAGAGCTAGCTTGTAGGCTATTATTAGATTACTACTACTATCTTATCTCTTTCTCTTTTCTCTCATTTAACGTTTTTACCTAGAAGCAAGTGTAGAGCTGGCTCTTGTATAAGAGCCAACAACTTGCATTTTTTATCTCTCTCCTCCACATAGTCAAAAATGCCTAGTCAGCAGGCTTATAGCCCACTATAGTACTTGCTCTTATGTTACCATCACATCACATCTCCCAATACAAAGTGGGTCTAAAAAATAATATTCTAAGTTACCACACTAAGTTAGTAATTTAGACCTTTTCCAATGGCGTTTTTTAGCATGGTATCATAGACAAATTGCTTATGTGGAATTATGCTTAACTTAGGTCTTTTCAATGGACGTTTCTTAGCGGTATCATAGGCAAATTTCTTATATGGCACTATACTTAATAAAATGAGAAGGTAAGGTTGTATCTTAGCTTAGATACAAGCCACATCATAGACAAAAATACATGGTTTGTCCAATCACATGCATATATGTACTCAACATCATTAAATGTAGATACAACTTTTAGAGCAAAAACAATAGTATAGCTAACCGATGGCTATAAGGTAGTGTCATGACATCTATAGTTAGCCAAATAGTCAATATGTATAATAACAAGCTATAGAAATATACTATTTTATTAATACTTGACCCACCATTCACTCTTATAAAGTGCTTAGGAGCACGTGCTAAAGCTGACTCTTGCATGAGAGCCCACTCTCCTTCTCTCCTCTTCTCTCAACTCAACACACATATACTATGTAATGTCTTATAGCTAGCTGATGTCACGTTATTATACTTGCTCTTAAGATATAATCCATTGTACTAGTTAAGATACACCACTGCCTAGGATAACGAGTTAAGAGACACTCCATTGTGAAAGGCCTTAGACTATTAATATAATTACTACCCACTATGACTATACTAAGACAAAATATATAGGTTTATGTCAAAAAAATACTGACTATGGAACCTGCAATTGCAATCAAAAGAAATGTGGCAACTTTTCTAGATGACAGTCCTATGCTTGATGGCCTTATGGCATTTGAGCTAGGACTTGAAGGAAAATTGGAGTTGGAGTCATCCTCTTGTGACGGGTCAAAAGTGAGTCTTAGAGCACCTTCACTCGTTGGGCGTTCCTAGATTGAAATTCGAACGTAAATAGCATCGAACGGAGCCAGTTTATGGCATGAGAACGCCCACTTTCCCACTCGCGTTCCTAGGCCGAGTTCCCAGGTCGGCATTTTTCGTCCAAATTCGGCTCAAATTCGTCCAGTTTTCGGCATAGTTTGGCATAATATGAATATAGAGCATTGTTCGGCCTAGTTTAACATGAAATTAACCATAGTTCGGCATGAAATTTAACATAGTTCGGCGTATAACGAAAGTACAACATATTTCGGCCTAGTTCGGTCAATTTATGTTCGGCATCTACGTGTTGCCCCTGCGTATCCATAAGTGCTCAACCAGATCATCCTGCAGTTGTTGATGCACTACCGGGTCTCAGATCTCCTGACGCATAGCGATGAAGGCATCCCAGGTTGGCGGCACCTGGTGATCTGGCTCTGCAAGAGGTTCCTGTCTATAGTATGGCTCATTCTGCTCGACCAAACTCACTGGGTCCTTCCTCTCATCCTCAATGATCATGTTGTGCAAGGTCACACAACAATTTATCACTTCCCACATCTGATCTTTCAACCAGGTCATAGCAGGGAACCGGACAACTGCGAACCTCTATTGGAGCACACCAAATTCTCGCTCCATGTTCTTCCTGCAAGCTTCTTGTTCCTTAGCAAACTAAGCATGCTTGGGGAGCATCGGGTTTGAGAGAGTCTTCAAAAATGTTGGCCATCTTGGATAGATGCCATATACAAGATAGTATTCCTTGTTGTA
The DNA here is from genome assembly GCA_030063025.1 of Avena longiglumis. Lineage (NCBI taxonomy): Eukaryota > Viridiplantae > Streptophyta > Magnoliopsida > Poales > Poaceae > Avena > Avena longiglumis. The sequence goes on along the minus strand of CP125973.1, from coordinate 544,141,009 downwards.
GTGGTGCCCGTTGATCTCAAAATCCATAGGGGGAGCATGATCCTTAACAATCTTGGCAAAGACATTTGAGGAGTTGAGAACGTTGATGTCGTTGTTTGATCCTGCCATGCCAAAGAAGAAGTGCCAGATCCAAAGATCATGTATACCAAGTGCCTCACGTATCATAGTGCAACCTCCTTTGTGGCCTTTGTATATTTCCTACCATGAAAATGGACAGTTCTTCTAGTGCCAATGCATGCAGTTTATGATTCCAAGCATCCCAGGAAATCCTCTACTTTCATTGACTGCGAGTATCCAAACAGTGTCTTCGGCAGTGGGTGATCTCAAGTACTGTTTCCCAAATACTGCAATCACTGCCCTGTAGAACTTGTACAAGCAATCGATGGCGATGCACTCGGCCATGCGAAGATATTCATCGGCATTGTCATCCGGTGCTCCGTATGCAAGCAACCTCATCACCACTGTGCACTTTTGCAGTGAGAAAAACCCAACCACTATGTCCTTCTTGCACAAAAATAGGGGTCGAACTCCCGGACGGCATGCACGATCTCGAGGAAGAGCTTTCGTCTCATCCTAAAATGGAGCCGAAACAAGGCCTCTTTGTGGAGGGGCTCGTCGGCGAAGTAGTCGGCGTAGAACATGCAGTAGTCCTCCATCCTCTTCCTTGCTTTGCACTTCCGGCGACCCTTCGCCGAGCCTCCACGCTTCGGCGTTGCCGCCTACATGTGCAGCCGGGCGAGAAAAGCGAGGATCTGCATGTGCCCTACATCTTCGGCTGCAGCGGCGTTCTCCTCCAGAAACACGACAAACATCTCCTCGTCGTCGAAGTCCATGGTCGAACGGGCAAATTTCCGAACACTTGGCGGGCGAGGTGGCGAAGCTCGGAGATAAGCCGAGCTACGGCGAAGTTTGGGCGGCGAAAGTTGGCCTAGGCCGAGGGGAAAGGGTGCGGCGACGGAGGCGGAACTATCTAGAGGCGTGGATACGGTTCGGCATGGTGGAGCTTCGTCGGCGAAGGCATGGCGACAGGGGCAGCTCTTCGTCGCGGGAGAGGCGAGTGGTAGTGGAGAAATAGGGTTGTCTCGCCGACAGGGTTGGCCCACCATCATTTTTGCTTGGTCCGGCATTTCCAGGGCGTTCCCGGCGCCCCGAGATCGGTTTGGGAAGTCCGGATAAAAATTTGGCCAAATCTGGACGAAACTAGGGTCCTGCGAACGCGACTGAGCCAATTTTCAGCGTTTAGACAAAAACATTGTCCTGGAAACAGCATGTTGGAAACCGAGTGGAGATGCTCTTAGGAGCAAGAGGATAAGGGTACTCTATCTGTGGAACTAAGCAATGACCGTTGGGGTCTGTGGAAATTTTGTAGGAACCGCGTAGAATTATTCAACGGTCAACATTCAAAGAAACTTAATTAACATGCTGGAGCGAGAACTGCCTTGCTCCCTGTTTACATCTATAAATACTGTTGCTCTCTCTTTTTTTTAATCTATAGAAGTTTGTTAGGCTCTCATGTTTGTTCCTTGGTTTGTGTCGGCATTCAGATCTGCAATCTGGAGGGAGCAAGCGACGAATGTCACTCTGCAAGAAGCACTTGGGGGGCAAGCTGAAGGCGACAGCGGCGCGGCCGGCAGCTGCCTGGAAACATGTTCGGCTGGAGGGGCCTGCGTGCCTCGTTGACTAGCCTTTGCGCGCCATGGACAAAATTTTGTCTTGCAGGTGTCATTAAAAACTCATAGCTGATTATAACTGTATATCTGAGTATAGAAAATGCTGGGCAAAAAATAATAGTACTAAGTACTGAATCTTAGACTGTCGTATGGTACGTGTACTTGTAAAATCATTACTAGTAGATTAACCGTTCTTCTTGTAATATTCCCATCCAACTCACTGTAGCTATGTACTTCAAACAAAAACTCATTATAGCTATGAAAATAAAAAGTCTTTCTAATCAGACTTTTGTCCCGTTTTATAAATAAAGCAATCATCCATAATAAGTTATAGGTTTTCAAATGAAACAAAGAATGATAGGGCCACGGCACAACACAATCCAAAGTAAGTCAAAGACACTTGCTGAGCGAGACGACACAAAAAAAGTAGAGCTACACTGGACTATTGGGAGCTGCAGTCTCGAGGAGATGGCTAAGAATCTCGTTTGGCGCGCTTTGTCCCCTTATATATAGAGCGGTACTAGAGGTGCAAGTAGAGACGTCTTGAAAATAAAAAGTAGTCAAGAGATAAAACCTTAAGAAAAAATCTAAGAAGAGACGCCGCACCGCACACTCTTGCGTGCGGCGTGCAGCGATTCGAAAAAGGCATCGTGGTGTCTGCAACAACCGCTCTCATCCTCGATCCCCATCTTATCCCCACACAAGTCGCCACCATGGAGCACACATAAGAGGAAGCCGCCACGGAGCACAGAGCAGCAGGGAGGCCGTCGCCCTAAGCACGCAGCTACGGAGGAGGCTACAAGCAAGAGCACCCAGGGAAGGCCTTCCCCACACCTTGCACGCAGCAACGAGAGGAGAGGTGTCGCCGCGCGACCACGCCGCACTGGGAGGCCGCCGCTGTAGAGCATGAAGCGGGAAGGCACGCGGACGACCACATCGAGCCATGCCCTGAACCAAAAGATTCACCCAGGCTGGAGCTTGCGGTGGTGAGTTAGAAGGGAAGCTCGAGAGGACCTCCACGGAGGCTCGCCCAAACCTTTGAGCCTCTACCATGCCCGTCGTGCTCGTGGATGGAGGAAAAGATTAAAAAAAAGGGAGAAGTGGTACCAACTAATCAATATGACAATTAGACTAATTTTAACCTAGCAATTTGGTTTACTTAATCTAGCAGTTAGGCCTATTTCGTCTGATAATTAGTATTTTTGCCATTAAGTGGCAATTAGGTATGGTTAAACCTGCAGCTAGGAATAATTAATCTGACAACTAGGAATGTGATAAACAAGGCCTAATTATTTCCGAAATCAGTAATCTAGTAATTTACCCGAGCGTTCGCCGTCCAAGCCGAGCGCTGCCCTGAGGTTAAGCATTCATCCTCCACGCCAAACGTTGACCTTGGTCAACGCTTTCATCTTGCAAACATATTGGAAAATGGTACTGCTCCCTCGATCCCCCGGGTCGCTCCTTCCGTGATCCTTTCGCACGAACTGGGTAGGCCAACTTTCACATAACCGTTTCTTCCTCTCCTCTGCTTTATCCAGGAACGCAGCAAGCGCCTCCGCCCAAGATCCTTGCGCCGCCTCGCCTCTGCAGCCCCACGCACTGACTCGCCGGAGCAGTCCCGTGCCGCCACCCCTCTCCGCCGCGCCACATCGCCGCTGCAGCCCGCGCCTCCGTGCCCGCGCTGCCGTCGCTCAACTTCCACGCGCTCCGCCATGGGATCCGCATCCGCCCTCGCGCCCGCCATGGGCGCCGCCCCAAGGAGTCCTGCTGCTTCGTCTAGCTGTGTCGTCTGCCATGGGCGCCGCCCAGCCTCCACCCTCGCGTCTCCACGCCCGCGTTGCCGTCGTCCAGCTTCTGCGCGGTCCGCCATGGGTGCCACCCCAAGGAGTCCCGCTGCTCCGCCTAGCCACGCCTCCGCGCCCGACGGAGATGGATGCCACCCGCCATGGGCGCCGCCCCAGGGAAGCCCTACTGCTCCACCTCCACCTCGTGCGCCCCTCCCTGCAAAGCTTCGTCCGACTGTGTAGACGACATCATCGTCTACTCACGAGTTTGCTACAAACGATCGCTGGTGGTGCTACCGAAGAACACGGGCGCTGCTACATACGCCGTCGAGGTTTGCTACGGGCGTGGTCGTCGGCGGCGCTACAATCGATGTCGGATTTTTGCTACAATGTCATAATTTTTTTGCTACATATGTTCTATGCTTTTGCTATAATTGTACAAATTATTTGCTACAATTTCTCCGACGATGTCCGCGATAAAGTCAGTTTTGCTACATTATGACAAAAAATTGCTTCAAAGTCTCCGACGAGGTCCTGCTTTTGCTACATTATCATTTTTTTTTTGCTACCACCATTTTCTGATTCTGCTACAATAATGTAAAGTTTTTGCTACGAGGTCTCCGGCGATATTTTTTCTGCGAGAGTCTCCGGCGAAGTCGATAACATTAGGACATTTTTTCTGCTACAAGGTCACCTGCGAGGTCTTCGGCGAATTCTCCGACAAGATCTAGCATGTCTTATTATTACGACTGGGCGTTTTTGCTACATGTAGTAAAAACATGATACTTTATAGCAAAACCAAATCAATTATAGCAAAAACATGATTTGCAGCTGTTTTAGGGACATGTGTCGCGCTTGGGACCCGGGGGATAGGGGGCAATTATCCTGCGGATGACGCGTAGGGGTGTCCAAACATATTTCGGTTTCTACCGACCGATCGTTAGAAAACTGCAGTCGGGTATCGTTTCTCGTTGGCGCGGGTCGCAGGGACAATATCTCCGTATAATCTTTCACGTTTGCTGAAGCAAGCATCGGTGTTGTGTACCCTATTAATAACCATGGCACGGTCTGTTTTCATCTTCCCTTGAACAGACGTGTGCAGCCTTTGTGTTCAAGTGCTCACCGGCCAGCTGCAGACCCATGGCAGTGCATGCAGCTTCTGCCTCCTCTACTTCTCCAGATAAGCAGAACTCAGATTGCAAAACAATCACAAGATAGCTGTAGTATATCTTTTACAGAACTCGGACCACAAGACTACATAACTGAGCGTGTAAAGTATTAAAACATCTGCACAGCTAAAAGAAAATTTACACCATTGCAGAACTCAGATCATTACAAGAGATACAAACCACATATTATTGCTTCTAATTGTCGCTTTCTCACTAATTACTTAACACATCATATTTTTTGTCTAATTAGCAGCCATATTACTGCAACTCAAGTCTGAATCGTGGATGCAACTTACACACACTGACTTCTCCATGTCCAAGTTACTCGTAACTGGAAACCTCATTACCAAGAACATTTGATATCTATAAGTTTTTTTTTCTCGACATCGAGTTTTTACCGGAGGGCACCAAGATTTCTGGCTTCTGCGAAATGCTGAACATCACGTCATTTTCCGGTCCAAGTTAATTCAAAAAAAATTGCATTCAAAAAATTTCAGTTACCCACTAAATTTGCATCTCAAATTATTTTTTTAGCGCGCAGCGCAAAACACAGCGTAGCAACAATGCAAAAATTGCAGCGGCCGCGAGAATTCAAATCCACAACCTCATGATTGGTGGAAGAGACGTGGCCTAACCACCACAAAAGCCATTGACGCGTGTTCGTCTTAGCATAGAGACTTTATTTGTCACAATATGAAATTTAAAATTCAAACTCATTCGATTTTTTTGACTGGTACATATTTCTGGGAGGGGACCGAAATTTCCGGTTACCTAGTTACCCGAAATCTTGTCCGAGGGAAAAAAATCCTAGATATCTATAAACTAAGTATTATAGATGTAGATATTTTTCTGTATAATTATTAAACACTACAAAGTTTGAATATTACCAGGAGTCATATACAACATAATCTGGAAGACAGGAGTGCAAGAACACCGAATATTTAACCAATGAAAAGTGCTACTATTTCAGCCCGGCATCTTTTATACTCACAAATACAATTGAAATTTAAAATTCAAACTCATTTGTATTCTTTTGACCGGTAGACATATTTCTGGGAGGGGACCAAAATTTCCGGTACCCGGTGGTTACCAGAAATCTCGTCCGTGAGAAAAAAAAATCCTAGATATCTATATGCTATTATAGATGTAGACATTTTTCCATATACTTCATCAAACATTACAAAGTTTGACTATTACGAACACCAATAATTTACCAATGAAAAGTGCTTTTCTTACAAGTTAGCGGCAGTCTGAGGTTCAGTGCTATTATATATTTCAGCCCGGCATCTTTTATACTCACAAATACAACAGAAATCAGCTAAATTTTAACACTAGCATCTCCAATACACAACTCTGTCCACGGTGCGCAACCTCCCATTAGTTGCTGCTCACAAAATATATGTGTACAAACATATAATTAACACGGGTATTCAGTATTCACAAAGATCACAAAGCTTCTGCCACCCTCGTTTGGACGTAATTCAAGGCGTTATGGTGAGTGAGACCGCTCCATGCATGCATGGTTAACGGCATGATAGCTAAGGCCTCCGGCTGCTTCAGGCAGCTGCCGACCGGTGTCACTTCAGCTTGCCCCCCAAGTACTTCTTGCTTGCAATCTGACAGTGATGGCCTCCAGATTTAGACCTGACTCACCAAACAAACAAAATTCATGGAGCAGGTCAGGAATGAACAAAGATGAGTGCCGAACAAATTTCAACAAAGAAAAATAAATAGTACTACCATATTTTAGTACGACCAAAATACATCAGCCATCAATATCTACGTACTGGGGACTTGCTTGTATGGGTCAGTTTTCTTTTAAGCGTCAAAACACATATCTAGGCTATGTGTACCTCCATATAAGTATACTCGGTTGAGCTGGATATATTTCACGTTCTTACGGGCTGATCCCACCCCCCATTATCGCGATCTACGTCTTTGTATGTCATTTTTTGAAATTTTATTGCTACTGCTATATACCTTCCGATTTCCGCCTCCCGCAGTCAAGTGAGTATACATGTATGATGAGTATATGTCTAATAAGACCATACGGGCTTTGGGTGGGTTGGTACGGTCTTCGAAACGAATCGGTATAGTTTTTGTTGTCAAAGTTTAAGGAGGGGGACACCGAAGCAAAAGTGTTCTATAAATGTTGACCGCTGAATAATTCTGCGCAATTCCTACAAGATTCGCAGACCCTACACCTGTCCCACTTAGCTCCACAGATAAGAGTATCCTAGAACCAACTGTTTAGTTCTTCTCTGTGAGCAGTCACAAGAGCCTGACTCCAACTCCAATTTTCAGTTCATGTTAACCGATGCAAACACAGATGAAGGCCATGAGTGCCTCATCGGCTCTCAACCTCCTGGGTCTCCTGCTCTTGGCTGCCACCAGCGAGGCCACCACCATAAACATCACCAACCGATGCTCCTACACTCTGTGGCCAGCCGTTCTGGGCGGTGATGGCAGGGAGCTCAAGTCGGGGCAGTTGTGGACACTGGACGTGCCCGTCGGCACGACCAGCGGGCGCCTCTGGGCACGCACAGGCTGCTTGTTTAGCAGCAACGGCAAAGGGTCATGCCAAACAGGCGACTGTGGCGGTGCGCTTGCCTGTAGTATCTCAGGTAAGCCGCCATGCACGCTTGCCGAGTTCTCGACTAGCAGCACCCAGGATTCCTTCGACATCTCAGTTATCGACGGCTTCAATGTACCCGTCGAATTCCTGCCGGTGCCGGTACCAGGAGAGCAAGAGTGCAGCAAGGGGCCACGGTGCGCAACCGACGCGTCGCAGTGCCCAAGGGAGATAAAGGTGCCGGGGGGTTGCAACAACACATGCACCGGGACTGAGTCTGAGGATTGCACCTACTCAAGCTTCTTTAAGAAGATGTGCCCAAGCGTGTACGAGTCCTCTGTCCACACCATCATCCGACTCCCAACTGATGTTGCTACGTACGCTTGCCCAGCAGGCACGAACTATCAGGTCATCTTCTGTCCCCCAATGAATCTAGCAATTTCGCCTGCAGCTACGAGTCCTCTGCCTACACCCACACCCGAGACAACACCTTCACCTTCAAGCCCTCCGCTTGCTCCTATTGGGCCAAGAAAGAATGTCACAGGCATAATTATGGCAATTGTAGCTAGTGTAGGCAGCTTTATATTGGCCACCGTGTTGTTCTATATATGTGCAAGAAGAGCACGGCGAAAAAACCAGGATATGGAGGAAGAGGAAGAGTTTGGGGAGCTACAAGGAACGCCGATGAGGTTCACATTTCAACAACTAAAGCAAGCTACTGAGCAATTCACGGACAAGCTTGGGGAAGGAGGATTTGGCTCTGTTTTCAAGGGACAATTTCAGGGGGACGGTATTGCAGTAAAACGTTTGGATCGAGCTGGCCAAGGAAAACGAGAATTTTCGGCAGAGGTTCAGACAATTGGCAGCATCCATCACATCAATCTAGTGAGATTGGTTGGTTTCTGTGCAGAAAAATCTCATAGGCTCTTGGTATACGAGTATATGCCAAAAGGATCCTTGGATAGGTGGATCTACCACCGACATAACAATAATGGTCCTCTGGATTGGAGCACACGATGCAAGATCATTACTCACATAGCTAAGGGCCTCTCTTATCTTCATGAGGAGTGCACAAAAAGAATTGCTCATTTGGATGTCAAACCACAAAATATACTCTTAGATAACAACTTCAATGCAAAACTTTCTGATTTTGGACTGTGCAAGCTCATTGATAGGGATATAAGCCAAGTGATTACTAGAATGAGAGGCACACCTGGATATTTAGCTCCTGAATGGTTGACATCACAAATCACAGAGAAGGCTGATATCTACAGCTTTGGTGTTGTGGTCATGGAAGTCATCAGTGGAAGAAAGAACATCGACACCTCCCTATCCGAAGAGAGTATCCATCTGATTACCCTATTGGAAGAAAAGGTGAAGCACAATAACTTTGTAGATTTGATTGACAAGAACAGTAGCGACATGCAAGCACATGAGCAGGATGTAATTCAGATGATGAAGCTCGCGATGTGGTGTTTGCAGATTGATTGCAAAAGAAGACCTAAAATGTCCGAGGTAGTCAAGGTCTTGGAAGGCACCATGAATGCAGAGAGCAATATAGATCATAACTTTGTCGCAACAAATCAAGCAACTTTCGGCATTGCTGGAAATGTGGCCTCCTCAGTTCCACCTCTAGCCTCACATGTATCAGGGCCTAGGTGAAATGAGACAATCCTGAAAAGATAGGCAATTAGATTATGAGCAGGCAGGAAATTTCATATGTAAAGCAAAAAACCATCTGTTGTACTATTACTATAGTGTAAGGCCCCATGTCTTCAGTAAATTCCGTTCTGATTGATTTTTCCAGTTATTAGTTATTATCATTGAAAACTTGAAACTAGTATGGAGTAGTATATTTAAAAACATTCCTATTGCCAAGATTCAGTGCTATTAATTTTTTCCCGGCATCTTTTATACTCAGAAATACAATTAAAATCAGCTAAAACTTTATTGCTAACAGCTCCAATACACAATTCTGTCCACGGCGCGCAACCTCTGTTTCGTTGCTGCTCACAGAATGTGTATACAAATATATACCCCCTCTGTCTACTAATATAGTAAAATGTTTTGGCATATCAAATTAGTTTGCCAAAACGTTTTACATTAGTGAACAGAGAGAAAAATTAACATAGGTATTCAGAAAGATCAAAAGGCTTTTGCCACCCTCGGTTGGACGTAAATCAAGGCGTTATGGTGAGTGAGACAGGGCTCCATCATCCATGAATGGTTGACGGAATGATAGCTAAGGCCAGTCAATAAGGCCTCCAGCTGCTTCCACGCAGCTGCCGACCGGTGTCAGCTTCAGCTTGTCCCCAATTACTTCTTGCTTGCAAACTGACAGTGATTGCGTCCAGTTTCTAGATCCGACGCAACAAATAATGGAGTCAGATCAGGAATGAACAAAGATGATTGCAGAACAAATTTCCAGAAAGAAACAAAGATTAATCTGCTTCTGTGTCATTTCTGGGTACATTTCTAGCTCATATTTCTTGGTAGAAGTGACACAGAGCATCTGCGTACATTTTTGAGTAATATTTGTATATACCATATTTTACAATGAAAAAATATCAGCCAGCAATATAGACGTATGCGGGTGGGGAATTGCGTAAACGGGCTGGATCAAGACAGTTTTCACTAGAGAATGTTAAGCTTCTTTGACTGTTGACCGCTGAATAATTCTACGAACAATTCCTAAAAGATACGCAGAGACCACAACTGTCCTACTTAGCTCCACAGATGAAGAGTATCCCAGCACCCGCTGTTTAGTTCTTCTCTGTAAGCCGTCACAAGAGCCTGACTCCAACTCCAGTTTCAAGTTCATGTTAACCGATGCAAACATAGATGAAGGCCACGAGTGCCTCTTCTGCTCTCAACCTCCTGCCTCTCCTCCTCCTGCTCCTGTCTGCCACCAGTGAGGCCACCACGATAAACATTACCAACCGATGCTCCTACACCGTGTGGCCCGCTGCTGTGCATGTGCGCGGTGGTGGTGTGGAGCTCAACTCGGGGCATCTGTCCTACACCGCGTTTGGAGTCGCTGTGCCCGTGGGCGCTGGTGGCAGGGAGCTCAAGTCGGGGCAGGTGTGGACACTGGATATGCACGCTAATACGTCCAGGGCGCGCATCTGGGCACGCACTGGCTGCTCATTTGGCGGCAACGGCAAAGGGTCGTGCGAAACAGGCGACTGCGATGGTGCGCTGGCCTGTAAAATCTCAGGTAATCCACCCAACACGCTTGCCGAGTTCTGGACTAACAGTACACAAGATTTGTTCGACATCTCAGTTATCAACGGTTTCAATGTACCCATGGACTTCCTGCCGGTGCCGGTACAAGGAGGGAAAGAGTGCAGAAAGGGGCCGCGGTGTGTGGTCGACATCACGTCCCAGTGCCCAAAGGAGATAAAGGTGCCGGGGGGTTGCAACAACACGTGCACCGGGTGTTCCGGCAATTGCACCTACTCGAGCTTCTTTAAGAGGATGTGCCCAGACGTGTACACCCTCCCAAATGATCTTGCTAAGTACGTTTGCCCAGTGGGCACGAACTATCAGGTCATCTTCTGTCCCCCAATGAATCTAGCAATTTCGCGACAAGCGATGAGTCCTCTGCCTACACCGACGCTCAAGACAACACCTTCAAGTCCTCCGCTTGCTCCTATTGAGCCAAGAACGAAAGTCACAAGCACAATTCTTGCGATTGTAGGCAGCTTTATATTGCTCACCATGTTGTTCCATGTATATACACAAAGAGTAGGACGAAAACACCAGGATATGGAGGAAGAGGAAGAGTTTGGGGAGCTACAAGGAACGCCGATGAGGTTCACATTTCAACAGCTAAAGCAAGCTACTGAGCAATTCACGGACAAGCTTGGGGAAGGAGGATTTGGCTCTGTTTTCAAGGGACAATTTCAGGGGGACGGTATTGCAGTAAAACGTTTGGATCGAGCTGGCCAAGGAAAACGAGAATTTTCGGCAGAGGTTCAGACAATTGGCAGCATCCATCACATCAATCTAGTGAGATTGGTTGGTTTCTGTGCAGAAAAATCTCATAGGCTCTTGGTATACGAGTATATGCCAAAAGGATCCTTGGATAGGTGGATCTACCACCGACATAACAATAATGGTCCTCTGGATTGGAGCACACGATGCAAGATCATTACTCACATAGCTAAGGGCCTCTCTTATCTTCATGAGGAGTGCACAAAAAGAATTGCTCATTTGGATGTCAAACCACAAAATATCCTCTTAGATGACAACTTCAATGCAAAACTTTCTGATTTTGGATTGTGCAAGCTCATTGATAGGGATATAAGCCAAGTGGTTACTAGAATGAGAGGCACACCTGGATATTTAGCTCCTGAATGGTTGACATCACAAATCACGGAGAAGGCCGACATCTACAGCTTCGGTGTTGTGGTCATGGAAGTCATCAGCGGAAGAAAGAACATCGACACCTCCAGATCAGAAGAGAGCATCCATCTGATTACCCTGTTGGAAGAAAAGGTGAAGCACAATAACTTGGTAGATTTGATTGATAAGAACAGTAACGACATGCAAGCACACGAGCAGGATGTAATTCAGATGATGAAGCTCGCGATGTGGTGCTTGCAGATTGATTGCAAAAGAAGACCTAAGATCTCCGAGGTAGTCAAGGTCTTGGAAGGCACCATGAATGCAGAGAGCAATATAGATCATAACTTTGTCGCAACAAATCAAGCAACTTTCGGCATTGCTGGAAATGTGGCCTCCTCAGTTCCACCTCTAGCCTCACATGTATCAGGGCCCAGGTAAAATGAGACAATCCTAAGATAGGCAATTAGATTATGAGCAGGCAGGAAATTTCATATGTAAAGCAAAAACCATCTGTCGTACTATTACTATAGTGTAAGGCTCCATGTCTTCTGTTAATTCCGTTATGATTGATTTGTCCAGTTATTAGTGAAATGTGAATCTGCTTTGAGTTATTATCGTTGAAAACCTGAAACTAGTACGGAGCAGCATATTTAAAAACCTTCCTATTGCCAAGATTCAGTGCTGTTAGTTTTTTCCCGGCATCTTTTATACTCAGAAATACAATTAAAATCAGCTAAAACTTTACTGCTAACAGCTCCAATACACAATTCTGCCCACAGCGCGCAACCTCCGTTACGTTGCTGCTCACAGAATGTGTATACAAACATATACTCCCTCTGTCTACTAATTTAGTAAAATGTTTTGGCAAATTAAATTAGTTTGCCAAAACGTTTTATATTAGTGAACAGAGAGAAAAATTAGCATAGGTATTCAGAAAGATCAAAAGGCTTTTGCCACCCTCGGTTGGACGTAAATCAAGGCGTTATGGTGAGTGAGACAAGGCTCCATCATCCATGAATGGTTGACGGAATGATAGCTAAGGCCAGTCAATAAGGCCTCCAGCTGCTTCCACGCAGCTGCCGACCGTTGTCAGCTTCAGCTTGTCCCCAATTACTTCTTGCTTGCAAACTGGCAGTGATTGCGTCCAGATTCTAGATCTGACACAACGAATAATGGAGTCAGATCAGGAATGAACAAAGATGATTGCAGAACAAATTTCCAGAAAGAAACAAAGATTAATCTGCTTCTGTGTCATTTCTGGGTACATTTCTAGCTCATATTTCTTGGTAGAAGTGACACAACCATCTGCGTACATTTTTAATATTTGTATATACCATATTTTACAATGAAAAAATATCAGCCAACAATATAGACGTATGCGGGTGGAGAATTGCAGGCTGGAGAAAGACAGTTTTTGCTACAGAATGTTAAGTTTCTTTGACTGTTGACCGCTGAATAATTCTACAAACAATTCCTAAAAGATACGCAGAGACCACAACTGTCCTGCTTAGCTCCACAGATGAAGCGTATCCCAGCACCCGCTGTTTAGCTCTTCTGCTCTGTAAGCCGTCACAAGAGCCTGGCTCCGACTCCAGTTTCAAGTTCATGTTAACCGATGCAAACACAGATGAAGGTCACGAGTGCCTCTTCTGCTCTCAACCTCCTGTCTCTCCTCCTTCTGCTCTTGGCTGCCACCAGCGAGGCCACCACGATAAACATTACCAACCGATGCTCCTACAGCGTGTGGCCCGCTGATATGCATGTGCGCAGTGGTGGCGTGGAGCTCAACTTGGGGAATCTGTCCTACACCGCGTTTGGAGCCGCTGTGCCCATGGGCGCTGGTGGCAGGGAGCTCGAGTCGGGGCAGGTGTGGACACTGGATATGCCCGCCAACACGTCTAGGACGCGCATCTGGGCGCGCACCGGCTGCTCATTTGGCGCCAACAGCAAAGGGCCATGCGAAACAGGATATGAGCCAAAGTGGTTACTAGAATGAGAGGCACACCTGGATATTTAGCTCCTGAATGGTTGACATCACATATCACAGAGAAGGCCGATATCTATAGCTTTGGCATTGTAGTCATGGAAACTGTAAGTGGAAGAAAGAACCTCGACACTTCCCGGTCTGAAGAGAGCTTCCATCTTATTACCCTGTTGGAAGAAAAGGTGAAGAATGATCACTTGGTAGATTTGATTGTCAAGAATAGTATGGACATGCAAGCAATGAGCAAGATGTTATCCAGATGACGAAGCTCGCAATGTGGTGCAAAAGAAGGCCTAAAATGCCTGAGGTAGTCAAGGTCTTAGAAGGTACCATGAATGTGGAGGGCAATACAGATCATAACTTTGTTGCAACAGATCATGCAACTTTAGGCAATGACAGAAATGCGACCTCTTCAGTTCAACCTCTAGCCTCACATGTATCAGGGCCCAGGTGAAATGAGACAATCCTGAATACAGAAAAAACCACTATCTACTGTATTTTGTCAAATTACTATGAGAAACACTTTATCTTCAATTAATGTTGTTTAATTGCTTTTTTCAGTTATCTGTGAAAGGCAAATCTGTTGCGAGTTATTGTATTGAAAACTTCAGAGTAATAGCATGTTTAAGAATGTTCCTACAAAAAGTAGAAAAATGCACATAGTGGAAGCTTGTGGGACTTTGACAGATTAATGAACACCGATCAATCAGTGGCTACATTTTCGTGTTGTGTGCATTAATAGTTTTTTTAACAAAGTGAATGTTTTAAATAGAGTCCATAAGCATAAAAAGAGGGCACGGTTTCCTCAAGAATTGAAAAACATGGCTTGAAAACCTATCGCAGTAAGAGAACTGTCAAATGGTAAGAGAACTGCTCTATTTGCACCAGTACAAAACTCCTCACAAGAAGGTTTTTTAGATTGTGAGAAAGAGATTCCCTTGCGTAGAACAAAGGCCATGGTCCGTTGTACTTTATCAAATTACTACAATCCAAAACCCCCTTATCTCGAGTTAAGTTTACCTGCCGAAAATTTCAATATCACAAACATCCTTTGTTCAACAAAAGATGGAATTCGGGTTTACTCAATTGTTCCGTTTCTCTCAGTAACACAAATCGGCTTCTAATGATCCTAGTGGAAATAAAAAGCATGTTTTTAAGTTTTAACAGCTCATAGGTACAATGAAGCATAGAAATGCACAGGATGAAAGCAAGTTGTAAGTTTGAGGAATAACTAATAGAAACTGATCAGTTAGTTAGCACAAGTGCTTTTAAGTTCTGCAGAACTCTACTGGATTATGGCAAGATTAAAAAGATGACTCAGAATGCTATAGCGTATAGAATTCTTCGCTCTTTCCCCACTACAGAAAACCGAAAACATTGACAGCTGGTTGCCAATTTATTTGTTCCATAGGATTGTGGTACATTTTCAATCAAGAAATTTTAAGATATTCAGCTTGCAAAGCATACCAGTGGAGCCAAATTTATATCACAATCTACTCAAGTTGAAACCGGTTCATCGCATCAGATCTTCCAACAATTTGCAATGTAGATGAAAGTTCATACGGGGCGAACCTTCGTCGATGAGGACAGAGGAGGATGAGACCGAAGGCGGCGGCGAGGTACTCATGGCCCTTGTCCGGAGGCTGGCAAT
This sequence comes from Avena longiglumis, assembly GCA_030063025.1. Lineage (NCBI taxonomy): Eukaryota > Viridiplantae > Streptophyta > Magnoliopsida > Poales > Poaceae > Avena > Avena longiglumis. Next base: position 544,125,829 of record CP125973.1, on the reverse strand, counting down.
CAGGGGTGGTGCGGCCACAGGTTGGGTGCGGTGGGAAGATGTGAGACTACGGAGGAGCGACGGCGAGCCAGCGGGGCTGACGGTCCATATCGCCGCCAACGGCCGCGGCGGACGAAGCGCCGCCGGCAACTACGATGGTGAAAAATATTTTTTTGGAGAAGAGCGACGGTGGAACAGTGGAAGCGAGGAAAGGAAAGAAAGGGTATCGGCGGCCCACAACCCGCAGCCCACCATATTGGCCTGTTGAAATAATAGACATTTTCTGGCCCCTTTTCCTGTTACACTTTTTCTCTCTCAAAAAAAGAAAACTCCCGTCGCACTGGCCGGCGTTGCTCCGGCCGCCCCGCCGGTGGCCGTGGCGGCCACCTGGACCATCTCCCAAACGCTTCGCCTTCCGCCCGCCGCCACCATGGCTCACCTGCCGGTTGGATAGCTACAGCTGCTCGCATTTGAGTTCGGGTTTGGGCTTGGGCTCCTCGGTACGCCGTCCCCACCGCATCCAACCTGTCAGCGCGCGAACCCTAAATGCCAGCGGGGGCACGCCGTGGAGGCCATCGACCTCATCCTACTCATCGGTAAAATCGAGTCCCGTGCCTATTACTCCACTGCATAGATTGGGTATCGTATCGACCCCCTTTTATTTTTCAGCAGGTGTGTCTTGTTAAGGATAAGGATAAACACTATAAAGCACATGAACGGCAAAATAGAAGTAAGAAGCAACTACTTGTACACCGTCCAACTCCTAAATTTTAAATTTTCATTATCTTCTGATAACAATATATTTACATGGTCGATGGTTTCAACTCACAGCATCCAAGTTTTACATGGCTATAATGTGATATTTGTCTCCTGAATAGGACATTGATCTTTAGCTCTGAATCATGAGCCTCCTGAATCATTTGCTGGCTTAGGAGGCATCGTAAGGCTCAGCAAGTTTCCTGTGAACATTTTCACCACTTTTTGCTGTAGAGGGATGATTTTTGGGGTTCCACTGAGTGCGACATAGTTCCACAATGGCCAGGTTCCTCGCTATATCTATCTCTCTCGTGTTGTTTTCATTGTCGATTCTGGTTCTTGATTGGAATATAAATACCTGTTTTAGTTATGGACCTGTCATCCAATTTCTTGTACTCACTAGCCCAACACTGTCATGCCGAAGCTAGCTGACCAGTACGATATAGTCCCATGTTTCGGGAATATTGTTCTGGTAAAAATGTAGCCCACTGTTCATGTAGCTACACTAAATGCACATAGGTTTCCGAGCTAAAAAATTATCATCTTTGGATTGAAAATGTACCAAAATCCCCTAACTGTCAGCGAAACAAATAAAGTTGCCATCAATTATCAGTAGTATTGGTTATCTCGATTCTCGAGTGATGAAAAAGGAGCAAAAAGATTCCAATACATGTAAAATTTTGCAATTCTATTTTGACGAAGATAGGTTCGAGCCATGTTTTCCCCTTTTGACAAAATTGAGTCATCTTTTTAATGTTTAACACTATCTGTGTCATGAAAACGCAGTACGAATGGTGCAGAATTAAAAGGTACTTTGGTATCTAACTGAGCAAAGCTTTTAGCTAGTCCCTCAAACATTCAGTTTACTCTCATTCTGTGCATTTTTCTGCTTTACCGGATCTGTGAGAATTTTCAAACATGCTAGCAATTCAACTATGATTGCGGAAGCAGATTTGCATAACAGAAACTGAACAAAGGAATAAAACGTGTTTATCTATTTGAGATCAAACAAGGTTTGTGATATTGAGATATTCTGCATGTAATAAGAGGTTTCACAATTAAATAATTTCAGCAAATAAATTCAACAGACCAGAGCTTTTGTTTTACATAAGAGAACCTCATGCTCACAATCTAATTGGCCACTTGTCGGGACTGTCTCGATTCACCTGGGCCCTGATACATCTGAGTTTAGAGGTAGAGCAGAGGAGTTCATATTTCCGGTAATACCAAAATTTGCTGCACCTGTTGTGACAAAGTTATAATCTATGTTGGTGTCCGCATCCATTGCACCTTCTAGGACCATGACGGCCTCAGACATTTTAGGCCTTTTTTTGCAATCAATCTGCAAACACCACATTGCAAGCATCATCATCTGTATTGCATCTTGCTTGTGTTCTTGCATGTTGTAACTGTTATTGTCAATCAAATCTACCAACCGATCACTTTTCACCTTTTCTTCCAAGAGAGTAACGAGATGGATGCTCCCTTCCGATCTGGATGTGTCGAGGTTCTTTCTTCCGCTGATAACTTCCATAACCACAACACCAAAGCTGTATACATCTGCCTTTTCCGTGATATGTGATGTCAACCATTCAGGAGCTAAATACCCTGGTGTGCCTCTCATTCTAGTAACCACTTGGCTCATCTCCCTATCTATGAGCTTGCATAGTCCAAAATCCGAAAGTTTCGCATTGAAGTTGTCATCTAAGAGGATATTTTGTGGTTTGACATCCAAATGGGCAATCTTTTTAGTGCACTCCTCATGAATATATGCCAGAGCCTTAGCTATGTGCTTAATAATCTTGCATCGCGTGCTCCAGTCGAGAGGAGGAGCATTATTGTCATGCCGAAAATAGATCCATTTGTCCAAGGATCCTTTGGGCATGTACTCGTATACCAAGAGCCTATGGGATTTCTCTGCACAGAAACCAATCAATCTTACCAGATTGATGTGATGAGTGCTACCAATTGTCTCAACCTCTGCTGAGAATTCTCTTTTTCCCTGACCAGCTCTATCCAGACGTTTTACTGCAATACTTTCCCCAGCAAACTGTCCCTTGAAAACAGACCCAAATCCTCCTGCCCCTAGCTTCTCTGTGAACTCCTCAGTTGCTACTTTTAGCTGCTGAAATGTGAACCTCATTGGTGTTCCTTGTAGTTCCCCAAACTCTTCTTCCTCATTCATCTCCTGGTGTCGACGTCTTCTTTGTTTGCACTTGAGTAGAATGAAGATGATCAACATCGTTAGCAAAATGAAGCCGCCTACAGGAGCTAGAATTATAGGAACTCTGCTTGCTGTCGAGGATTTCTTGCTTGTTGGCCCAACAGGTGCAGGCAGGGGACTTGGAGATGCAGATGGTATGTCGACCGAGGGTGCAGGCAGAGGACTTGCAGCTGCAGGAGAAATTGTTTGATTAATCAGGGGACAGAAGATGATCTGGTAGTTGGTGCCCGTCGAGCAACTGAAAATAGTTGAGTTATCATCCATGGGGTAGCTGTAGGCATCTGGGCACATCTGCTTAAAGAAGACCGAGTAGTCTGTGGAGCTGCAGTTGCCTGCTGCGTTCCCCGTGCAGCAGTATTTGTCCTGGTTGAACACTGTGCATGCGTCATTACATCCCCCTGGCGCCTTCAGCTCGCTTGGGCACTGTGATGTGATGTTGGCTGGGCAACGCGGCCCCTCGCCGCACCCTGACCTTCCCTGAACTGGCACTGGCAGGAAGTCCATGGGCACGTTGAAGCCGTCGACGAGGGAGATGTCGAAGAAATCCTGTTTCGTCTGTCCTTGACTAATTGTAAATTCAGCGAGCGTGTTGGGCGGCTGACTATAGTTCGTGCAAGCGAGCAAACCTCCGCAGTCGCCCGTTAGGCATGACCCGTCGCCTTTGCCATCGAACGAGCAGCCCGTGCGCGCCCAGATGCGCCCGCTCGTGCTGCCAGTGGGCATGTCGAGTGTCCACACCTTCCCAGGATCGAGCTGCATGCCGCCTCCCACAGGCACGGCGGCTGGCCACACGGTGTAGGAGCATTGGTTGATGATGCTGAATGTAGCGGCCTCGTTGGTGGCGGCGAGTAGGAGCAGGTGGAGAGATAGGAGGGGGATAGCCAAAGAGGTACGCACCACTGCCATTTGTGTTGTATTTCGCTTGCAAGAGATAGGGCTCCTGTGGCAGCTTACAGAGCAGAAGAACTAATGGAGGGCGGGTGCTAGGGGACTGCTGGACACCAGTGGAATTTTTTTCCAACATATTTCCACGCATCCATGCATTGGCTCATTCAACGGTCAGCATATGACAGCCTAGCATGCTACAGTGTGAACTGTTGATAGAGTTGGACTTGCTTGTGGAACTTGTTCACTTGGCTTTTTTACTTACATATGAGCATCCAGGCAGTATGTTTACTGATGATTTTGTCTGTCAGAAATATTTTAATTACTGCTAGATTGGTCTTTTTCTGCAATTTTGTTAGAGATTGTTTGGAGATCTTAATGTGTTTTTGATCTGTTCTATTTTAGGCTTGCAGGAGAGCTAGGGGAAGACGAGGTCTAGGGAGACGCGGGTAAGTTGAGTTGTCAGATTCGGCGCTTGCTTGACATCTCTCGAGAATGTGAGAGTTGTGGCGGTCTAATTTTGGAGGCAGCAACAATCTTGACAGCAGTCGGCGTCTGCCTATGCTTTGCTGCTACAGTCACAGCTGGAATCTGGACTTTGGAGGCAGCAACGAACAGGTCATGCATGATCTTTCCAAGAAGTTGACAGCACTCAGAGGCTGCCTGGAAGTAGCTCTGAGTTCTAGATGCCCTGTTGACCGGTCTGGCGTGCTGTCAACTACGGGTCGTGTCTCATTTCGTCATAACTCTGTGATTTTAGTGCAAGCCTGGGTGGGAAAAACCTCCTGATCTTTGTGAACATTTGTGTTTCTTGCAAACATTTTGTAGCGCTGAATTGCGGAGCGTTTGGTTGTGCCGCTCACAGAACGGCTGGTGTTATATGATCTTAGACGATTGTAATTCCTCGGTGGCAAAACAAGATGGTATTGCACTGCATTTGTGAACTATTTTCTTCTTATTGGAAAAAACGCAAACACCTTCCGTTCATAGTTGTTCAGTAGTGTGCCCCATCATATTGGCATGCCGACTAATATGTGTAGCGCTGACCTGTAATGTCAAGGCTAAAGGAGCCAGGTAATAATAATAGCATTTACAAATACTACCTTTTTGGTTGCAAAAAAAGCTAGGAACTATACCATCAAAATCAACTGTGGTATCAAAATCTTGTGCATCCTTCAAAAAAAAAAACTTGTGCAGAAATGGGACATCAATTTCTGAAATCAGGATGGGAAATCAAGCGGTTTCACTTGATGCGTCCACCCTAGTACGCAAGCATGTGTTCAATCTATACCTAATAATAAAGCACGAAGTGTTTCTCCTGGTCCAACACTTTTTTAGATCAGTTTGCCCTCCATCAAACTATGTATTGCTGTTTATGCCACCGGTAAGTTAAAAACTGATTCCTCTAATCCTATCGCAGGCAAGCACTGGCTTGTCCGTGCGCGGGCTCGTTCGCTCGGCCATGATACAGCATGCCCAATCGTGTCGGCCCAACTCCATCTTCTGTAGTCTGTAGCATCGTGGGATGGCCCATGTCCGGCAAGCGAGAATCTTGCAGAAGTATGTGTTAGAAATAATGGGGCTAATCCATTTAGGCCCATGAGTATTTCAGATTTTCCCTAAATCTCAAAGCCCAAATTTGTGGCAGCCCATATGTGTTTGGGCCCATGCACCACTTTGTAAGTGAGTGGGAATAAGAGAGATATACACGCGCGCTCCTCCTCCGACGACGCCGCTCGCACGCTCGCCTCGTCGCGTCGCGACGCGCGTTGCGGGAATCTCGCCGAGCCGAGCTTTATTTTGCTGCTCAGGAAAATTGACAGACGTACGGCTATGCACATGATCCTGTACGGGAGAGGGCGAATAAGGTTTTTGGGAAGCTGTAACACCCTCAGAATCGGACCTATGCAAGTTTGAGCAAAATTCGCCAAACCCGCATAGAAACGATTCAAAGGTGCCCACCAGCACTTTAAATGCGGGTGGAAAGCAAGTAATAACATTACACAGTCCTCGATGGGACCCATGAGCGATATATAACGGCGACTCAAAGAGTCAAGAATACGAGATATGATATACAAAGACCCAAATCACCTTGAAAGCGATAGGTGCGTCCAGCTACGGACAAGATGCAAATGGGGCTAAGAGCCACGAAGAATAACCAATGGCGTCCATAACCACCGTGCCAAGCGGAAGGGTAACCACCTAACGGCGTCGGTCTCAAAACACCTTAACAAAGGGGTGCCGACAAAGGCAAAGCGAAAACAAAGAAGGGCGTCAAGATCGAGGCGATTACAGCGAGGCTAGAATTCGGCGGTCCTCGCCTACATAGGTATGGTGGTGCGGCGGCAACGTGCACTAAACAACCTATAGAGACTCGATACAATGGCGGTTATCGAGGGGTAAGAATGACCTATCCGGATCCAACCGAAACTAACACCAAACAAACCCATCACGGTGTTTCCTCGAGACCAAACGAGGAAGTCAACCGAGAACTCACGGTTGGCGCTTTACTTATTCCGGTATAGTTGCGGCACTTTACTAGTCGAGTTTAAATAATCGTCCCGATAAGGTAAGCGATGGGCACTATTAGTTAACCATTCCGTTATAGTTGTAACTCTTACTAATCGGTGCGAGATAGCATGAGATAAACCCAAAACCAGTGATTGTTGGTACTTTTATTCACCAATTCGTTGTAGTTGCAATACTTACTAGTCATATACAATTGTCGCAAGCGACAACCAAACAAGCAATTGTGGGCAGTATTAATTAGCCATTCCGTTATAGTGGAGCTGATTACTAGTCATTATAAGTCAAATTTATAGCGGTAAACTTTAGTTATGCTTGTCTATGATCGAGATACTGTGCTCCAAGTCGTCCATATCCATGACACGGCTTTGAAAGATTTACCCGGCCGGGGTGCACCAATAGCAACACACACTCGATCAACCTCGGAAAAACCAAATCAAAACCCAACGAGGCTTTCACGACTGAACAATCACAGGATTCAGAAATATTTCAGGGGGCCACCCTTAAGTAGAATCCGCAACGGAGTAAGCAAGCTCCGAGGCGGCCTCAAGGTCTGGGTAATACGTGTGAGCATTGGGAACCCCAAGCGGGCTTGTCGACACCGGAATCGTGTCCCGATCCTAAAAGCGATGCGGTGCGATACCTCGCACAATCGTAAATAAAGCAGTAAAGCATGGCATAAGTAGAGGATCGTAATAAAACCTCAAACTAGTTTGTGGCCCCTAGAAATAAGACTGAATCAAGCTCTGGCTCAGGGGGGTCCCATATACCTCCCGGATGTGGATAGCGCGATAAATCAAGGAACAGGTATCAAGTACTCGGGGTCTTACGGGACACAAGTGGGCGTTCGGAAACCAAATATTATCTATCACCCACCGATGCCTCTGCTTATTCAATTTTAGTTGTTAAACGGAAATTAAAGTGGCGATAAGTAAAACTAGAATCATCTCCAACATCAACATGCGGCAATACATCAGCAACTGTGGCATTTGGCGACACCCAACAAAGAATATAGCATGGCGGCATAAGACCAACTAGCTACCAAACAACAGGCAATAGGGTGTGTCCAAGGCAATATAGGGCTGCAAGGGAATACACAGGTACGGAAACTAAAGCATCGCAACACAGATAGCAAAGATCAACCGGAGGGAAGTAAATACTATAAAAGTAAGATAGGTAGAAAGGGGGAGATGCTCGCCTGAAACATTGTAGAAGGTTTTCAACCGAAGATCGGGGCGAAGCTCACATCAACTCAACGGTCTTATCCGCGAAGAAGCAAAACACTAGAAGAAACATCGGATGCGATATTTAATACACGGCAGAAGATCGGCATGATGCATGGTATGATGTATGGCAGGCCAAGGTGCGAAGCAATTAGGTCAGATTAGGCGGAACCGGGGTCCCGACAATTAATTAAACGGTTCGAGTTATTTAGCTACCCCGCAAATTAAATGTTGTTTTAACAAGGCAAGATAAGATACCGGTTCGCTACACAAGTTTAAATGAGGCCGATATGAGACTAGGTTTGCCCGCATATGGGCCCCATATTTAATTATTAGGTGAATCGGCATAAGGCCCCCAAACCACAGATATGCATGCGAGATGACAATGAAATATGCGACAAGTTGTATTATGTTATGAAATCGGGTTCGAGGAAAGGGTTCACACATTAGAGGGGGCTCGACGATCTTGGGGTTCCGGGGTTCGGGGTTCGACAGGTCGAGGTTCGGGGTCGATCTCGGTTCAGGGTTCGACGAACTTGACGGGATCGTTCTCGGACATCGAGGGTAGGTCTTGGCGCATCTGGGTGCGGGACTTGGTTCGTGTCGGGGCGCGTCGGGTTCTTCCGGGTCGGTGTCGTTCTTGTCACATCCGCGGTCTTGTCGGGTTCCGCGGGGTCGAGCTTGCCGTTGCGAGGGTCTTGTGGTCCGCGCCATCGAGGATCTTGGTGTCCGACGGGTTCTTGGCGTCCGTGAAGGAGAGCTTGAGGTCAGCGTCTCGGTGTCCTCGGATCCGGCGGAAGGACTTGTCGGGCGGTTCGGTCTTGAGTTCGGGAGGAGACTTGGCGTTGGTCGCGGCGTCCTCGGCATCCGGGTGCTGTATCGCAACCAGACGGAGAACTCGTCGCATCGGGGAGATCTTGATGTAAGGCGGTCCTTGTCGGCGATTCCTCGGATCTTATGCGCGGTAGAAGAGCTTGTCGTTGTCGCCAGCGATATTGGCGTTCGATTCGCGCGAACTTGGCGTCTGCGCCGGTGCTTGTCGCACGGGGTCTTGATCAACGTTGACAGAGATCCCTTAGGCGAGCGGCCAGACGGACGCGGCTACCAGCGAGGACCAATGAGCGGCCGGCGGCTGAGGGCGCCTACCGCTTGCGGCGAGGCAGCGGGACTCGGCGGCAGCGGCGGTGCGGAACGCGTCCGGCGAGTGCGAGGTGCAGGTGGCGAGTGAGTGCGGGCGGCAAGGCGGCATGCTGCGGAGGCGGGCGGGCGCTGGGCTGAAATGACGGCGGCGGCATGAGCGGCGGGAGGAGGAGGCCGGTGAGGAAGGTCTGCGGCGGCGCGGCGTCTGAGGTGGGGTCGTGCGAGGCGGCTCCGAGGCGAGGTGGAGGCGGCGGGAGGCGGTGCAGCGGTGGTTGCCTGAGGTCGGAAGGTGGAGGCAGTGGAGGCGGGCGGCGCTGGCCGAGTGGGCGTGAGCCGGCGGCGAGGCAGAGGTGCGAGCGGGCGGAGGTGGCGAGGCTTGAGGGTGGCGGGTCTGAGGCGTGGCTGTGTGGCGAGGCGGGAGCGGCTCGCCCGGGCGCGCAGCGGTGGCGAGGCGGAGAGGCGGAGGTGGGGTGTGGCCTTGGCTGCTGCGGAGGTGCAGTGGTGGCGGACCGATTAAGCGGCAGGCGGGCAGTCTGCCAGCGATGGGGCGAGGAGAGGCGTCTTGTGATGGAGGAAGAAGAGGAGGGGAGGAGGAAGAGGCTGGCGGTGGGACCAGGCGAAGTGGGGTGGGGGGATTCGGTGTGGGGAGGTTTGTGTGGCTGTGTGTGCGTGCGTTGTGTCAAGTCTTGGCGCATGTGTGTGGGTGAGGATGAGAGTGGGGTGGGATTAGGAGAGAGGAGGGATAGGCTAGGTGGCGATTGTTATTGGTTAGAGGGGAAGAGGTGAGGTGGCACTAGGGGATTGGGTAGGGTGATGTGGCTAGGCTGGGATGGGTAGGAAGTTGGGTGAGTTTAGGATTAGAAGGGCGGTTCAGTTGGACCGTTTTTAGTTTTTCCTGGGGCGGTCGTTCGGTCGGTTCGGACCGTTCGACTGCCCCACCAAAAATAATTATAATTTTTATTTAATTTAATTGGGCCGTTGCAACCCGATTGCAACAAAACAAACTACTCCGGAGCCCCGGGGTTTTGGCGTTTGAATAAGATGGGGCGTTTAGAAAACAAAGACGGGTTTTGCAACCATGGTTTTTATGCGAACAATGCATGATGATGACGATGCAATGCACAAATTTAACGCGATTTTCTAGTAGTGGTTTTGCGGGCTGCCACAGAAGCGCTCTGCGCGACTGCTCGAGTTCTTCATCACGGGTCGTCTTCCATCCAAGTCAGGCGGTGCTGCCTACCGCCGTCTTTATCGCCATCTGCTGCGATCACTCTTCCCCAAAGTTTCTACTACAACAACCGAACGGTACGTGCTACGTGATCATGTTTGGTTGTTCATCATCATGTTGATACGTATTGCTTGTTTGTTTCCGATCATCCTATTGTTTAGTACATCTAGTATGTTCGAGTTACATGAGCTAGTAGCTGGTTTTGTCATGATTTATATTCTGGAATTAATCGTGGAAATTATGCCTAATAATCCAACAGTATGTGCGTGCGTGACCTGGTAGTCAGCTGGTATGAGTTCAGGTGTTCTCAAAAAAAAAAAAAAAACTGGTATGAGTTCAGGTTTAGTACCACCCCGCTCCCTTAAGCTATGCCTCACCAGCTTATATAAATTTGCAAATTGCCTGGATATCAGCGGGCCAAGTCAGAACAACAACAACAAAGGCATCTCTTTCAAAAGAAAAAATGCAGACGCACACTGTTTGGTTTGAAGAAGATATGGTTGCCTAATTAAATCGTGCATGTGGTGTGAGCTATATATAATTAAGCGCCTTAAAGGAGGAATTGTGTGGAATTGATATCTGAGAATATATTGGTGATTAAAGGAGGAATTGTGTGGAATTGACAGCTGAGAATATATTGGGGTCGAGCACGACTGCGAGCCAGTCTGTCGGTTCTCGGGCATTCTTTAAAAGAGTTGCGGCGCGGTTCAAAATGTCAACAAATTATAAAAAAATATTCACATTTTTTTTGGTACAAAATTTGTTTGGACCATTTTGTCCTCCCACCAAAGTACCCCAAACGCCCACCGGTAAGTTAAAAAAAACGATTCGTATCTTTCTAGGCCGTCTTGGTCGAGCATCCTCCTCCATTGCATCGTATACCTAAAGGAAACTAGGATCGCAACCTTACTAGGTCGGCTAGGTCCATCCCGATACTAAAACTTTGTGTTCGTAAAGAAAACGTTCGACCGCCATCTCATTGTGTTCGTAAACAAAATTTGGTTGATGCGATCCCCAATATATATAGCGACCACCACATGAGACCACGAAAATCTCCTAGCACATTGTCTTGAGCCGCACCAACGCTGCGGCCATGAAGCCGTCATTGGTCGCCACAAAGCCAAACCCCCTCGCCGTCAAGAGCAGCTATCGCCGCCCCCTCCACTCGATCCCCTAAAGGTCGGCTAAAAAATATGGCATAGATGATGCAGATGGTGTAGGAGTTGGAGGCGATCGTGAGCAGTATCTGGGGCCGCCGACCAGCGCCGCCCCTCCTTCTCTACGGTCGTGGCTCCCGGCCAACATCGAGCACAAGATGTCGACTAGGCGATGGCGCCGTCGACAAGGCCGAGCATAAGAAGTCAGTTGTAAGGACAACAGACTTGAGGTCGACTGCTCCACGCAACATCGACGATGCCGGTACAATATGCCAACGCTGAACAATTTGTCCTCCGTGCTACTCAGCCTATGGGGCACGGTGTCATCGGTGTAACCTAGACGGGCTTTGGCAAGACCGTCGCCTTCGTGCTTCCCATGCTGTCCTACATCGCCCTCGTATCGTCGATCATCAACTAGGAAGATACGACCACGGTTGCGAGCTCTGTTGTCGATCGATCCGTGTGGCAGTTGCCAAGTCGTGTGGTTGTTGAGATCCATTTCCTCCGTTTGGTGTCTAGGTGGAAAAGGAAAGTCCAGATCTCATCGGCGCACGTTCGAGTTCCTCCTTGGGAAAGTGTTGAAGAAGATCACGTCGGCACCGCAACGTGGGAGACAAGGGAGCAGGCGGTGGTGTATGACGGCAGGAAGCACGAGGCGAGGAGATGGCCAGCAGAGACTAGGAGGCCTGGTCAATTTTGCATGGAGTTTTTGCTGCAGCATGAGCATGGTGTGGGAAAGTTTGGAGGTCGGTCTTAAGTGATATCATGATAGCAAGCTGATCCATCGACATTTCACAAAGGAAAAAAATGTTGATTGAGTTATTTTTGTGGCCACGAAGTTGTTTAGTTGCATGCCCTTTTTATTAGCCATCGTGCCCGCATGGGTGGAATAGAGGACCGCACAAACAAATTTTGTGAATTTATATATTCCTTGCTACGGGCACGTGTTATAGTCGGAATAGAACATTGATTGCTTTTATTCCCGGTGCAGCGCACGGGCTTTTCTGCTAGTCTTTTGTATAGATGATGAAAAAACTGTTTGTGGTATTGAGATATTCTGCAGGTAAATTAACTCAAGGTATGAGGTTTCAGATTGTAGTACTCCCTAAAAGCTGTTTGTGGTATTGGAGTAACGAGATTACGAAGACCAGGGGTTTTGTTCTACATAAGAGAACAATTTTTTAACAAGGATCGGGGCGGACCTAAAAGCTGCTTATATTGAGCGGTGGGTACAAATTGCATTGCAGTCCGGCATGAAAAGAGAAAATGCAAACATGAGATGCACTTTTACATTAAGTACCTTACAAGAGATGCACTTTTGCAGGCCCTTCTCCACCGAATCACTATGAGAACTTGACTGCCGGAGCAACGAAGTCATCAACCACTTGGGGCGGCCTCACTGAAGATTCTTTAGCCAGAGTTCAGATGCCTCCAAAAGGGCCTGCTACTAGGAGGTAGAACAAAATTCGTGTGGATCGGGAGGGCCACCTACCGACCATAAGAAGTAGTGAAGGCAAGACAACCATCGCCGTCGCATGTCCTCCATTGAAAACCCCCAGAAAATAGCAGAGAGGAGAAAGGCACCAACGAACATATATCTTAACAACGAATGGTTGTGCAGAGTCTCAAATCGCCAAACATAGGGGCGAGTATGTCTAATTCTATAATGCTTATTCATTTGCAGGTGTCCACTGATACGGATCTACTTAGTACAATAAGTATGGTTGTACTAAATCAACGATACTTACTATGGATCGGAGGATAGTATTATTTTCAAATAGTCGCATTGTCCTTAAGTACACAATAATAATGCTATAGAACTCAAACATATCAATGACAGAATTTAGCAAAAGTCACAAGAATATTCGTGCCCTTGTAATATTCGAGTCTCACGGGCCGTAATAAAATTCAAACTCAGTTCCAACTCTCACGGGAAAATCAAGAAAATAGTTTCTTCTTCCAACAGCCCAACACGGCGAGCTCCCCTCAAAAAAAAAAAAAAAAACCAACACGGCGAGCAGCAGGATGTGGACCGACTCATACCCTTTGCTTCCTCACTTCCACCGACGCAGTTGCCGGCGGCTCTCCGTCCGCGGCGGCGGTTGCCAGCGGCGATCTGCACCATTAGCCCGGTGGCTCGCCATGCTTCTCCATAGCCCCGCATCTTCTCACCGCACCCCATCTGTGGGCGCGCTGCCCCTAATCTCCGGCCTCCAGAGAGGGGCCATGGGGCTACCTCGCCGCCTCCTTCGGTCTCATCGACGAAGGTTTCCCGTATGAATGCTCACTCAAGCATGCCGTGCCAGTGCCAAGGATGCGGACGGGGATGAATCACGCGAACACAACTCAAAGTAAGTAGCTGCTACATTGCAAATTGTTGGCAGATCTGATGCGGAGACATTACCCTGTGTTTATGGTCTCAACTCTCTCATCATCGTGGGTACTGGAGTAGAATGTGATTTAGATTTGTATCACTGCTAAACTTTGCAATCTGACTATGTTAAATCCTTTGACTGAAAATGTACCACAATCCGATGGAACATATAAATTGCTCACCAACTGTCAACATTGTTAGTTACCTCTAGTGGTGAATAGGAGCGAAAAATCCCATATACTATAGCATCCGAGTCACCATTTTAATGTTCCTATCACTACACATATCTTTGTATTAAGCTCATGAGGAGAGAATAAACGAAACATCGTTCTTTCCAAGGTTTGAGGAACAGAAACGGGAAAACAGGAAAAATCCTCAACAAGGCTCGACATCCACTTTGAGAGCAGAGAGCTACAGGACATCTAATCGATCTTTCTCAAGCGCCCACTGCTACATGACATCCAGACTCCCCATCTGTCGACGATGTTATCCGGCTGACCTGGAGGAGAACTCACCATTCACTTCCACCTGAACTCGTGCTCATCCGCTCCGGTAGGAACCGCGCTCACTGCAACCCACAGCCACATGTAGTCATCAACAGCGTTAACCGACAGCTTGCCGGTGATTTCGGCGGTCCAAGCACTATTCTCTAAGCCCTCACGTACCTATCTATGCTCCCTGATAGAACGGCTGGCACTATGGTGGCTACATTCAGACCCAAGATCCAGGGATCCTCCCAAAACAGGATTCAAGAGCCACCCCCACAGCCTGACGGAGGCATTGAAGAGAAAAAGCGCCACCAGCAGAACTTTGATGTCAAGTCCAGACCACGGCGCTGCCAGGTCCGTCTTCTGAAGCCAGATCCACTTAGTGCGCAGGGCAGCGTTCAGCCACTACATATGTCATAATCCAGTAGAAATGGTGCAGAACTTAAAAGCACTTGTGCTAACTAACTCATCCGTTTTTATTAGTTAGTCAAACTTACAGCTTGGTTTCATTCTGTGCATTTTTTTTTTGAAACAAGGGGAAGGACCCAGAAGGGTCCAGCGCTGCAAATTCATTAAGTGGTGGGTATAATTACATTCAGGGCTACAAATGAGACATACATTACAGATAAGCCCTGGTCTTTTGCTAAAAGGACCTTAGATAAAACATGAAAACAGCAATCAAGTCCTTCTCCACCGGGGACGATGACGCATTCGACGCCGCGGCCGGCCACACCACCGCCGGGGACGAAACCACTTGGCAGGGGAGGGTCGAGGAGCGCCGCGACGGAATGACAGAGAGGCCTCCATACTGGCGCGTCAGCCAGGAGGTTGAAGTAGAGGCGGTTCATCCAGAGCCGCATCGTGGAGAGGCTGCCATGACCGAAGATAGCTGCGGCGCAAATTCGCCGTCGCTTGGGAGCTCCGCCGGGAGAAGCAGCAATTCCCCACCGAGGAGGAAAAAAGCAGAGCAAATCCCAACCAACATTGTGACCATCTCCTTGATGGCTGCAAATGGCGGCAAGGAAATAGCAACTGACCTTATCCTCATCGGCATAGCAAGCTCTCGACCACTGCTTGAGGCGCCGGTCGCAAGCCTCCAGACTGCTGCCACAAGCCGGAGGTTGCAACCGAAGAAAAGGGCCAAGGAAAGCTCGCCGTACACGGACCTTATTTTGCAGGTGAGTGGTGGTCTTCCTCTGGGCAAGCTCTCGCCATGAGAGCACGAGCATGAGAGGGAGAGGGACCACTTCCAACTGGCCGGGATCCGGCGCGACCAGCTCGAAGCACCTGGGGCGGCCAACCTTATTTAGAGGGATGCGAGGCTTGATGTGCTCCGTAGCCACCACCGCCTGCCACCGGCGAGGCGCAGCAGAGCAGATCGGAGCCAGGGCGTGGAGGATCTGGTGGCCAGAGATCTCCAACCTACCCTCAAACGGCACTAAGGCACAAGACACTAGAACTACAAATCCTACAGCTAGAGACAGAGGAGGCCAACCACCAGCTCCATCTCCACGCCGGCCGCCATGGCTACCGGAGAGGAGGGAGGAGAGGGGCGGCGGAGGCGGACGGAGGTCGACTCTCAAGGGAGGGTTCGAGGAGGTTCAGGGAAAAGTTGTCATCTTCCATTCTGTGCATTTCTCTGCTTCATTGTAGCTATGATCTGTTCAAAACATGTTATTTATTTCCACTATGATAATCAGAAGCAGATTTGTGTTACTGAGGAGAAACTGAAAGTGGATTAAAAAAGACAAGTTGCTTCTTTTGTAGATCACTAAACTGTTTGAGATATTGAGGTATTCTACAGGTAAATTGTAGTAATGAAAATACAACAGACTAGGAGTTTTGTTCTACATAAGAGAATCTCCTGCTCAAAATCAAAAAAGCTATCTTATGGGGACGGTATAATTTCACCTGGGGCCTGATACCTCTGAGGCTAGAGGCACAGCTGAGGAGTTCACATTTTCTGCAATACCAAAATTTGCTACACTTGTTGCAACGAAATTGTGATCTATGTTGGCGCTTGCACTCATGGTACCTACCAGGACTTTGACAACCTCTGACATTTTAGGCCTTTTTTTGCAATCAATCTGCAAACACCACATCGCAAGCTTCATCATTTGAACTACGTCTTGCTTGTGCGCTTGCATGTTGCTACTCTTATTGTCAATCAAGTCTGCTAACTGATCACTCTTGACCTTTTCCTCCAATAGGGTGATAAGATGGATGCTCTCTTCCGGTTGGGATGTGTCAATATTCTTTCTTCCACTGATGACTTCCATGACCACAACACCAAAGCTGTAGACATCGGCCTTTTCCGTGATTTGCAAAGTCAACCATTCAGGAGCTAAATATCCAGGTGTGCCTCTCATTCTAGTAACCACTTGGCTTATATCCCTCTCAATGAGCTTGCACAGTCCAAAATCAGAAATTTTTGCATTGAAGTTGTCATCTAAGAGGATATTTTGTGGTTTGACATCCAAATGAGCAATTCTTTTCGTGCATTCCTCGTGAAGATAAGAGAGACCCTTAGCTATGTGAGTAATTATCTTGCATCGCGTGCTCCAATCCAAAGGAGGAGCATTATTGTTATGTCGACTGTAGATCCACCTGTCCAATGATCCTTTGGGCATATACTCGTATACCAAGAGTCTATGAGATTTTTCTGCACAGAAACCAATCAATCTCACCAGATTGATGTGATGGATGCTGCCAATTGTCTGAACCTCTGCTGAAAATTCTCGTTTCCCCTGACCAGCTCCATCCAAACGTTTTACTGCAATACTGTCCTCCCCAAATTGTCCCTTGAAAACAGAGCCAAATCCCCCTTCCCCGAGCTTGTCTGTGAATTGCTCAGTTGCTACCTTTAGCTGTTGAAATGTGAACCTCATCGGCGTTCCTTGTAGCTCCTCAAACTCTTCCTCTTCCTCCATCTCCTGGTGTTTTCGTCGTGCTCTTCCTCTACATATATAGAAACTTGCTGTGGACAACACGGTGACAATTATGATGCTACCTACACTAGCTAGAATGGCAACAACTCTGCTTGTGACTCCGGATTTGGTCCTTCTTGGCCCAATCGGAGCAAGCGAAGGACTTGACGGTGAAGGTGTTGTCCCGAGCGTGGGTGTAGGCGCAGGAATTGTAGCTGCAGGCGGGATGGGTGTAGGCGCAGGACTTATAGCTGCAGGCGGAATTGCTAGATTGATGGGGCGACAAAAGATGACCTGATAGTTCGTACCCGCTGGACAAGCGTGCGTAGGAACATCATCCTCCGGTGCAGCTGGGCACATCTGCTTAAAGAAGCTCAAGTGGGCACAATTGCTGTACCCAATTCCGGTGCATGTGTTGTTGCAACCCCCGGGTACCTTTATCTCCTTGGGGCACTGCGACGTGATGTCGGCTGCGCACCGCATCCCCGTGCTGCACCCTTTCTTTCCTTGTACCGGCAGGAAGTCCATGGGTACATTGAAGCCGTCCAGGACTGAAATGTCGATGAAATCTTGCGTGCTGCCAGTTGAGAACTTGGCGAGCGTGTTGGGCGGCTTACCTGAGACGTTACAGGCGAGCGCACCGCCGCAGTCGCCCGTTTGGCACGACCCTTTGCCGTTGCTGCTAAATGAGCAGCCCGTGCGCGCCCAGATGCGCCCGCTGTATGTGCCGGCGGGCACGTCCAGTGTCCACACCTGCCCCGACTTGAGCTCCCTGCCACCACCACCGCCTACGCCCACGGGCAAAGCAGCTGGCCACACGGTGTAGGAGCACCGGTTGGTGATGTTTATCATGGTGGCCTCGCTGGTGGCAGCGAGGAGCAGGATGAGGAGGTAGAGACCCCAACAGGCACTCGTTACCGGCATCTGTGTTTGCATCAGTTAACATGAACCGAAAATTGGAACTAAGTCAGGTTCTTGTGATGGCTCACAGATCGGAAGAACTAAACAGTGGGTACCACCGTACTACCAGGATATGTGGAGCTAAGCATGGCAGTTTATTCAACGGTCAACATTCAAAGAAACTGGACATGCTGGGGCGAAAATCCTGTAGATCTCTGTTTACTCAGTTCCCCACACGCTCAGTACGCCTACATTGTTGACTGATGTTTTTTGGTCGTGAAACATGGAATATAAATATGACCGGCCCAGAAATGTACACGCAGATGGCTGTGTCAAAACCGTAGTTTCTACTTCTGATAAAGCATACGGTTACCATATAACATAGTAGCAGGCTCTATTTTTTATTTTTTTCTGAAATCTGTTAAGCCATCTTTGTTCATTTCTGATCTGCTCAATGGCTGTGCTGCGACATTCAGATCTGGAATCTGGAGGCGCAATCGACGAATATGCCAAGAAGGTCACTATGCAAGAAGTTCTCCGGGGGCAAGCTGAAGCTGACAGGCGACAGCGGCGGGCAGCTGCTTGGAAGCAGCTGGAGGCCTGGATGCCCCGTTGACTGGCCTACCTACCAGGGAGCCATAATAACAGCATAATAACTCCTTGATTTAAGTCTAAACGAGGGTGGCAAAAACCCTGTATGTTCTGTGAACACTTGTGTTAATTACTCCCTCCGTTCCTACTGTTCTACTGGAGTAGTAACTAAGATGTACTCCGTATAAATTTGATTAAAGTCAATGTTTTCTAAGTTGTTTAGTTTTCTCTCTTTTTTTCTTTTTAATTCCCATCTAAGTTTGTGTTGGGCTTCACATCTATCCATGCCAATTTGGTTGTGACAAAGGCTACGATGTTGTTGTATTTGTTTAATAATGTAGATATTAACATTTTCTTATATATATTTGGTCAAACATGGTAATTTTTTACTTTTGATTAATTTTTTATGCCTTCTTAATTGGAATAGAGCCCGTGTATGTTTTTATACAGAACTGTGTCTTGGAGATGTCATTAAACTCGTAGCCAGTGGTAATTGTATTCCATGAGTCTCAGACTCTCAGGATGCAGGAAACTTGTAAAAATACACTTTTCGTCTGTCGTTCTCTCAGTGCACTGGAGCCCGTCCGATAGCGCTCTGTACGGCTACGCTGAAGCCGGTTGCGGCGGTGCCATGAAAGCAGAAAGTATAGAAAGCAATAAAAGTCAAAAGCGGCGTCTATTCGATGTGACAACATTGATCTTGAGGACATCCTACAAGCGTTCCGGCTTGCACTATCTTTCCAAGGAAGTATCTTGGGCTACTCTTATTAGTGAATCGTCTTAGAAGAATCCACTTTCAACCACTTAAAGACAAGGTGGCGGCCAAACTCATGCCATGGGTAGGGAAGCATATTACAATGGCAGGGAGAGCCACCCAAGTCAAGTCGGTCCTCACGAGCATTGTCATATATTACATAACGGTGCTTGATGTACTAATTGAAATGCTTTCGAAGATTGACAGTTTGAGAATGAGTGTACTGTAGGGTTCGTTGCATGGAAAATAAAAAAAATCTATCGCAAGAACGCATAAAAGCAAGATCCAATCTATGGAAAAGCCAAAATCTAATCTATGAGATCGGTGCAACGAGATTGTGTAGAACTAACCCTCGTAGATCCAAAGCGTTTAACGAGATCGGATTCTCGTGGTTGATGTAGTCGATCACTTGCTGATCTCAAGATCGTGTAGACGATCCTTCCGGCACCGCGTTCCGGCAGCACTTCAGCAGTCGGTCACACGTACGGAGTCGATGAAGATCTTCCTCTCCCGTTTCCAGCAGGGAAGCGGAGGTAGTAGATCTCCCCGGAATCCCAACAACACGACGGTGTGGTGGTGGTGGTGGAGGAGGAGAGATTTCTGCAAGGCTTCGCCTAAACCAGAGCAGGACGGTGGACAAGAAAGAAGAGAGGTAGCGGCTAGGGTTAGGCGCCAAGGACAAGGGGTGTGGGGGTGCACCCCCACCCCTCCTTATATAGGTGGGCGGGCGGCCGTCCAAGGGTTCCCGGCCCTAGTCGTGTCCCCCCCTCCCCAACTCGGCCACCAAGGGGAAGAGTTAGGAACTTTCCCTCCAAGCCTTCCCTCTTACCAAACTAGAGTTTGACTTTTCAAACTAGGATTTGACTATTCAAACTAGGATTTAACCATTTTACTAGTGTTGGCCGGCTGGCCCTTTAGGGCTTGGTGCGGCTGGCCCCTAGGGCATGCCACAGCCCAACTGACCCCCTCCCGGGGTGGTGGAACCACTGGTGGTTCCTCTAGAACATTCTAGAAGTATCTGGTCAAAACACCGAAACTTTTCCGAACCTCGAAAAAACACTTTCCTTATATGAATCTTATTCTACGGACCATTTCGGATCTCCTCGTGATGTCCTGGATCCAATCCGAGACTCCGAAAAACATTTGGTCTCCCACTCATATTCCATATCTATTTAAACAACATTGATTCCTTAAGTGTGTCTCCCTATGGTTCGCGAACTATGCATACATGATCGAGACACCTCTCAGTCAATAACCAATAGAGGTATCTGGAAATCCATATGGCTCTCACATATTTCAACGATGACTTCGTGATCGAATGAACCATTTACATATGATACTGATTCCCTTTGGCGCGCGATACTTTACTTATTCGAGGTTCGATCATCGGTATCTATATACCTAGTTCAACCTTGTTACCGATAAGTACTCTTTTCTCATTCCGTGATATGACACCCCTTGTGACCTAGTCACATGCTTGCAAGCCAATTGGATGACATTTCACTGAGAGGGCCCAGAGTATATCTATCCGTCATATGGATGGACAAATACCACTCTTGATCCATGTGCTTCAACACATACTTTCAGAATACCCAATGCCACCTTTATAACTACCCAGTTACGGAAGTGACGTTTTATTTCATCAAAGTACTCATCTGGTGACGGTGATTAACATGATCTCATGGTCGAAGGATTAGGTTACTATGTATCTGAAAGCTTGTAGCAAATGAACTCTAAATGACTTGATCTTATGCTATGCTAACTCTAGGAGTGTGTCCATCACATCATTCTCCTAATGATATGATCTTGCTATTAATAACATCTAATGTACATGATCATAAACCATGATCATCTTATTAATCAACATCTAATGTCCATGATCATAAACCATGATCATCTTATTCTTGTTTTTCAGTTTGTCCTCGCTTGGCGAGGTGGTTGTTTCTCTCTTTTTTGGGCCGTCTTGTGTTGTGGCCCCAGCATGTGTTGTGTGGTTGGTTTGAACCTTGTGACTTGCTGTGGACGGTTGCTTTATTTATAAAGCGGGGCGAAATCCTATTTCGAGAGAGTTTAATAAGAGGCTTACTAGGGACTATTTTATGTTTACAAAACACACAAGTATTAATGTTTCCGGTTAATACAATTATAGCATGGGATGCAAACATTTATCATAATGTAAGGTTCCCAGCCTTTAATAAGGTAGATATCCCTATGTCTACAATGCTAGTCCCTGGATCAATAGCTAGCATCCACAGTTAAGATGTAATATCAAGATACAAAGGTCATAATACAACTTTATAACCAGGAATAACATAATTTATTACATCTTACATAGCTCATTTGGCTATCTCATTACAATGCAGCAGAATATAACAATAGCATGGGGTCCTTCATCTTCAAAGTGCCACAGGCAAACATGTTGGTTGTAGACTTGTAATCCTAATTAAACAAACTTCACTAATATCAAACAAACCTGCAACATAATAAGTTACAGCCACAAGGGTCAATACATTTGAATTGTATTGGCAAGTGATACTATGGTAGTATAGTGGAGTCTATCATCTATATGCATTTGGCTAAGTGGAGCTTAGGCTTGCTTTGCTCAAAATTGATTTTCTTTATCATTTGAAAACACTAAGTTTTTGCTTGACAAAATCACCCAAGGCATCTCCCAATAGAAATTGGTGATCCTTCAACCCTGGTTCAACCACAAGATTTTAACTTAGAAATTGGGATGAGGAGATTCTTGATAGCTTCCATGTCTTGATGCTCAAATTGTCCTTTGCCAGGGACGTGGCTAAGTACTTAGATTTTACACTCTGCAGAGGTGGTGCACTTTCCCCACAAGACTTGGTTTCACCAAGACTTCAGAAGCCTTCCCTTAGACCAGAATGGACGCTCTCCAACCTATCAATCCCCTACCACCAACTGTCCATTTGGCTAAGTTATTGCAACCTATATGATCCAGGCAGAGCCCATAATGCCAAGTGGCTGCACTTGAAGCTTCTCAACATTTGACATCTCAAATCTCTTTGTTCCTGGGTGGCCTTCCACAAGTGAAATACATAAGGTAAACCATAGAAATGGGCCTTGTGAACCACTCAACATAACCCATTCACAACCATTCCACCCAGGTGATTCATTCACATAGTTGTTTTATTATATAAAACACAAGTCATAGACTTAGAAATATTTCATAGCATGAATATAATCCACCCTTGTTTTCTACTAGCTAGGCTAAGCATGATAGTAGTAGTAATCTTAACTTAGGAAATTTCTAAGGTTTCATCTACTAGGATTTCCCATGGCATATTTTACACTTAGCAAAATTCCATGCAAGTCCTACTTAGAAATATCACTAATGCATAGGGAAAATAATGGGACAAAAGTATGAAGCACCACTTGCCTTTTTGGTAGAGAATATAGGTTCACTCCTTGATCTTTGCAATGTTCACACACTTCAAATCACTACAATTCAATCAAGCAAGGCACAATTTCAATCTACCATCCAAGCAACATCACATAAAATAATAGAAACAAAACAATGCATGCAAGCATGCCAAACTTTGTTTTATTTACAAAAGTGGTTTATAATTGGTTTTAAACATTCTAAAACACTTATTGTACATTTTATAAAGAGGCAAAACTATTTGCAAAAGGTTTTACTTCATAAACCATTTTTAAACCAAGTCATTATTGTATGTGGTTGAAAATGGCTTTAGTAAAGTAATAATTTTCATAGGGTTCACCAAATACATTTTCAATTCTAAAACTTGGTGTTTGGGGTCAGAGAGTTTAAATCAAAACATTTCTCAAAGGTTTTCTTCAAAAAGCATTTTTAACAATTAAACCATATTTTTATTTGACTAGAAATGCTTTAATTCAAGGTTTTATTTTTTTTGCTTCACCAAATATATTTTTGAAACCACAAATTCATTTCTATGGCCAGTAGGTTCAAAAAAATCTATTTGCCAAAGGTTTTATCTCAAAAATTATTTTAGAAAAAAATTGATATTCTAAACATGCATACACAAGTTTCTGCAAAAACAATAAATTTAACAAAGCATTTTACTAAACAAAGTGCATAGTCAGAAAGTACTTGTTTTGCTGAATCCATTGATATAAAATTCGCAAAATTTGGACGTGTGGTTTGAAAGTTATGAATTTTCAAATTGGCACATCTAATAGAACAAATCTGTTTTTATTTCAAACGGACAGGGCCACGTGTCTAGTTCCTATTCGCCTGTACCGGTTCGGTTGGATCGACAGACAACAGCCGTTAGATCTAAAGTGGATCGTGCGCACATATCGCTACTTACCCTTTCGCTTAAGTGACTCTATCTACGCCTTACGATCTAAATCCGACGATGCACAACAGCTGGTCAAGACTGGCGGCGCAAGCGATGGTGGCTGGCGGCGGCGGAGCTGGTGAAATAGGAAGCAAGAGAGGGTGGGGAGAAGCTCACCAAGTTCGCGGGGTCGTGGTGGTGCTCGAGGTGGCCGCAGCTTGTCGAGGGGCGCACGGTGGTGACGACAATCGCTCGCCGGAGAGATGTCTGGCGACGGGCACGCACGGCCGTGGTCGAAGGCGAGTCTCTGGAACGTGAACGAGAAGAACAACGCGTCAGGAAGATGCACACGGGTTCAAGGATCACGGGAACACTCACCAGTGAGCAAGAGGCGCACGAGGTCGTCGGCTATAGCTCGTCGGAGTCGAGTTCATCATCGGTGGCGCTTAGACATGGACAGTGCCGAGGCTGCGGGGCATGCGCGGGTGAGCTGGCGTTACGGGGAGGTTCACCAGGAGGTGGGGAGCAAGTGAGCATGGTCGAGGGGGCAAGGGGCGACTTGGGTTTGCCGGAATCGACGTCGGAGACTGACGGAGACCGCGTCGAGGCAAAGCAAAATTGACGCAGCCTGGTGGCTCTCTGGCAGCGAGGTTTGAGGGGAAAGAAAGAGGAGAGGGAGAGGATTTATCTGGCGTGATCGCGAGGATTAAACGTCGAGCCTTTACCGGGAATTTACTCCGAGGAGTTAACGGCAGGAAAAGGCCGGGAGGGCGCGGTCTTCGCGTGGGTGGAGAAGATGGTGAGGTGGCAGTGGGGCCTGGCATCAGCGAGTGAGAGAGAGAAGGAGTGGGGTCCATTTGTCATTCGCTATGCGGGTGAGATTCTGAGTGTATAACGTTTCGCTGCAGGGGTGAGTAGGTGGGTTGCTGATGGGCTTAATAGGCTAGCTAGGTTGGGCTGAGTTTGTTTCCATTTTTTTATACCAAACCTTTTTCTTTTTTTGTTTGAATATTCTGATTTGATTTTCAAACAAATAATTCAAGCAACAAACCAATTCAAACCTCAACCAAAATTTGTGTAGGTTCAAATACTGATTAATAACACATTCCAAAGTCAAATTTAGAATAATTTATTTATTCTTTTTAGGGTATTTTAATTATTTAAAATAGGCTCTAGTATTAATTAAATAAGATTTAATAATATTTTTCAATCTCCATTTGAATTCAAATCACTACCAAACTTTGGGTGAAATTTAATTCTGTTTATCAACATATTTCAAATTCCAAAATAAAATAATTCTTTTATTCTTTTTAGGATCTATTAATAATTAAATAAATAGACCATAGCCTTTAATTCAAATAGGTTTTAATTTATTTTAAACCTCTTTTTGAAAACTAAATAATACCAAAATCTTTTTAGTAGGTTTCATTTGAAAAACTAAAACACTTGGAAATCTTATTTAAAATAAATTAACAAGTTTTTAGTGTTTATTTAAAATGGAAAACCCTTTACTTTAATAAAAATGGATATTAATAAATCCTCATTATTTTATTTAAATAAACCTTTACTCTTTTATCAAATAGAAATATTTTATTTCAAAGACTTGGCCAAGGTTTAATTTGGCTCTATAAAATAATCCTTATTTATAATTCTACCTTTGCTTTTGAAAATCAAATCTTTTTATTAAAAGATCCAAAAATAGAGATTCCAACTATTATAACTTTCTTTATTAATTGTTTATCTTTGTGAATCCCTTTAGGATTTTATTTGACCAAAATAGGTTTTGATGTTTCCAATTGGAATCAAAAAGTTTCTTCTCACCCTAAAAATCAACAATTGTTTATTTTGTTTATTTATTTTTCACATTACAAGATTTGGAAAATCTTGGGATGTGACACATAAACACAAAGATATAATAATAACCACTTTTATTATTGCCTCTTGGGCATATCTCCAACATGTACTTTTTGGCGGCTTGTGATAAAATCACCGGTGGAAAATGTAAAGTGAAGTGGGATGTGGTTTGCAAGACGAAAGACGAAGGAGGCCTTGGAATCTTGAACCTCAAAAGGTTTGCCGACGCTCTTAGACTACGATGGTTATGGAAAGAATGGAAAAACAAGGACAAACCATGGGTGGGCCTCGGTAACCCATGTAACCCCAAAGAACATGATATCTTTGCGGCTGCAACAAAGGTTACTATTGGAGATGGGAAGAAGGCCCTCTTTTGGGAGGCAAGTTGGCTAGAAGGCGTGAGGCCTAAGGATGTGGCTCCTTTAATCTTTAAAATCTAAAAAAGAAGACGTGCTCGGTTCATAAAGCTTTGCATGAGGACTTTTGGGTTTCTCAAATCAATACTCAACATGGCCTATCCGTCCAACACATTGAACAATTATACACGTTGTGGGAAAAGCTAGCCAACATACAACTAGACCCTCATGCAATAGATGACATCACTTGGAAGTTCACAAATAATGAAGCCTACTCAGCTAAATCGGATTACAAGATGCATTCTTGGGGAAAACCAACTCCTTGATGAATTCTTTCGTTTGTAAACCTTGGGCAACCCCCAAAATCAAGTTCTTTACATGTTTGATCCTTCAAAACCGTGTTTGGACGGCAGATAGGCTTGCCCGTAGAGGTTGGCCCAATTGCGACTGTTCCAAGCTTTGCAATCAAACACAAGAATCGGCCTCTCACCTTCTTTTTCAAATGCTGCTTCTCCATACGGGTTTGGAATGAGCTCAAGGATTGGAATGGCCTCCACGATTTAGACACCAAAAATTGGCACCGATACCAAACTGTTAAGGAGAGGTGGAAGGAGGGATTCACAAGAGGGGATCGCAGCGGAAGGCATTGGAATCTTCGGTTATGTTGGTCTCTTGGGAAATTTGGAAAGAAAGAAATGCGCGGGTATTCTGAAATCACTCCATCATTGTTGACACGCTAGTGAGGTAAATTAAAGAGGAGTCCTCTATGTGGTGCCTTGCCGGTGCAAAGGATCTTAGTAGTATCATGCCACGAGAGTAATTATCCTTTGTTTTTTTGGCCTTGGCTTCACAAGTCTTGGTTTGTAATCTCTACTTAAAACCTCTCCTTAATTAATAAAAATGGCAAATCTTTTGCCTTGTTTCAAAAAAAAGTATAGAAAGCACGCACAAAGGAATGCAAACTTGCAGCACCCGAACACCACTGCTCTCAGATTTTGAAAAAAACTAGCATGGTGGCCATCACAAATACAAGGGAAACATGTGAATATGTCTAAAAATATTTTATAGAGAAATGTGTATTTTACGAATATAATTAACATGACTCTAGTCCCCATAAATATATGCTAAAAAATAATTTATGGAAGGCATATTTGGTCCTTGTAATTGATGGGATATCAATTAATGTTGCTATAAAAATGTTGTATCAATGATTATATGCGCCTTTTGTACATGGTGATATTAGATTAGTATGGCAAGCTAGAATGTAGGAGTAGTTTCTTTTTTATGTGACTTCAATGTGAGGCTAAAACTTAAATTGTACTATATTTGAGTTTTAAAATATCACAATTTTTTTCTACGGAGACATACACATATGTTGTGTATTCTTACAAAGCTTCGGTAAAAAAGATGTTGTATTTTGGGATATAGAAAAAAACTTGCTTTATACAGCAATAGAAAACTTTTTAGACAAAATTTGTATTTTCGTTTGTATCCCAAATTATAAAGTATTTTGTCGCGAAAATTGCAACGTCCATACTAAATGTGTATACCTACTTTTATATTTTCTGGCTGATTTTTGGAGACCTAGAAGTACACTTTCAAAAAAATCGAAAAGAGAGCAGTGGTACTCGGGCTACAGCAGCAAATTATCGCGGACGAAGAAGGCTTAAAGATTTGAATAAAAAAGGATATGGATTTGTTCTTATATTAATTTCTTATAAGTAATCTATGAAGGGGTTCGTAGCATGGAAAACAAAAAATTTCTACCGCATGCACACAAACAAGCCAAGATCTATCTACTAGATTGTAGCAACGAGTCGATAGAGGAACTCACCCTCGAAGATTCTAAAGCGGTTAATGAGAGTAGATTCTCGTGGGTGATGTAGTCGTATACTTGCCGATCTCAAGATCGCGTAGACTATCCTTCCGTCGCTGCGTTCCGGCAGCGCTTCCGCAGTCGGTCACACGTTCGGTACTCGATGTAGACCTTTCTCTCTCTTGTTCCAGCAGGCAGGGGAGGTTTTAGCACTCTCCTCACGATTCCGGCAGCACGATGGCGTGGTGTCGGAAGTATAGGGGAGATCTCGCAGGGCTTCGCCTTAAGCCGGAGCGAGTATGGTGGAGCAAGAGAGGGGCCTTGGCGATCTAGGGTTTAGAAGCGCCAAGGAGGGTGGTGTAGCCGGCGGCTAGGGTTTGGAGAAACCCTAGTCGGCGACTTGGGAGGAGCCCTAGGCGGCGGCAGCACTTGGAGGTGGCCGGCGACTTGGGGCTAGGGTTTGGGTGTGAGGGGTAGGGGGCGCCCTACCCCTCCTTATATAGGTGGGAGGGAGGCGGTTGGGAGGAGGGAGTCCTCCTCCAACTCCTCCTCCTTGGCCGGCGGGTGGAGGGAGTAGGTCTCCTACCCTAGGTAGGTTTCCTACTCTCCCTCCACCAAGCAAACTTCGGATTTGACTTTTCAAATTGGCGTTTGACTTTCAAACTTGGATTTGATTTCTCTCTCCATATTGTCCAGCCAAGTGACATATTACATGATGCAACCATTCCACATTGTCATGACACATGCATGCACCCTTCCCCTCCGGAGTGCCGGACCTTCCAGACCCTTCTAGACATTCCTGGTGAAAACACCGAAATCATTCCCGAACTGCGAAACAGGACTTTCCTTATATGAATCCTATTCTCCGGACCATTCCGGATATCCTCGTGATATCCCAGATCCCATCCGAGATTCCGAACAACATTCGGTCTCTTACTCATCATTCCATAACTACACAACAACATCGAATCCTTAAGTGTGTCTCCCTACGGTTCGTGAATTATGCGGACATGACCGAGACACTTCTCCGATCAATAACCAATAGAGGAATCTGGAAATTCATATGGCTCCCACATATTTCTACGATTACTTTGCGATTGAATGAACCACTTACATACGATACCAATTTCCCTTTGTCTCACGATAGTTTACTTATCCGAGGTTTTGATCGTCGGTATCTCTGCATACCTAGTTCAACCTTGTTACTGATAAGTAATCTTTTCTCGTTCCTATGGTATGTGATCCCATGTGAGCCAATCACATGCTTGCAAGCTAATTGGATGACATTCCACCGAGAGGGCCCAGAGTATATCTATCTGTCATATGGATGGACAAATCCCACTCTTGATCCATGTGCCTCAACCCATACTTTCTGAACACTCAATGCCACCTTTATAGCCACCCGTTACGGTGTGGTGTTTGATGTCATCAAAGCATCCTTCCGGTGATGGTGATTAGCATGATCTCATGGTCGAAGGAATTAGGTTACTATGTATCAGAAAGCTTATAGCAATTGAACTATTAAAATGACTTGATCTTTATGCTACGCTTATCTATAGGAGTATGTCCATCATACCATTCTCCTAACGATATGATGTTGTTATTAACAACATCTCAATGTTCATGATCGAGAAACCACGATCATCTATTAATCAACAAGCTAGTATTATAAAGAGGCTTTACGAGGGACTCTATTTTAGTTTACAAATCACACAAGTATTAATGTTTCTGGTTAATACTATTATAGCATGAATGTAAACAATTATCATAAACACAAAGATATAATAATAACTACTTTTATTATTGCCTCTAGGGCATATCTCTAACAGTCTCCCACTTACACTAGAGTCAACTAATCTAGATTACATGGTAATATACCGAACACCCATGGTGGTTTGGTGCTGGTCATGTTTTGCCCTCGGGAGAGGTTTAGTCAACGGATCCGCCACATTCAGATATGTCTGTACTTTGCAAATTTTTATGTCACCATCTTGGACATGTTCTCGAATAGCGTAAAAACGTAGCTTGATGTGCTTTAGCTTCTTGTGTGACCTTGGTTCTTGCGCATTAGCTATGGCGCCCATGTTATCGTAGTAGATAGACATTGGGTCCAGCGCACTTGTAACCACACTGAGCTCTGTAATGAACTCTTTAATCCATATCGCCTCTTCTGAAGCCTCTGAAGCAGCTATGTATTCCGATTCAGTTGAAGATCTCGCCACAACGCTTTGCTTTGCACTCCTCTAGCTAACTGCTGCACCATTCAAAGTAAATACGTATCCAGATTGAGATTTAGAATCATCCGGATCGGCGTTCCAACTAGCATCGGTGTAACCATTAACAACGAGTTGTTCATCACCTCCATAAGAAAGAACCATATCCTTAGTTCTTCTCCAGTACTTAAGGATGTTTTTGACCATTGTCCAATGATCCACTCCTGGACCACTTTGATATCTGCTAGTCAAACTAACATCATATGCAATGTCGGATCTAGTACATAGCATGGCATACATAAGAGATCCTATGGTTGAGGCATAGGGAGTCTTACTCATTCTTTCTCTATCTTCTGCCATTGCTGGACTCTGAGTTTTACTCAAGGTCGTATTGGGCAACATGGGCAAGAACCCTTTCTTGCTTTCTTCCATTCCAAACCTCTTTAGAACTTTGTCCAAATATGTACTTTGTGACAATGATATTAGGCGTCTCGATCTATCTCTATAAATCTTTATGCCTAATATGTAAGCTGCTTCGCCAACATCTTTCATTGAAAAACTATTATTCAAATAATCCTTGACACTATTAAGAAGGTCTACATCATTCCCAATCAACAATATGTCATCTACGTATAGTATTAAGAATGCTACAGAGCTCCCACTCACTTTCTTGTAAATACAAGCTTCTCCATAAGTTTGTATAAAACCAAAAAGTTTGATTACCTTATCAAAACATTGATTCCAACTTCGGGATGCTTGCTTCAATCCATATATGGACCGTTGAAGTTTGCATACCTTGTTAGCATCTTTAGGATCGACAAACCTTTGGGTTGCATCATATACAACTCTTCATCAATGTCTCCATTGAGGAACACCGTTTTGACATCTATCTGCCATGTCTCATAATCATAATATGCAGTGATTGCTAACATAATCCTCACAGACTTTAGCTTCGCTACCGGTGAGAAAGTCTCATCGTAGTCATCTCCTTGAATTTGTCGAAACCCTTTTGCGACAAGTCGAGCTTTATAGACAGTAACATTACCATCAACATTTGTTTTCTTCTTGAAAATCCATTTGTTCTCGACAGCCTTCTGGCCATCCGGTAAGTCCACCAAAGTCCATACTTGTTTTTCGTACATGGATCCAATCTCGGATTTCATGGCTTCTTGCCATTTATTGGAATCTGGGCTCATCATCCCTTCCGCATATGTCGCAGGGTCATCGGTGTTATCCACCAACATGACATTCATAACGGGATCATACCAATCGAGAGTGGTACGAGTTCTCGTTGACCTGCGAGGTTCCGTGGTAACTTCAACCGAAGTTTCATGATCAACATCATTAGCTTCCTCTCTTATTGGTGCAGGCGCCACAGGAACTACTTCCGGTGCTGCGCTACTCGCAAGTTCGAGAGAAGGTTCAACAACTTCGTCGAGTTCTACTTTCCTTCCAGTCACTTCTTTCGAGAGAAACTCCTTCTCTAGAAACTATCCATTCTTGGCAACGAATATTTTGCCTTCGGATCTATGATAGAAGGTATACCCAATAGTTTCCTTCGGGTATCCTATGAAGACGCATTTTTCCGCTTTGGGTTCAAGCTTGTCCGGCTGTAACTTCTTTACATAAGCTTTGCAACCCCAAACTTTAAGGAACGGAAATTTAGGTTTCTTCCCAAACCATAATTCATATGGTGTCGTTTCAACGGATTTAGATGGTGGCCTATTTAAAGTGAATGCGGCTGTTTCTAATGCATAACCCTAAAACGTTAGCGGTAAATCTGTAAGTGACATCATAGAACGAACCATATCTAAGAGAGTTCGATTACGACGTTCGGACACACCATTATGCTGTGGTGTTCCCGGCGGTGTCAATTGTGAAATTATTCCGCATTTCTTGAAATGCTCGCCAAAATCGTAACTTAGATATTCACCTCCACGATCAGATCATAGAAATTTAATCTTCTTGTTATGTTGATTCTCCACCTCACTTTGAAATTCCTTAAACTTCTCGAAAGTTTCGGACTTATGTTTCATGAAATAGATATACCCACATCTAATCAAGTCATCCGTGAAGGTAAGAACATAACGATAACCATCGCGCGATGCTACACTCATTGGTCCACACACATCGGTATGTATGATTTCCAATAAGTCGGTAGCTTGCTCCATCATACCAGAAAATGGAGTCTTAGTCATTTTACCCATCAGACATGCTTCGCATCTTTCAAGTGATTCGAAATCAAGTGATTCAATAAGTCCATCAGAATTGAGTTTCTTCATACGCTTCACCCCAATGTGACCAAGATGACAGTGCCACATATAGGTCGAGTTATCGCTCAATTTCAAACGTTTAGCTTCAGTATTATTAATGTGTGCATTACCACAATCAAGATTCAATAAGAATAGACTATCTATCAAAGGTGCATGTGCATAAAACATATTACTCATATAAATTGAACAACCATTATTCTCTGACTTAAACAAGTAACCGTCTCGCAATAAAAATGATCCAGATATAATGTTCATGCTCAACGCAGGCACCAAATAGCAATTATTTAAGTATAAAACTAATCCAGATGGTAGATGAAGAGGTAGCGTACCGACCGCGATCACATCAACCTTTGATCCATTTCCAACGCGCATCGTCACCTCGTTCTTCGCTAGCTTCCGTTTATTCTGCAACACCTATTTCGAGTTACAAATATGAGCAACTGAACCGGTATCAAATACCCAGGCACTACTACGAGTACTAGTGAGATACACATCAATAACATGTATATCAGATATAACTTTCTTCTTGATGTTGCCGTTCTTCAAATCTGCCATGTACTTTGGGCAATTCCGCTTCCAGTGACCCTCTCCTTTGCAGTAAAAGCACTCAGTATCAGCCTTAGGCCCAGCCTTGGTCTTCTTCGCCGGCGTGGCAACTTTCTTACCGCCCTTCTTGAAGTTTCCCTTTTGCTTAGACTTGCCTTGCTTCTTGAATTTGGTGGTATTATTGACCAACAACACTTGGTGCTCTTTCTTGATCTCCACTTCTGCAGATTTCAACATGGAGAAGAGTTCTGGCAACGTCTTATCCATGTTTTGCATATTGTAGTTCATCACAAAGTTCTTGTAACTTGGTGGTAGTAATTGGAGGACACGGTGAATCCCCAAAGAATTAGGAATCACTATACCCAAGCGTTGGAGTTTGTTTGCGTGCCCAGACATCTTAAGCACGTGCTCACTGACGGAGCTGCCCTCTTCCATCTTGAAGTTAAAGAACTTTTTAGAAGCCTCATAACTCTCAACTGCCGCGTGAGCCTCAAATATCATTTTGAGTTCACGGACAATATCATGTGGGTCGTGGTTCTCAAACCTTTTCTGAAGCTCCGATTCCAAACCATACAAGATAGCACACTGAACTGTGGAGTACTGATTCTTCCGAGTGATGTAAACATTCTTTTCTTCATCGGTAGCAGTAGCTGCAGGCGGGTCACCCAGCGGTACATCCAGCACATAGGTCAAATTACCATCATTGAGGACAACCTCAAATTGCGGAACCAATCCGCAAAGTTGCTTCCATTGTTTTTCAACTTTTCTTTCTCTAGGAACGCATTAAAATTGATGGTAGGGGCCGCCATTGATCTACAACATATTTGCAATAGTTTAGACTAAGTTTATGACAAATTGAGTTCTAATTAATAGTTAAATTAATCTAGGTGAACTCCCACTCAAAACAATATCCCTCACATTGTTTTAGTGATCACACGAACCAAATCCACCACATCAAAACCGATCATCACGAGAGTTGATGTAGCTTCAATGGCGAACAATCAACATGTTCATCATATCTACTATATGACTCATGCTTTACCTTTCGGTGATCCATGTTCCGAGACCATGTCTGGTACATGCTAGGCTCGTCAAGATTAAACCTTAGCTTCCGCATGAGCAAATCTGGCTTGCTCACGTTGTATACACTCGTATAATCTAGCACACCGGATCATCACGTGGTGCTTCGAAACAATGAGCTTTAGCAACGGTGCTTACTAAGGATGAACACTTTAAAACTTGAAATTGTGTGCATGAGGTTGTAGGGGTTCATAGCATGGAAAACAAAAAAATTCTACCGCATGAACACACAATCAAGATCTAATCTATGATCAAGCCAAGATCTATCTACTAGATTGTAGCACGGGTCGATAGAATACTAACCCTAGAAGATACAAAGCGGTTAACGAGAGCAGATTCTCGTGGGTGATGTAGTCGTACACTTCCGATCTCAAGATCGCGTAGACGATCCTTCCGGCGCTGCGTTCCAGCAGCGCTTCCGCAGTCGGTCACACGTTCGGTACTCGATGAAGACCTTCCTCTCCCTTGTTCCAGCAGGAAGCGGAGGTTGTAGCACTCTCCTCGTGATTCCGGCAGCAAGACGGCGTGGTGTCAGAAGTAGAGGGGAGATCTCGCAGGGCTTCACCTTAAGCCGGAGCGAGTATGGTGGAGCAAGAGAGGTGCCTTGGAGATCTAGGGTTTAGAAGCACCAAGGGGAGGGGCTAGGCCGACGGCTAGGGTTTGGGGAAACCCCAAGTCGCCAACTTGGAGGAGCCCTAGGCGGCGGCTGCACTTGGGTGGAGGCGCCAGGAGCTAGGGTTTTGGGTGGAGAGGTGTGTGTTTAGAGGGGCACCCCTGCCCCTCCTTTTATAGGTGGGAGGGCGCCGGCCAGGGGAGGAGAGTCCTCCCCCAAGTCGGCCTCCTTGGCCGGCGGGTGGAGGGAGAGGAACTCCTCCCCAAGTAGGATTCCTACTCTCCCTCCACCAAGCAAACTTGTCGTTTGACTTTCCAAATTGGCGTTTGTAACACCCTCAGAATCGGCCCTATGCAAGTTTTAGCGAAAACCCGCCAAACCCGCATAGAAACGATTCAAAGGTGCCCGCCAGGCACTTTCGTGCGGGTGGAAACGGTAATAACATTACACAACAGTCCTCGATGGGACCCATGACAGATATATATACAACGACTCAATGAGTCAAGAATACATATAATATACAAAGATCCAAATCACCGGAAAATGATACAAATATGCGGACAAGATGCAAATTGAGCTAAGAGCCACAAGAATAACCAATGGCGTCCATAACCCTGCCCAGGCCAAGCCGGAAGGGTAACCCTGCTAACGACGTCGATCTCAAAACCTGCTTAAACAAAAGGGGTGCCGACAAAGGGCAAAGGAAAAAGAGGAGCGTCAGTACTGAGGCCAGTACACGGAGAGGCTAGAATTCGGCGGTCCTCGCCTACATAGGATGGTGGACTGTAGCGGCAGCGCAGCATGAACTCAACAACCTATAGAGACTCGATATAACTGTCGGCTATCAGAGAGGGAGAAGAAAGACCTATTCGGATCCAACCTGATTCTAACACCAAACAAACCCATCCTGGTATTTCCCCCTCGAGACCAAACGAGGAAGTCAACCGAGGAACTCACACAGTTGGCAGTTTTATTTATTCGGTTATCGTTGCAGCAATTACTAGTCAGGTGTAGATAGTCATCCTGATATAGGAAGCAGTGGGCAGTTTTAGTTAACCATTCTGTTATAGTTGCCTCTCTTACTAGTCAGATACAATTAGCTTGAGATATCCCGAAGATCCAGCAGTTGTTGGTACTTTTATTTAGCCATTCCGTTGTAGTTGCAATACTTACTAGTCAGGTACAATGGTCGCAAGCGACACTCCAAACAAGCAATTGTGGGCAGTATTATTTAGCCATTCCATTATAGTGAAGCTGATTACTAGTCATTATAAAGTCAAATTTATAGCACTACTTTAGTTATAGTTGTCTATGATCGAGATACTGTGCTCCAAGTCGTCCATAACCATGACACGGCTTTGAAAGTTTTACCCGCCGGGTGCACCAATAGCAACACACTCGATCAACCTCGGAAAAACCAAATCAAAACCCAACGAGGCCTTCACGACAAAGCAATCACAGATTCAGAATTATTTGAGGGGCCACCCCATTGAGTAGACCATACGAAGCCGGTGACCGACCGAGACGGACTCAAGGTTTGCGACAATGGTCAGAACGATCGGGAACCCAAACTGGGCTTGTCGATATCACGAAAACATTCCGCTTACCTAAATGACAAGGTGCTCCTCGCACAATCGTAATAAAGCAAGAAAGCATGGCATAAGTACAGGATAGTAAATAAAACCTCAAACTAGTTTGTGGCCCCAAGAAATAAGATGAATCAAGCTCGCTCGGGGGTCCCATAATCCTCCCGATGTGGATAGCGATAAATCAAGGAATGTATCAAGTACTGGGTCCTACGGGACACAAGTGGACGGTTAACAACCAAATAACACCTATTGCCCACCTGTGCCTCTGCTTACTTACTTCAATTTTAGTTGTTAAACAGGAATTAAAGTGAGCGATAAGTAAAGCCATGATCATCTCCAACATCAAACATGCGGCAATACACCAACAACTGTGGCACTTGGCGACACGCAACAACACTGGAGCCAGCGACTACGACGCGCAAGTCCAACTATCTATCAAACAGCAGGTAATAGGATGTGTCCAAGGCAATATAAGGCTGCGAGGGATATCACGGGTACGAAAACTAGAGCATCGTAACAAAGGTAGCAATAGATCAACATGAGGGAATAAATACTATAAAAGTAAGATAGGTAGAAAGGGGGAGATGCTCGCCTGAAAACATTGTTGAAGGTTCAACCGAAGATCGGGTCGACACTCGCATCAACTCAACGGCATTATCCGCGAAGAACCAAAACACTAGAAGAAACACCGGATGCACTATTTAATACTACGGCAAAAGATCGGGCATGATGCATGCATGATGTATGACATGGCAAAGGTGCGATGCAATTAGGTCATATTAAGCGGAACCGGTGTCCCGACAATATTTAGGTGGTTCATGTTGTTTAGATGCCCCGCAATTTAAATGTTGTATTAACATGGCAAGAGATAGCACCGGTTCGCTACACAATTTAATTGAGGCCAATGTAAGGCTAGATTTGCCCGCATATGGGCCCCATATTTAATTATATGGTGAATCGACATAAGGCCCCCAAACCACATGACAATATGCATGCGAGAATGACAATTTAATATGCAACAGGTTTTATATATAGCATTTATAAAATAGGGCTCGGGAAAAGGTTCACACATTAGGGTTCGGCGATCTTGGGGCTCCGAGGGGTTCGGGGTTCGACAGGGTTCGACAGGGTTCGGTTCAAGATGGAGAACTTTGGTCCAAGCGGTAGATCTTGCCGTCGCGCAGATCCTGTCGGGTTCGCGGATCGGCCGGTCTTGTCGTTCGGAAGTAGAACTTGTCGTCCTTGTGGCGATCTTGGCGTCCTTCCGGTTCAGGTTTTGGCGTCCGAGGAAAGTACTTGGCGCTCGGCGTCCTTCGGTATCCATGTCGACGGTCTTGGCGTCCGGGGATCCTCTGGGTTTCCACCGACAACCTTGAAGGCTCCGGCTTTGGTTGCTCGTAGTGAACTTGGTTCCGCGTCGGAGTTCATGAGGATCCATGAAGCCGAGCATGGCGTTTGATACCCTTGTCGGTGGTTCTTCGAGGGTCATCGATGGTTCATCGGGCTCGCTCGGGTCTCTGTCGGGTCGGTGTCGATCTTGGCGGTTACTATGCTCCTACACGAGCATTGGCGACGCACGGGGTGGCCATCAGGGGACCGCGAGGCGGGCGCGAACGGCACGCTGGCCGAGGAAGAGCCGGGCGAAGCTCCACGGCGGAGGTTGGAGACGGGCCTTGTCCCCTCGGGCAGCGGCGCTGCAAGGCCGTGGGGTCGCGCGGCCGTGGGGCGGCGGTTGGAGAGCTTCATGGACGGAAGGAGGCCCGCGGCAGCAGCCCGAAGGAGGGTGGCCCGGGAGGCTTCGGCGAGCACGGGTCGGCGGCGAGGTTGAGGGAGGGGCGGTCGGCGGCGTTAGTGGAGGGACGCGACCGGAGGGAAGCGCAGCGCGTGGACGGGAGCAGGCGCCGGGTGGAGAGGAGGGCGTGATGGCGGGAGAAGAGGAGGCGGGCGGTGACCGGGAGAAGAGGAGGCGGGCACGGTGGCGAGGGTCGCCAAGCGCAGAGGATGGTGGAGGCGAGGGTCGCGGCAGAGGCCGGAGGAGCTGGGGCGAAGGGGGCCGGTGAGAGCGGGCGGCCTCCGAGGAGCCGAGCGGGCGCGGGAGGAGGCGGCTGCCGAGTGGGCACGCCGAGGCGCCACTGAGGAGAGGCGGGGCGGCGCACGGGACGGGAGGCGGGAGGCAGGAGACGGAGGAAGGGGAGGGCCGTGGCGGCAGGTCGGCCGATGGGGAAGGGAAGGAGGCCGCGCTGGGAGGCGCGGCTGGGCCTTGAGCAGGAGCGGAGGGGTGGAGGCGTCACGGAGGTGGAGGAGAAGGATGGGCGCGACGGGTGGCGTGGGGAGCGGAGGCAGGGGTGAGAGAGGAGGCTGGGGAAGGGGCGGAGGCTGTGTGGGACCAGCACAAGGCTGCAATGAGGGGGAGAGAGGAGCTGGTTGGTGGGGGTGTGGAGTGCATGGGTGGGGCCGGGTGCGGGACAGGAGAGGGCCCGGGGATGTGAGAGAGGGTAGGATGGGATAGGGTGAGAGAAGGAGAGAGGGTGGGGCTGGTGGATTGATGATGTGGCGGGGTCGGTAGGGAATTGGGGGAGGGGTGAGGTGGCACGCTGCGGTTGGTGGGTAGATTGGGACTAGGTAGATATATGATTTAGAGTCTAGGTTTTATTAGTTTGTAAATATGTGTTTGTTTTGTCTTGTTTATTTTAAAACAAGGCTACTTTGCAATTAGTTTATAGGTAAATAAAATATCCGATACGATCGGGGTTTTGCATTTGAAAGAAAGAGGGGTATTTGTACAAAGTAAAACTAGGTTTTTTCGAAATAGTTCAGACAAACAATGCATGAAGATGACGATGCAATGCACCAAATCAACGCGATTTTCTAGTAGTGGTTTTGCGGGATGCCACAATTCGACACCACTAACAATGGATCTCGCCCTCGAGATACGCCTCATGGTACCGGAAGAAGGGCGGCGATCTGAATCTTCTCGCTTCGTGTAGATCCTCGCGACACCACTAACAAGAGGTCGTTGTCCGTGATCGTCGAGAGAACACTCCGGAAACAAAAAGTCGAAGGCAGAGGTATCAACAAATAAAGCCACCTCTAACTTTCATGGAAGGAGTAAGAGTTGCATCGATCCACCATTCAATATACAAAAGCAAATGATAAGAGTAGTGGTATGGTCGCGACTCCATCCCGCACTCAAAGCATTACTCTGTACACGAACAGATGGATTATGCAACCAACCCTTAGAATTTAGACTGAAGATCTCGACAAACAAGGTTCAGAAACAAAGGGGTGATGCAGACTCTACATCGGATCTGGCGTAGATGATGTCATCGCATCGGAAAACACCGGAAGACACGAGAAGGAACAAAGAGAAGTCCACCATACGAAGGATTCCTCGGATAGCATGAAGACCGGATGTAGAAGCATCGTTCCCAAAGGAGGAAGCGAAACCCTGAAGGTACGACGGAAACCCAACCACGAGAAATCCTGGACTCGAAGAGAGAGAAGAGAGCGGATTCAAAACACGAAGAGGTGAGAGGAGAGCAGCAGCGGGGTAAGGAGTAAAATCAGACCTAATCAGAACTATCCAACCGATTTGCAAAATAGTTTTGACACTCTACGTCGGCCGTTAGCTAGGTTATCTTACATGCTAGACTTGTGGGGTATCGTAACTGCTGAGCTCTGATACCACTCTGTAACACCCTCAGAATCGGCCCTATGCAAGTTTTAGCGAAAACCCGCCAAACCCGCATAGAAACGATTCAAAGGTGCCCACCAGGCACTTTCGTGCGGGTGGAAAATGAAGTAATAACATTACACAACAGTCCTCAATGGGACCCACAGTACAGATATATATATATACAACGCGACTCAATGAGTCAAGAATACAGATATAATATACAAAGATCCAAATCACCTGGAAAATGATACAGCGTCCGAGTACGGACAAGATGAAAATTGAGCTAAGAGCCCTGAAGAATAACCAATGGCGTCCATAACCCTGCCCAGGCCAAGCCGGAAGGGTAACCCTGCTAACGACGTCGATCTCAAAACCTGCTTAAACAAAGGGGTGCCGACAAAGGGCAAAGGAAAAAGAGGCGTCGATCGAGGCCAGTACGGAGAGGCTAGAATTGGCGGTCCTCGCCTACATAGGATGGTGGATATGGCGCAGCAAAAGATGAACTCAACAACCTATAGAGACTCGATATAACTGTCGGCTATCAGAGAGGGAGAAGAAAGACCTATTCGGATCCAACCTGATTCTAACACCAAACAAACCCATCCTGGTATTTCCCCCTCGAGACCAAACGAGGAAGTCAACCGAGGAACTCACACAGTTGGCAGTTTTATTTATTCGGTTATCGTTGCAGCAATTACTAGTCAGGTGTAGATAGTCATCCTGATATAGGAAGCAGTGGGCAGTTTTAGTTAACCATTCCGTTATAGTTTCCTCTCTTACTAGTCAGATACAATTAGCTTGAGATATCCCGAAGATCCAGCAGTTGTTGGTACTTTTATTTAGCCATTCCGTTGTAGTTGCAATACTTACTAGTCAGGTACAATGGTATAGCGTTTACTCCAAACAAGCAATTGTGGCAGTATTATTTAGCCATTCCATTATAGTGAAGCTGATTACTAGTCATTATAAAGTCAAATTTATAGCACTACTTTAGTTATAGTTGTCTATGATCGAGATATCGTGCTCCAAGTCGTCCATAACATGGACACGGCTTTCGAAAGTTTTACGGCGGGGTGCACCAATAGCAACACACACTCGATCAACCTCGGAAAAACCAAATCAAAACCAACGAGGCCTTCACGACAAAGCAATCACAGATTGAATTATTTCAGGCCACCCCATTGAGTATACCATAGCGAAGCCACTGACTCGAGACGGACTCAAGGTTTGCGACAATGGTCAGAAAACGATCGGGAACCCAAAACTGGGCTTGTCGATACCGAAAAACATTCCGCTTACCTAAGCGATAAAGTGTGCTCCTCGCACAATCGTAATAAAGCAGTAAAGCATGGCATAAGTACAGGATAGTAAATAAAACCTCAAACTAGTTTGTGGCCCCAAGAAATAAGACTGAATCAAGCTCTGGCTCAGGGGGGTCCCATAATCCTCCCGGATGTGGATAGCGCGATAAATCAAGGAACAGGTATCAAGTACTCGGGGTCCTACGGGACACAAGTGGACGGTTAACAACCAAATAACACCTATTGCCCACCTGTGCCTCTGCTTACTTACTTCAATTTTAGTTGTTAAACAGGAATTAAAGTGAGCGATAAGTAAAGCCATGATC
This sequence comes from Avena longiglumis, assembly GCA_030063025.1. Taxonomy (NCBI): domain Eukaryota; kingdom Viridiplantae; phylum Streptophyta; class Magnoliopsida; order Poales; family Poaceae; genus Avena; species Avena longiglumis. Next base: position 544,084,745 of record CP125973.1, on the reverse strand, counting down.
ATCTCCAACATCAAACATGCGGCAATACACCAACAACTGTGGCACTTGGCGACACGCAACAACACTGGAGCCAGCGACTACGACGCGCAAGTCCAACTATCTATCAAACAGCAGGTAATAGGATGTGTCCAAGGCAATATAAGGCTGCGAGGGATATCACGGGTACGAAAACTAGAGCATCGTAACAAAGGTAGCAATAGATCAACATGAGGGAATAAATACTATAAAAGTAAGATAGGTAGAAAGGGGGAGATGCTCGCCTGAAAACATTGTTGAAGGTTCAACCGAAGATCGGGTCGACACTCGCATCAACTCAACGGCATTATCCGCGAAGAACCAAAACACTAGAAGAAACACCGGATGCACTATTTAATACTACGGCAAAAGATCGGGCATGATGCATGCATGATGTATGACATGGCAAAGGTGCGATGCAATTAGGTCATATTAAGCGGAACCGGGGTCCCGACAATATTTAGGTGGTTCATGTTGTTTAGATGCCCCGCAATTTAAATGTTGTATTAACAAGGCAAGAGATAGCACCGGTTCGCTACACAATTTAATTGAGGCCAATATAAGGCTAGATTTGCCCGCATATGGGCCCCATATTTAATTATATGGTGAATCGACATAAGGCCCCCAAACCACATGACAATATGCATGCGAGAATGACAATTTAATATGCAACAGGTTTTATATATAGCATTTATAAAATAGGGCTCGGGAAAAGGTTCACACATTAGGGTTCGGCGATCTTGGGGCTCCGAGGGGTTCGACAGGGTTCGGTTCAAGATGGAGAACTTTGGTCCAAGCGGTCGATCTTGCCGTCGCGCAGATCCTGTCGGGTCCGCGGATCGGCCGGTCTTGTCGTTCGGAAGTAGAACTTGTCGTCCTTGTGGCGATCTTGGCGTCCTTCCGGTTCGGGTTTTGGCGTCCGAGGAAAGTACTTGGCGCTCGGCGTCCTTCGGTATCCATGTCGACGGTCTTGGCGTCCGGGGATCCTCTGGGTTTCCACCGACAACCTTGAAGGCTCCGGCTTTGGTTGCTCGTAGTGAACTTGGTTCCGCGTCGGAGTTCATGAGGATCCATGAAGCCGAGCATGGCGTTTGATACCCTTGTCGGTGGTTCTTCGAGGGTCATCGATGGTTCATCGGGCTCGCCGGGTCTCTGTCGGGTGTCGATCTTGGCGGTTACTATGCTCCTACGAGCATTGGCGACGCACGGGTGGCCATCGAGGGGAGGCGGGCGCGAACGGCACTGGCCGAGGGGCAATCTGGCGAAGCTCCACGGGAGGTTGAGACGGGACCGCTGTCCCGGCGGAGGCGGCGCTGCAAGGCCCATGGGGCATGGCCGCAAGGCCGTGGGTGGATTGGAGAGCTCATGACGGGAAGGGAGGCCAGCGCAGCAGTGAAAAGGCGGCCAGGGCTCGGCCCGGCGAAACCGGGTCAGCGTGGGCGAGGTTGAGGAGGCGGCTCCGTCGGTGGTTGGTGGAGGTAGACGGCCGGAGGAAGGCTGGCGGCGCCGTGAGTCATGAGGCGCAGGTGTGGAGGAGGGCCGATGGCGGGAGAAGGAGGCGGGGCACGACGGTGACCGGAGAAGAGGAGGCGGGCAGGCGGGCGAGGGTCGCTGGGCTGGGAGGATGGTGGAGGCGAGGGGGAGGCTTAGCCTGGGCGAAGAGGGCAGCCGGTGGAGAGCGCGGCGCTCGTGAGGGAGCCGAAGGGCGGAGGAGGCGGCTCGGCCGGACGCTTGGCCGGAGGCGCTGCGCTGAGGAGGCGTGGCGGTGGCGCGGGAGGCGCGAGGTAGGATATGCGGGAGGAAGGGGAGGGCGGTGGTCAGCCGACGGGAAAGCAAGGAGGCGCGGCTCTGTGAGGCCGGCAGCAGCAAGCGGAGGAGGGGTGGAGGCGTCGGCCGGAGGTGGAGGAGAAGGGATGGGGCGCGACGGGTGGCGTGGGGAGCGGGGAGCGGGGTGAGGGAGGAGGCCGCGGGGGAAGCGGGGCGGAGGCTGTGTGGGACCCGCGGTGGGCCGCGCGCGTGGGGCCGTAGGGGGAGAGAGGGAGCTGGTTGGTGGGGGTGTGGGTCTGCGGGTGGGGCCAGGGTGCGGGACAGGGAGAGAGGGCCCGGGGGACAGTGAGAGAGGGTAGGATGGGCTAGGGTGAGAGAAGGAGAGAGGGTGGGGCTGGTGGATTGATGATGTGGCGGGGTCGGTAGGGAATTGGGGAGGGTGAGGTGTACGCTGCGGTTGGTGGGTAGATTGGGACTAGGTAGATATATGATTTAGAGTCTAGGTTTTATTAGTTTGTAAATATGTGTTTGTTTTGTCTTGTTTATTTTAAAACAAGGCTACTTTGCAATTAGTTTATAGGTAAATAAAATATCTGATACGATCGGGGTTTTGCATTTGAAAGAAAGAGGGGTATTGGTACAAAGTAAAACTAGGTTTTTTCGAAATAGTTCAGACAAACAATGCATGAAGATGACGATGCAATGCACCAAATCAACGCGATTTTCTAGTAGTGGTTTTGCGGGATGCCACAGCGTTTGACTTTTCAAACTAGGATTTGATTTATCCCTTTATTTTGCTCAGCGATGACACCTAGTACATGATGCAACCATTCCAACTTGTTATGACACATTCATGTACCCTTCCCCTCTGGAGTGTCGGACCTTCCGGGCCCTTCTAGAACATTCCTGATGAAAACACCGGAATCATTCTCCAACTCCGAAACATGACTTTCCTTATATGAATCTTATTCTCCGGACCATTCCGGATCTCCTCGTGATATCCCGGATCCCATCCGAGACTCTGAACAACATTCGGTCTCTTACTCATCATTCCATAACTACTCAACAACATCGAATCCTTAAGTGTGTCTCCCTACGGTTCGTGAATTATGCGGACATGATCGAGACATTTCTCCGAACAATAAACAATAGAGGAATCTGGAAATGCATATGGCTCCCACATATTTCTACGATTACTTTGTGATCGAATGAACCACTTACATACGATACCAATTTCCCTTTGTCTCACGATAGTTTACTTATCTGAGGTTTTGATCGTCGGTATCTCTGCATACCTAGTTCAACCTCGTTACCGATAAGTACTCTTTTCTCGTTACCGTGATATGTGATCCCTTGTGAGCCAGTCACATGCTTGCAATCTAATTGGATGACATTCCACCGAGAGGGCCCAGAGTATATCTATCCGTCATATGGATGGACAAATCCCACTTTTGATCCATGTGTTTCAACCCATACTTTCCGAACACTCAATGCCACCTTTATAGCCACCCAGTTACGGTGTGGTGGTTGATGTCATCAAAGCATCCTTCCGGTGATGGTGATAAGCATGATCTCATGGTCGAAGGAATTAGGTTACTATGTATCAGAAAGCTTATAGCAAATGAACTATATTAAATGACTTGATCTTTATGCTATGCTTAACTATAGGAGTATGTCCATCACATCATTCTCCTAATGATATGACCCTGTTGTTAATAACATCTCTATGTTCATGATCAGGAAACCATGATCATATATTAACCAACAAGCTAGTTTAACAAGAGGCTTTACTAGGGACTCTTTTATGTTTACAAATCACACAAGTATTAATGTTTCCGGTTAATACAATCATAGCATGGCATTTAAACATTTATCATAAGTATGAAGATATGATAATAACCACTTTATTATTGCCTCTTGGGCATATCTCCAACAGTCTCCCACTTGCACTAGAGTCAATAATCTAGTTTCAAACCTTTGTGTATTCAACACCTATGGCTTTCTGGTGTCGTATGTACACGATTGCTAGTGGTCAACTGATCTCCGGATCTGACACTTCCAGGTCCGTGTGTAATTGCATGTCTTTGCGTCTCTACGCATCACTCATTCTCTAATGAGATGGCTTTGTATAAATTTGGTCCTTTGGTGAGACCTTTAGTTCTTTGGGGTTAAAACATGTTGATAACATTGTCGTACAATATATCTTCATAGTATTATCCCGCTGTGAACTACACCTAGTTTGATAACAAACTAATTGACACAAATGCCCTCTTTAGCTGCTATAATAGAAGTTATATACTTAGCCCTTTTGTTGTAGTATCTGTCACAATGTCTTAACTTTGGAACTCATCCAAATCCATTATGGAACTTACTTTCCATTATATTGTGCCACCCTTAGTTTAGATTGAGATAAACTTAATTTGTACTTTGTGACAAAACTAGTATCAATGTAGTACTTTTACAATGAACTAACCATCTATTTGTCAATTCTACAAATAATATACTCTTAGTTCTTCCAAAAGATCATAAGAATATCCTTACTATTGTCCAATGATCATCTTATGAATCATTCTGGTATATGCTCATAACATTTAGAGTATAGGACATATCTGGATTTGTACATATCACAATATGATTGATATAAATACTCTTTGTGATTTCATACATCAAGTATCAATCTATACTTGAATATTTGTTTCACTTACCAAGTGTCAATACACTTGAATATATCATCAATATTGAACTCATTCAATACTTTCTGTTCGACAAGAACCTTCCTTGTAGTTTCTATATTGAACTCATTCAATACATCATCTATGTACTTTCGGCACAACCATATTAATGGGGATGAAATTCTTAATATGTGTTAATGAAAGATACATCATTTACAATCAACAATATGTCTTCCACATAATGTATTAGAAACATGTCTTAGCGCTCCCACTTAATTTCTTGCAAATGCAAGCATCTTCATCGTCTCCAACGAATTTAAACTCCTTTAACAATTTCATCATAGTGAAGATTCCAACTCCGCAATGCTTACTTCAACCATTGAAGTTTGCATATGCTTTTAGCATCCTTTGAATTAACAAAACCCTATGGACCGTGTTATGCACATGTCCTAGGTAACAATCCTATTAGAAGAACTTGTTTTGTTTATTCAACTACCACATAACAAAATTATATGTAGTGGTTGCTACATTAATCCGTCTAGACTAAATATCGCTATGAAAGATCAAATCTTGTCATAGTCAACCTTTGAACATTGTTGTGAACTCTTTCCCAACATGTCGACTATTTCATAGATGTGAAACATCCATGTCCATTTCTTTATAGATACAAACACAACTGTAAGGTCTTACACCTTTCTGAGGGTCCTTCAAGTTCAAAACTTGATTTCTCGTGTATGGAACTATCATGGATTTTATGGCTTCAAGCCATTTACGGAGTCAGGGCCCATCATCGCTTCTTTGCATGTAGTCCGTTCATTATTCTCAAATAATGATTCAACCCTCAAATCTTGGTATTTGATTGTTTACCCGACCTACTTGGTTCAATAGAAACTTTGACCTTCGTAACCACAACCTTTGAGGCAGGTGAGCCATGAGCATTGTTGCTGCCTCCGGAACACTTTTCGGCGCTGCGCAACTTTGCACATATAGCTAAGGTTCTTTTAACCTTATCAAAGTTTTATTGTCCTCCCACTTAACTTTTCACGAAAATTCCTTCTCAAAGAAACTTGACGTTCTAAGCGACAAACACTTTTGTCTCCGATGTTATGGAGGAACAATTATTCGAAATAACATACAAAGACAGGTTGATCCGACTTTGGTTGCAAACATCTTTCTTATGCATAGCATGCCAATGTTTAAGAAAGGACAACTTGGGTTGAATCCCAAACCATAACTTTATATGGTGTCATTTCAATGGATTATGATGGAGCTCTTTTCAGTGGAAAAATGGTAGTCTCTAAAGCTTTTAATATTTAATATATAATGGCAGTTTTATGAATTACACCTTTGATCTTACCATGTCAAACAAGGTTTAATTACATATCTCGAACGCTCCATACTCTTATGGTGTTTCGAAAAATGCAAATCCACAGAACGATTCCTTAAATCTTAGGTATTATGTTAAACTTGTAACTCAAATATCTTACTTTATGATCTTATCATAAACTATTTATATTCTTGTTACAATGATCTTGCACTTCATCTTGAAAGTCTTTGAACTTTTCAAATGTTTCATACTTCATCCTTATTAAGTAAATATTCATATATTCACTCAAATTTTCGGAGAAAGCATATGAAGTTGAAATCCATCGCTCTTGACTACACATAATGGAATTCATACAACAATATGTACAAGTTCCAATAAGCTAGTCATTTGTTCCCTTTTGGCCTATGAACAAAGTTTTAGTTATCTCTAGGAAAGTTTTCACAAGCGTCATTTGATCAAAAATCAAAAGGACTCCAAAATTCCATCCACATGGAATTTCTTCATGTTTTCTTTCCAATATAATTTAAACGGCGATTTCACTTCCTAAGTGATCTTGCAATCAATTTGTCTTTCGACATTTTTTTAGCACTAGTTTTATGGATGTGATTTCTCCAACGAGATTTGTAAATCATCCATATTTTATGGATTACGACAATTATTTGAACAACCCTTTTGTTCTCATAATACCTGATAAAAAAAATCTTGAAGGCAAGCTTTGATGTTTAACAAGCAGCACAATAACCCTTTATTTGTTCTCGATGAACATCATCACATATTCTTTTGCTAGTTACTTAGGCCATTGTAGTTCATGAATTGTGTTGTTTCGTATGACGATTCACACCAACAAATTCAGTATCAAATACTTAAGAACCACATTGTTTAATAAGCAAAGAATATAGCCATAACATGTATATCATCTATATACTTAAGCTGAACAATTCTAGTCTTTTCTTTTCTGCCATATATTTATGAGATTCTCTTTCAGTATTTCCTTTTCTGTTTGAAAGAATCTATCAACATCAATAGTGCACCCATATACATGACACATAGTCCAAAGCATGTATAGTAAAATACCAATTTCTTTGGTCTTGCACTTTGAAGTATATCACCATCATCAAATGTTTGGTGTTCTTTCAAATTCCTTTCTTTAGTAATCTCTTGGTGTAGTAAACATTTTACCTACATCAGATATTCACCCTTATCATGGAATTATCCATGATCAAGCTACTTTTAGCTTATACCGGTGAATCTTGAGTATAATGTTGCTCTCCAAAACCTTTTGGAGGATTAGGACAACTAGTGTCTCCAACCTTTTGTAAATTCTAATCAAATATGAGAACTTAAACTTTGCCATATTATACTCTATCATGTTGTAACCAAAACATCATTTCAGATATCGCAATATCTTCCATACATGATGGTTTCTGAAACAACTCTTTCAACTCCTAGATTACCTTGATATTGAAACTATCTTTCGAATATCAAGAATCATGGAGATAAACATGATACTTATATACTAACACTGGAATTGTTACTCTTGATTTAATACCAACTATTAAACTTCACGGAGTAATCGAAACTTACTGAAAGTTTGCAATGGGACTTTTAAACTTTAGATTAACACTTCAAAACAATACGATACCAGTTCGTAAAGTAACTAACTAGAATTATATAGTTCTATCTTCTCAATTTTAACTAAGCGCAAGGTGGTAAACGGATGCCAATGACTACAACAATTATGCAATTTCACTTTGATTTAATTTATGATAAATAGTGTTCAACTTTTAATCATATTTCCGTTGAACTCCCACTCAAAACAATATCCCTCACATTGTTTTAGTGATCACACTAACCAAATCCACCACATCAAAACCGATCATCATGACAGTTGATGTAGCTTCAATGGCGAACAATCAACATGTTCATCATATCTACTATATGACTCATGCTTTACCTTTCGGTGATCCGTGTTCCGAGACCATGTCTGTACATGCTAGGCTCGTCAAGATCAAACCTTAGCTTCCGCATGAGCAAATCTGGCTTGCTCACGTTGTATACCCTCGCAGAATCTAACACACCCGATCATCACGTGGTGCTTCGAAACAACGAGCTTTAGCAACGGTGCTTACTAAGGATGAACACTTTAAAACTTGAAATTGTGTGCTTGAGGGATCATCTTATAATGCTACCGTCGTGAACTAAGCAATACAAGATGCATAAAAGGATTAACATCACATGCAATTCATAATATATGATATGATATGGCCTTTCTTCTTGTGCTTCCGATCTCCATCTTCAAGCACGAACATGATCTCCATCATCACCGGTGTGGCGTCAAGGTCAATGGCGCCGCTTCATGGTTGTCATCCACCAGCATCACCTATTACAACTACTTTGAATAATAGACACGTGGGTCTTAACGGAATTTAAAAGACAACCATATGGCTCCTGCCGGTTGCCTACTTACAATAAGGAACATTGCATACATCATATACAATCACAATGATGGCCATATCACATCACAGCACATCCCCTGCAAAACAGAGTTAGACGCCTCTAATTTTATTTGCATCTTTTACGTGGTTTGAGTCTTTCAATAAGTGTCATTCTAACTTACGAACAAGAACCACAACATTGATACTAGTATTGTCAATCACCCGTTGTAAATTGAATCTTAACTATGTTGGGAGAAACAGGCACCCGCAAAGACACTTATGCAATACAAGTTGCATGTCAAGCGTGGAGCAAGTCTCATGAACGGTGTCATGTAAGGTTAGCCCGGGCCGCTTCATCCCACTATCCCGCAAGATGCAAAGTACACAAGAAGCAATCGACAACAAAAGCATCAACGCCCACAATGACCATGGTGTTCTACTCGTGCAACAGATCTACATATAGACATGGATCTGATACCACTTTAGGGGTTCGTAGCATGGAAAACAAAAAAATTCTACCGCATGAACACACAATCAAGATCTAATCTATGATCAAGACAAGATCTATCTACTAGATTGTAGCAACGAGTCTATAGAATACTAACCCTCGAAGATCCAAAGCGGTTAACGAGAGAAGATTCTCGTGGGTGATGTAGTCGTACAATTCCGATCTCAAGATCACAGACGATCCTTCCCAAGTTCCAGCAGCGCTTCCACAATGGTCACACGCTCGTACTGATGAAGACCTTCCTCTCCCTTGTTCCAGCAAGCGGAGGTTGTAGCACTCTCTCGTGATTCCCAAGACACGACGGGTGTCGAAGTAGAGGGGAGATCTCGCAGGGCTTCGCCTTAAGCCGGAGCGAGTATGGTGGAGCAAGAGAGGTGCCTTGGCGATCTAGGGTTTAGAAGCACCAAGGGGAGGGGCTAGGCTGGCGGCTAGGGTTTGGGGAAACCCAAGTCGCCGACTTGGAGGAGCCCTAGGCGGCGGCTGCACTTGGGTGGAGGCGCCAGGAGCTAGGGTTTTGGGTGGAGAGGTGTGTGTTTAGAGGGGCACCCTAGCCCCTCCTTTTATAGGTGGGAGGGTGCCGGCCAGGGGAGGAGAGTCCTCCCCCAAGTCGGCCTCCTTGGCCGGCGGGTGGAGGGAGAGGAACTCCTCCCCAAGTAGGTTTCCTACTCTCCCTCCACCAAGCAAACTTGTCGTTTGACTTTCCAAATTCGCGTTTGACTTTTCAAACTAGGATTTGATTTATCCCTTTATTTTGCTCAGCGATGAAACCTAGTACATGATGCAACCATTCCAACTTGTTATGACACATTCATGTACCCTTCCCCTCTGGAGTGTCGGACCTTCCGGACCCTTCTAGAACATTCCCGATGAAAAAACCGGAATCATTCTCCAACTCCGAAACAGGACTTTCCTTATATGAATCTTATTCTCCGGACCATTCCGGATCTCCTCGTGATATCCCGGATCCCATCCAAGACTCCGAACAACATTCGGTATCTTACTCATCATTCCATAACTACTCAACAACATCGAATCCTTAAGTGTGTCTCCCTACGGTTCGTGAATTATGCGGACATGACCGAGACACTTCTCCGATCAATAACCGATAGAGGAATCTGAAAATTCATATGGCTCCCACATATTTCTACGATTACTTTGCGATCGAATGCACCACTTACATACGATACCAATTTCCCTTTGTCTCACGATAGTTTACTTATCCGAGGTTTTGATCGTCGGTATCTCTGCATACCTAGTTCAACCTCGTTACCGATAAGTACTCTTTTCTCGTTACCGTGATATGTGATCCCTTGTGAGCCAGTCACATGCTTCCAAGCTAATTGGATGACATTCCACCGAGAGGGCCCAGAGTATATCTATCCGTCATATGGATGGACAAATCCCACTTTTGATCCATGTGTTTCAACCCATACTTTCCGAACACTCAATGCCACCTTTATAGCCACCCAGTTACGGTGTGGTGTTTGATGTCATCAAAGCATCCTTCCGGTGATGGTGATAAGCATGATCTCATGGTCGAAGGAATTAGGTTACTATGTATCAGAAAGCTTATAGCAAATGAACTATATTAAATGACTTGATCTTTATGCTATGATTAACTATAGGAGTATGTCCATCACATCATTCTCCTAATGATATGACCCTGTTGTTAATAACATCTCTATGTTCATGATCAGGAAACCATGATCATATATTAACCAACAAGCTAGTTTAACAAGAGGCTTTACTAGGGACTCTTTTATGTTTACAAATGACACAACTATTAATGTTTCCGGTTAATACAATCATAGCATGGCATGTAAACATTTATCATAAGTATGAAGATATGATAATAACCACTTTATTATTGCCTCTTGGGCATATCTCCAACAGAGCTATCATCTGATAATGCTACCATCGTGAACTAAGCAATACAAGATGCATAAAAGGATTAACATCACATGCAATTCATAATATGTGATATGATATGGCCTTTCTTCTTGTGCTTCCGATCTCCATCTTCAAGCACAAACATGATCTCCATAATCACCGGTATGGCATCAAGGTCAATGGCGTCGTTTCATGGTTGTCGTCCACCAGTGTCAACTATTACAACTACTTTGAATAGACACGCAGGTCTTAACGGAATTTAAAGACAACCATATGGCTCCTACCGGTTGCCAACTTACAATAAGGAACATTGCATACATCAAATATAATCACAATCATGGCCATATCACATCACGGCACACCCCTGCAAAACAAAGTTAGACGCCTCTAATTTTATTTGCATATTTTACGTGGTTTGGGGCTTTCAATAAGTGTTGTTCTAACTTACGAACAAGAACCACAACGTTGATGCTTGAACTATCAAGTGCCCGTTGTAAATTTAATCTATACTAAAATGGGAGAGACAGACACCCGCAAAGCCACTTATGCAATACAAGTTGCATGTTGAGCGTGGAGCAAGTCTCATGAACGATGTCATGTAAGGTTAGCCCGGGTCGCTTCATCCCATCATACCGCAAGATGCAAAGTACACAAAAAGCAATTGATAATAAAAGCACCACCGCCCACAATGACCATTGTGTTCTACTCGTGCAACAGATCTACATATAGACACGGCTCTGATACCACTAAAGGGTTTCGTAGCATGGAAAACAAAAAATTTCTACCGCATGCACACAAACAAGACAAGATCTATCTACTAGATTGTAGCAACGATTCGATAGAGGAACTCACCCTCGAAGATTCCAAAGCGGTTAACGAGATCAGATTCTCGTGGGTGATGTAGTCGTACACTTGTCGATCTCAAGATCGCGTAGACGATCCTTCCATCGCTGCGTTTCGGCAGCGCTTCCGCAGTCGGTCACACGTTTGGTACTCGATGAAGACCTTCCTCTCCCTTGATCCAGCAGGCAGTGGAGGTTTTAGCACTCTCCTCGATTTGAAAGACCTGACAGTGGGTGTCAAGTAGAGGAGATCTCGCAGGCTTAAGCCGGGCGAGTATGTTGGAGCAGAGAGGGCCTTGGCGATCTAGGGTTAGAAGCGCCAAGAGGGTGGTGTAGCCATGCTGGTTTGGAGAAACCCTAGTCGGCGACTTGGGAGGAGCCCTAGGCGGCGGCAGCACTTGGAGGTGGCCGGCGACTTGGGGCTAGGGTTTGGGTGTGAGGGGTAGGGGGGCTCCCTACCCCTCCTTATATAGGTGGGAGGGAGGCGGTTGGGAGGAGGGAGTCCTCCTCCAACTCCTACTCCTTGGCCGGCGGGTGGAGGGAGTAGGTCTCCTACCCTAGGTAGGTTTCCTACTCTCCCTCCACCAAGCAAACTTCAGATTTGACTTTTCAAATTGGCGTTTGACTTTCAAACTTGGATTTGATTTCTCTCACCATATTGTCCAGCCAAGTGACCTAGTACATGATGCAACCATTCCACATTGTCATGACACATGCATGTACCCTTCCCCTCCGGAGTGCCGGACCTTCCAGACCCTTCTAGAACATTCCTGGTGAAAACACCGAAATCATTCCCGAATTCTGAAACAGGACTTTCCTTATATGAATCTTATTCTCCGGACCATTCTGAATATCCTCGTGATATCCTGGATCCCATCCGAGACTCTAAACACCATTCGGTCTCTTACTCATCATTCCATAATTACACAACAACATCGAATCCTTAAGTGTGTCTCCCTACGGTTCGTGAATTATGCGGACATGACCGAGACACTTCTCCGATCAATAACCGATAGAGGAATCTGAAAATTCATATGGCTCCCACATATTTCTACGATTACTTTGCGATCGAATGAACCACTTACATACGATACGAATTTCCCTTTGTCTCACGATAGTTTACTTATCCGAGGTTTTGATCGTCGGTATCTCTGCATACCTAGTTTAACCTCGTTACTGATAAGTACTCTTTTCTTGTTCCCGTGGTATGTGATCCCTTGTGATCCAGTCACATGCTTGCAAGATAATTGGATGACATTCCACCGAGAGGGCCCAGAGTATATTTATCTGTCATATGGATGGACAAATCCCACTCTTGATCCATGTGCCTCAACCCATACTTTCCAAACACTCAATGCCACCTTAATAGCCACCCAGTTACGGTGTGGTGTTTGATGTCATCAAAGCATCCTTCCGGTGATGGTGATTAGCATGATCTCATGGTCGAAGGAATTAGGTTACTATGTATCAGAAAGTTTATAACAATTAAAGTATTAAAATGACTTGATCTTTATGCTACGCTTATCTATAGGAGTATGTCCATCATACCATTCTCCTAACGATATGATCTTGTTATTAACAACATCTCAATGTTCATGATCGAGAAACCACGATCATCTATTAATCAACAAGCTAGTATTATAAAGAGGCTTTACTAGGGACTCTATTTTAGTTTACAAATCACACAAGTATTAATGTTTCTGGTTAATACTATTATAGCATGAGTGTAAACATTTATCATAAACACAAAGATATAATAATAACTACTTTTATTATTGCCTCTAGGGTATATCTCCAACAATCTATGTGGGCATGCGCACACAGTATTCAGTTTTAATCCTGGGATGCCTCTTTCTTAGAGTGTGCACGGTGGTTTATCAAACACCTCTCTAGGTTGTTTTTGGTGTGCATTGATGATTTTTCTATGGTCGGTATAGGTTTATAGTCGGTTTGATCATATGCCTAATTAGGCATGTCAGTTAAGAGTTATTTAGGTCATTTTCTTTGATAAGTTTGGACATTGACAAGTGTAATTTCATTAAGGTTTATTTCTATGAACTTATTTCATTGGTTAATCTTTGTTCTTGGGATATAACTATTTACTTGTGATCTTATCTTAGCACGATCTGTAAACTGTCCAATTTTCACTTGGTCATGAACTTCTGGTTCTCTACAGAATCCATTAAGTTGAGGTGATTCCATTTTACATTGATTTTCTATGTGTTCAAATTACTGGTGTTCGCTTACTAGGTCTTGGGTTTATGGTTTTGCTACTACTGTCTATGGTCACTTTGCCTAGTTACTTGCTGATAATCACTTCCTAGGGAACAATACTATCCTTTGCTGATACTTTACTTTGCATTGATCATTCTTTACTTTGGTAACTGATGTGTTGATCTTTCATTTTCCTAAACCTCAACTACAAGGTTCAGGACTAGTTAATGGATCTTGTGCTTGAATTCTAAATTAAATGGGTCCACCAATCCAACATTTTAACCAAAATAACTTTTGTTGTGTGTTGTTGTGCTTTGCAGGTTTGAAGAAAAGATGGGTGTAGACAGGATTGAAGATGAGAAGACTAGATAGAATTAGGTATGCTTTTTCATATTTTCTTCTAGTTTGTAATAAAATCTGATCTAAACATGCATTTTCTGTTGAAGATATGCCTTAGAGGCAATAATAAATGTAGTTATTATTATATCTTTGTGTTTATGATAAATGTTTACATTCATGCTATAATAGATTTAACAAGGAAACATTAATACTTGTGTGATTTGTAAACTTAAATTGAAGTCCCTAGTAAAAGCCTCTTCATAATACTAGCTTGTTGGTTAATAAATGATTGTGATTTCCCTATCATGAACATTGAGATGTTATTAACAACAAGATCATATCGTTAGGAGAATGATATGATGGACATACTCCTATAGATAAGCATAACATAAAGATCAAGTCATTTTAATAGTTCAATTGCTATATGCTTTCTGATACATAGTAACCTAATTCCTTCGACCATGAGATCATGCTTATCACCATCACCAGAAGGATGCTTTGATGACATCAAACACCACACCGTAACTGGGTGGCTACAAAGGTGGAATTGAGTGTTCGGAAAGTATTGGTTGAGACACATGGATCAAGAGTGGGATTTGTCCATCCATATGACGGATAGATATACTCTGGGCCCTCTCGGTGGAATTTCATCCAATTAGCTTGCAAGCATGTGACTGGCTCACAAGGGATCACATATCACGAACGAAAAGAGTACTTATCAAGAACGAGGTTGAACTAGGTATGCAGATACCGATTTATCAAAACCTCGGATAAGTAAACTATCGTGAGACAAAGGGAAATTGGTATCGTATGTAAGTGGTTCATTCGATTGCAAAGTAATCATAGAAATATGTGGGAGCCATATGAATTTACAGATTCCTCTATTGGTTATTGTTCGGAGAAGTGTCTCGATCATGTCTGCATAATTCACGAACCGTAGGGAGACACACTTAAGGATTCGACGTTGTTGAGTAGTTATGGAATGATGAGTAAGAGACCGAATGTTGTTCGGAGTATCGGATGGGATCCGGGATATCACGAGGAGATACGGAATGGTCCGGAGAATAAGATTCATATAAGGAAAGTCCTGTTTTGGGGTTGGAGAATGGTTCCAGTGTTTTCATCGGGAATGTTCTAGAAGGTTCTGGAATGTCCGGCACTCCGGAGGAGAAGGGTACATGAATGTGTCATAACAAGTTGGAATGGTTGCATCATGTACTAGGTGTCATCGCTGAGCAAAATAAAGGGATAAATCAAATCCTAGTTTGAAAAGTCAAACGCCAATTTGAAAAATCAAACGGCTATTTTGCTTGGTAGAGGGAGAGTAGGAAACCTACTTGGGGAGGAAGTCCCTCTCCCTCCACCGCTGGCCTTGGAAGCCGAGCTGGGGAGGGACTCCCCTCCCCTTGGCCGCCGCCCTCCACCTATATAAGGAGGGGCAGGGCTGCCCCTCCAAGCACACACCTTGCACCCAGCAAACCCTAGCCCCAAGCTGCCGGCGCCGCCACCTCCTGCTGCCGCCGCCTAGGGCAAAACCCTAGCCGCCGAGTTGGGGCATCTACTTGCCCTAGCCGCCTGCCTAGCCTCTCCTCCTTGGTGCGTCTAAACCCTAGATCACCGAGGCTCTCTCATAGTCCACCATACCGCCCGCTTAGGCGAGCATCGCGAGATCTCCCTCTACTTTCGGTACCACTGTCGTCGCCGAATCGCGAGGAGAGTGCTACAACCTCCGTCACCGGAACAAGGAGAGGAAGGTCTTCGTCGAGTACCGAACGTGACCGATCAAGGGAGCGCCGCGGAATGCAACGCGGAAGGATCGCTCACGATCTTGAGATCGGGAAGAGTACGACTACATCACCCACGAGAACCGCCTCGTTAAACACTTTGGAATCTTCGAGGTGAGTTATTCTATCGACTGCTGCTACAATCTAGTAGATAGATCTTGGCTTATTTGTTTGTATGCGTAGAAATTTCTTGTTTTCCATGCTACGAACCCCTTCAGTGGTATCAGAGCCGTGTCTATATGTAGATCTGTTGCACGAGTAGAACACAATGGTCATTGTGGGAGGTGGTGCTTTTATTATCAATTGCTTCTTGTGTACTTTGCATCTTGCGGTATGATGGGATGAAGCGGCCCGGGCTAACCTTACATGACATCGTTCATGATACTTGCTCCACGCTCAACATGCAACTTATATTGCATAAGTGGCTTTGCGGGTGTCTATCTCTCCCATTATAGTATAGATCCAATTTACAACAGCCACTTGATAGTTCAAACATCAACGTTGTGGTTCTTATTCGTAAGTTAGATCGACACTTATTGAAAGCCCCAAACCACGTAAAACATGCAAAGAAATTAGAGGCCTCTAACTTTGTTTTGCAGGGGTGTGCTGTGATGTGATATGGCCATGATTGTGATTATATTTGATGTATGCAATGTTCCTTATTGTAAGTTGGCAACCGGCAGGAGCCATATGGTTGTCTTTTCTTTCTGTTAAGACCCGCGTGTCTATTCAAAGTAGTTGTAATAGTTGAAGCTGGTGGACGACAACCATGGAGCAGCGTCATTGACCTTGATGCAATGACGGTGATGATGGAGATCATGTTCGTGCTTGGAGATGGAGATCGGAAGCACAAAGAAGAAAGGCCATATCATATCACATATTATGAATTGCATGTGATGTTAATCCTTTATGCATCTTGTATTGCTTAGTTAACGACGGTAGCATTATAAGATGATCCCTAATGCACATGAATTTCAAGTTCTATAGTGTTCATCCTTAGTAAGCACCGTTGCTAAAACTTGTTGTTTCAAAGCACCACGTGATGATCAGGTGTGTTAGATTCTGCAAGTGTATACAACGTGAGCAAGCCAGATTTGCTCATGCGGAAGCTAAGGTTTGATCTTGACGAGCCTAGCATGTACAGACATGGTCTCGGAACACGGATCACCGAAAGGTAAAGCATGAATCATATAGTAGATATGATGAACATGTCGATTGTTCGCCATTGAAGCTATATCAACTCTCGTGATGATCGGTTTTGATGTGGTGGATTTGGTTCATGTGATCACTAAAACAATGTGAGGGATATTGCTTTGAGTGGGAGTTCACCTAGTTTAATTTAACTATTAATTAGAACTCAATTTGTCATAAACTTAGTCTAAACTATTGCAAATATGTTGTAGATCAATGGCATCCCCTACCATCAATTTTAATGCGTTCCTAGAGAAAGAAAAGTTGAAAAACAATGGAAGCAACTTCGCGGATTGGTTCCGCAATTTGATGATTGTCCTCAATGCTGGTAATTTGACCTATATGCTGGATGCACCGCTGGGTGACCCTCCTGCAGCTGATGCTACCGATGAAGTAAAGAATGTTTACCTCGCTCTGAAGACTCAGTACTCAAAGTCCAACAATGGCAGAAGATAGAGAAAGGATGAGTAAAACTCCCTATGCCTCAACCATAGGATCTCTAATGTATGCCATGCTATGTACTAGACCCGACATTGCATATGCTGTTAGTTTGACTAGCATATATCAAAGTGATCCAGGAGTGGATCATTGGACAACGGTCAAAAACATCCTTAAGTACTTGAGAAGTACTAAGGATATGGTTCTTTCTTATGGAGGTGATGAACAGCTCGTTGTTAATGGTTACACCGATGCTAGTTGCAACACCGATCCGGATGATTCTAAATCACAATCTGGATACATATTTACTTTGAATGGTGCAAGAGCTTATGGAGGAGTGCAAAGCAAAGCGTTGTGGCGAGATCTTCAACTGAATCAGAATACATGGCTGCTTCGGAGGCTTCACAAGAAGCGATATGGATGAAAGAGTTCATTACAGAGCTCGGTGTGGTTCCAAGTGCGCTGGACCCAATGTCTATCTACTGTGATAACATGGGCGCCATAGCCAATGCGCAAGAACCAAGGTCACACAAGAAGCTGAAGCACATCAAGCTACGTTTCCACGCTATTCGAGAACATGTCCAAGATGGTGACATAAAGATTTGCAAAGTACACACAAATCTGAATGTGGCGGAACCGTTGACTAAACCTCTCCCGAGGGCAAAACATGACCAACACCAAACTTCCATGGGTGTTCGGTATATTACCATGTAATCTAGATTAGTTGACTCTAGTGCAAGTGGGAGACTGTTGGATATATGCCCTAGAGGCAATAATAAATGTAGTTATTATTATATCTTTGTGTTTATGATAAATGTTTACATTCATGCTATAATAGTATTAACAAGGAAACATTAATACTTGTGTGATTTGTAAACTTAAATTGAAGTCCCTAGTAAAAGCCTCTTCATAATACTAGCTTGTTGGTTAATAAATGATTGTGGTTTCCCTATCATGAACATTGAGATGTTATTAACAACAATATCATATCGTTGGGAGAATGATATGATGGACATACTCCTATAGATAAGCATAGCATAAAGATCAAGTCATTTTAATAGTTCAATTGCTATATGCTTTCTGATACATAGTAACCTAATTCCTTCGACCATGAGATCATGCTTATCACCATCACCGGAAGGATGCTTTGATGACATCAAACACCACACCGTAAATGGGTGGCAATAAAGGTGGCATTGAGTGTTCGGAAAGTATTGGTTGAGACACATGGATCAAGAGTGGGATTTGTCCATCCATATGACGGATAGATATACTCTGGGCCCTCTCGGTGGAATGTCATCCAATTATCTTGCAAGCATGTGACTGGCTCACAAGGAATCACATATCACGAGAACGAGAAAAGATTACTTATCAGTAACGAGGTTGAACTAGGTATGCAGAGATACCGACGATCAAAACCTCGGATAAGTAAACTATCGTGAGACAAAGGGAAATTGGTATCGTATGTAAGTGGTTCATTCGATCGCAAAGTAATCGTAGAAATATGTGGAGCCATATGAATTTCCAGATTCCTCTATTGGTTATTGTTCGGAGAAGTGTCTCGATCATGTCCGCATAATTCACGAACCGTAGGGAGACACACTTAAGGATTCGACGTTGTTGAGTAGTTATGGAATGATGAGTAAGAGACCGAATGTTGTTCGGAGTCTCGGATGGGATACGGGATATCACGAGGAGATCCGGAATGGTCCGGAGAATAAAATTCATATAAGGAAAGTCCTGTTTTGGGGTTGGAGAATGGTTCCAGTGTTTTCATCGGGAATGTTCTAGAAGGTTCCGGAATGTCCGGCACTCCGGAGGGGAAGGGTACATGAATGTGTCATAACAAGTTGGAATGGTTGCATCATGTACTAGGTGTCATCACGAGCAAAATAAAGGGATAAATCAAATCCTAGTTTGAAAAGTCTAACGCCAATTTGAAAATCAAACGGCTATTTTTCTTGGTGGAGGGAGTAGGAAACCTACTTGGGAGGAAGTCCTCTCCTCCACCGGGCCTTGAAGCGAGCCGGGAGGACTCCTCCCTGGCCGCCGCCTCCACCTATATAAGGAGGGGCAGGCCTCCAAGCACACACACCTTGCACCCAAAGAAACCCTAGCCCCAAGCCGCCGCCACCTCCTCTGCCACGCCTAGGGCAAACCCTAGCCGAAAGTTGGGGCATCTACTTGCTAGCCGCCCGCCTAGCCTCCTCCTTGGTGCCTAAACCCTAGATCACCGAGGCTCTCTCATAGTCCACCATATTCGCTCCGCCAAGGCGGCATCATGAGATCTCCTCTACTTCCGGTACCACGCCGGTCAGCTTGGGAATCGCGAGGAGAGTGCTACAACCTCCGTTTTCTTTGGAACAAGGGAGAGGAAGGTCTTCGCCGAAAATAACGCAGTGACCGATCATGGGAGCGCCGGAATGCAGCCGGAAGGATCGTCTACGCGATCTTGAGATCGGGAAGAGTACGACTACATCACCCACGAGAATCCGCTCTCGTTAAACACTTTGGAATCTTCGAGGGTGAGTTATTCTATCGACTCGTTGCTACAATCTAGTAGATAGATCTTGGCTTATTTGTTTGTATGCGGTAGAAATTTCTTGTTTTCCATGCTACGAACCCCTTCAGTGGTATCAGAGCCGTGTCTATATGTAGATCTGTTGCACGAGTAGAACACAATGGTCATTGTGGGAGGTGGTGCTTTTATTATCAATTGCTTCTTGTGTACTTTGCATCTTGCGGTATGATGGGATGAAGCGGCCCGGGCTAACCTTACATGACATCGTTCATGATACTTGCTCCACGCTCAACATGCAACTTCTATTGCATAAGTGGCTTTGCGGGTGTCTATCTCTCCCATTATAGTATAGATCCAATTTACAACAGCCACTTGATAGTTCAAACATCAACATTGTGGTTCTTATTCGTAAGTTAGATCGACACTTATTGAAAGCCCCAAACCACGTAAAACATGCAAAGAAATTAGAGGCGTCTAACTTTGTTTTGCAGGGGTGTGCTGTGATGTGATATGGCCATGATTGTGATTATATTTGATGTATGCAATGTTCCTTATTGTAAGTTGGCAACCGGCATGAGCCATATGGTTGTCTTTACTTTCTGTTAAGACCCGCGTGTCTATTCAAAGTATTTGTAATAGTTGAAGCTGGTGGACGACAACCATGGAGCAGCGTCATTGACCTTGATGCAATGCCGGTGATGATGGAGATCATGTTCGTGCTTGGAGATGGAGATCGGAAGCACAAAGAAGAAAGGTCATATCATATCACATATTATGAATTGCATGTGATGTTAATCCTTTATGCATCTTGTATTGCTTAGTTAACGACGGTAGCATTATAAGATGATCCCTCATGCACATGAATTTCAAGTCATAAAGTGTTCACCCTTAGTTAGCACCGTTGCTAAAGCTTTTTGTTTCGAAGCACCACGTGATGATCGGGTGTGTTAGATTCTGCAAGTGTATACAACGTGAGCAAGCCAGATTTGCTCATGCGGAAGCTAAGGTTTGATCTTGACGAGCCTAGCATGTACAGACATGGTCTCGGAACACGGATCACCGAAAGGTAAAGCATGAATCATATAGTAGATATGATGAACATGTCGATTGTTCGCCATTGAAGCTACATCAAATCTCGTGATGATTGGTTTTGATGTGGTGGATTTGGTTCATGTGATCACTAAAACAATGTGAGGGATATTGTTTTGAGTGGGAGTTCACCTAGTTTAATTTAACTATTAATTAGAACTCAATTTGTCATAAACTTAGTCTAAACTATTGCAAATATGTTGTAGATCAATGGCAGCCCCTACCATCAATTTTAATGCGTTCCTTGAGAAAGAAAAGTTGAAAAACAATGGAAGCAACTTCGCGGATTGGTTCCGCAATTTGATGATTGTCCTCAATGCTGGTAATTTGACCTTGTCCGGATGCAATTGGGTGACCACCTGCGGTGATGCTACCAATGAAGTAAAGAATGTTTACCTCGCTCTGAAGACTCAGTACTCCACAGCTCAGGGTGCTATCTTGTATGGTTTAGAATCGGAGCTTCAGAAAAGGTTTGAGAATTCAAACCCACATGATATTGTCCGTGAACTCAAATTGATTTTTGAGAATCACGCGGCAGTTGAGAGCTATGAGGCTTCTGGAAAGTTCTTTAACTGCAAGATGGAAGAGGGCAGCTCCGTAAGTGAGCACGTGCTTAAGATGTCTGGGCACGCAAACAAACTTCAAAGCTTGGGTATAGTGATTCCTAATGCTTTGGGGATTTACCGTGTGATGAACTACAATATGCAAAGCATGAACAAGCAGTTGCCAGAACTCTTCTCCATGCTAAAATCTGCAGAAGTGGAGATCAAGAAAGAGCACCAAGTGTTGATGGTCAATAAGACCACCAAATTCAAGAAAGTCAAGTCTAAGCAAAAGGGACACTTCAAGAAGGGTGGTAAGAAAGTTACCGCACCGACGAAGAAGACCAAGGCTGACCTAAGCCTGATCTTGAGTGCTTTTACCGCAAGGAGAAGGTCACTGGAAGCGGAATTGCCCAAAGTACTTGGAGGGTTTGAAGAACGGCAACATCAAGAAGAAAGGTATATCCGATATACATGTTATTGATGTGTATCTCACTAGTACTCGTAGTACTGCTTGGATATTTGATACTGGTTCGGTTGCTCATATTTGTAACTCGAAAAAGGTGCTACAGAATAAACGGAAGCTAGCGAAGAACGAGGTGACGATGCGCATGGGAAATGGATCAAAGGTTGATGTGATCGCGGTCGACACGTTACCTCTTCATCTACCATCGGGATTAGTTTTATACTTAAATAATTGTTATTTGGTGCCTGCGTTAAGCATGAACATTATATCGGGATCTTGTTTATTGCGAGACGGTTACTTGTTTAAGTCCGAGAATAATGGTTGTTCGATGTATATGTTGGAATTATGCCCTAGAGGCAATAATAAAGATGTTATTATTATAATTCTTGTTCATGATAAAGTTTATATTCCATGCTAGAATTGTATTAAGCGGAAACTTTAATACTTGTGTGGTTTGTGAACAACACTGTGTCCCTAGTGCGCCTCTATGGACTAGCTCATTGATTAATGATGGTTAAGGTTTCCTAACCATGGACATGAGTTGTCGATTAATAATGAGATCATATCGTTGTGAGAATGATGTGATGGACAGACCCAAACTAAGCGAAGCAATTAGATCGTGTCATCGTGTTCATCTTTGCGAAGCTTTTCTTATGTCAAATACTGTATTCCTTAGACCATGAGATAATACAACTCCCTGGTATCGGAAGAAAGCTTTGAGGTCATCAAACGTCATCCTATGAGAGGGTGATCATAAAGGTGTTTCTCAGGTGATCGGAAAGTATCTGTTGGGTTGTATGTATCGAGATGTGATTTGTCCCTCCCAAGTCGGAGAGATATACTTTGGGCCCACTCGGTAATCGATATCAACACCGCTTGCAAGCATGTGGTTAAGGAGTTAATCACAAAGTGATATCGGATTACGGAACGAGTAAAGTACTTGCTATGAACGAGATTGAACTAGGTATGACGGTACCGACGATCAAATCTCGGGCAAGTAAAATATCGCGAGACGAAGGGAATATATATATGGGATTGAATGAATCCTGGCATCGTGGTTCATCCGATATGATCATCGATGAATGTGTGGGAGTCAATATGGGTTTCCAGACCCCATTGTTGATTATTGATAGAAGATCATGTCTGCATATTCTCGAACCCGAAGGGTCACACACTTAACGTGTCTCGACGCTAGGATAGATTGGATAATTGGTTTATGAGTTTTTTTTTGGAGTCTCGGATGGATGGGATCCGAGACATCACGAGAGGTTCCGGAGTGGTCCGGAGAATAAGATTCATATAAGGCAGTGCAGTTTTTGGAGTTCGGAATTGTTCCGGGTTAATCGGTATTGTACCAGAAGCTTCTAGAACCTTCCGGAAGGGGAACAGCGTGGCCCCACCTTCCGGGAGGGGGCATGGGCCTGTGAGGGAGTGCCCTGGTCGCATTGGGCCAGGGGAACAAGGCCCTATAGGGCCCAGCCGGCCAAACAAGGGATAAACCCTAGTTGGAGCTTCTAGAAGGGGGGTTTCCTTGCCCCCCACTCCTCCCTCCTTGGCCGCCGGTTTTGGGCTTGGGGGAGGGGTTAGGGCTGGCGCCCACCCCTCTATATATAGAGGGCTGGGGCGCACCACCCCCCCACACCTCCTCCTCAACCCTAGCCGCCCTGCTGCCCTCCTCTCTCTCTCCCTCCCGACTGCGTGTAGGCGAAGCCCTGCTGCAGAAACTCTCCACCAATTGCACCGCGCCGTCGCGTTGTAGATCCAACCCATCTCTCCACCATACTTGTTGGACCAAGGAAGGAGGAGACGTCGAGGTGCTGCACGTGTGCATCTCACGGAGGCATCGCCACTTGTGGTGCTAGATCGGATCGGATCGCGAGGAGGAGAAGCGAGTACGATTATATCACCCACGTTCCGACGAACGTTCCGCTGTGCGAATCTTCAAGGGTATGAATATATAATCCAATCTCTCTCGTTGTTTGCATCTCCTAGATTAGATCTTGGCTTCCCTCTGTTCGCATCCGTAGAAAATTTTGATTTACTATGCCGCGAAACCCTTCAGTGGTATCAGAGCTAGATATATGCGTAGATGTGTTTCACGAGTAGAACGCAGCATGGTTGTTGCGGGCGTTGATGTTTTCTGTTGCAAGCCTCTTGTTTGTGTTCTTCTTATGACGCGGTATAGTGAGATTGAAGCGGTCCAGGCCAACCTTACACGACGTCATGAGACCGCTCGCACTTGACGTGTGGATTGTTCCACACATGCGGCTGGTGGATGCTAGTTTCTCTCACTATAGTTGTCATGGGATTTACACCGGAGTTTGGAAACCATAATATCACCGTTGTGGCTTTCCGTAGGTAAGAATCGTTCTTAGCATCTACTCCCATAAGCCACGTAAAACATGCAACAACAAAGTAGAGG
Organism: Avena longiglumis; assembly: GCA_030063025.1. Taxonomy (NCBI): domain Eukaryota; kingdom Viridiplantae; phylum Streptophyta; class Magnoliopsida; order Poales; family Poaceae; genus Avena; species Avena longiglumis. The sequence continues at coordinate 544,060,283 of CP125973.1, read as the reverse complement.
CGTCTAACTTGTTTTTGCAGGGAGTGTTTTCTGTGATATGGTATGGCCCAAGATGTGATGTGTATAATGTATGCGATGATCATGTTTTGTAATGTTTCACGACTTGCATGTCGATGAGTACACAACCGGCAGGAGCCATATGGTTATCTTTATAATTGTGTATGACCTCTGTGTCAACTTCTTATACGCCATGTAATAGTTTCACTTTATCGCTAAGTAGTTAGCAATAGTTGTAGTTGCTATTCGTGGTGGAGGCAATCATGGTGGAGTGATGGAGATCATGCCGGCACGCACAAGATGGAGATCATTGCACGAAGAATGGCTATACCATGTCACATAAAGTTATATGCATGTGATGTTTATCCTTTTATGTATCTTATTATGCTTAGATCGCGACGGTGGCATTATAAGATGATTCCTCACTTAAAGATCAAGATAAAAACTGTGTTCTCCCCAAGTATGCACCGTTGCGAAAGTTCGTCGTGTCCAAGCATCACGTGATGATCGGGTGCTATAGACTCTACGTTCACATACAACGGGTGCAAGCCAGTTTTTGCACACGCGGAAATACTTGGGTTTGACTTGACGAGCCTGGCATGTACAGACATGGCCTCGGAACACATGAACCGAAAGGTTAAGCATGAGTCATATGAATGATATGATCGAAACATTTGAAAAGTTCAAGGAATTTTAGAATGAAGTGGAGAACCATCGTAACAGAAATATTAAGTTTCTACGATCCGATCATGGAGGTGAATATTTGAGTTATGATTTTCTCACGCATCTTAAAGCAAGCGGAATCATTTCGCAACTCACGCCACCCGGAACACCACAGCGCAATGGTGTGTCTGAACGCCGGAATCGAACCTTATTAGATATGGTCCGATCAATGATGTCTCTTACTGATTTGCCGTTATCATTTTGGGGTTATGCATTAGAAACCGCTGCATTCACTTTAAATAGGGCACCATCTAAATCCGTTGAGACGACACCGTATGAACCGTGGTTTGGTGCTAAACCTAAGTTGTCGTTTCTTAAAGTTTGGGGATGCGCTTACGCCAAGAAGTTGATGACAAGCTCGAACCCAAAGAGGAGAAATGCGTCTTCATAGGATACCCTAAGGAAACTATTGGGTATACCTTCTATCACGTAACCAAGGCAAAGTGTTTGTCGCAAAGAACGGTTCCTTTCTTGAGAAGGAGTTTCTCTCGAAAGAAGTGAGTGGGAGGAAAGTAGAGCTAGACGAGGTTATTGAACCTTATCTTGAGTTGGAGAGTAGCGCAACACCTGAAATTGTTCCAGTTCCGCCTGCACCAACAATAGAGGAAGCTAATGACAAGGATCATGAAGCTTCGGACGATGCTGCTACTGAATGTCGCAGGTCGACAAGGTCGCGTGCCCCTCCTGAGTGGTACGTCAACCCTATCTTGACTATCTTGTTGGTACAAGACAGTGAACCTATGAACTATGAGGAAGCGATGATGATCCCAGACTCTGAGAAATGGCTAGAAGCCATGAAATCCGAATTGGGATCCATGAGCGAAAACCAAGTATGGACTTTGGTGGACCCTCCTAGCGACCGAAAGGCCATTGAGTGCAAATGGATCTTCAAAAGGAAAACGGACGCGGATGGTAATCTTACCGTCTATAAAGCGCGGCTTGTCGCGAAAGGTTTTCGACAAGTTCAAGGTGTTAACTACGATGAGACTTTCTCTCCCGTAGCGATGTTTAAGTCCATTCGGATTTTATTAGCAATTGCTGCGTTTCATGATTATGAAATATGGCAGATGGATGTCAAGATCGCTCCTCAATGGCAACATTGATGAAGAGTTGTATATGATGCAACCCAAGGTTTTGTCGATCCTAAGGATGTCGATAAAGTATGCAAACTTCAGCTCCATTTATGGACCGAAGCAAGCATCTCGGAGTTGGAACCTTCGTTTTGATCAAGTGATCAAGAGCTTTGGATTTGTTCCAAATTGCTACGAAGCTTGTATCTACAAGAAAGTGAGTGGGAGCTCGGTGACATTTTTGGTACTATATGTGGATGACATATTGATTATTGGAAATGACATTAACATGCTTAACGATGTGAAGAGTTATTTGAACAAGTGTTTTTCAATGAAAGACCTAGGTGAAGCTGCTTATATATTGGGCATCAAAATCTATAGAGAAAGACATAGACGCCTGATAGCTTTAAGCCAGAGTACATACCTAGACAAAGTTCTGAAAAGGTTCAGAATGGATAAGGCAAAGAAAGGTTCAGTGCCTATGTTGTCAGGTAAGATATTGAGCAAGGCTCAGTGTCCAGTTTCGGTAAATGATAGGGAAGCTATGAGCAAAGTGCCTTATGCCTCGGGCATAGGTTCTATCATGTATGCCATGCTGTGTACTAGACCGGATGTGTCCAATGCTCTTAGTTTGACGAGCAGATATCAAAGTGATCCAGGAGTGGAACACTGGACAACCGTGAAGAACATCCTAAAGTACCTAAATAGGACTAAAGAAATGTTCTTAGTCTATGGGGGTGATGAACAGCTCGTCGTAAAAGGTTACGTCGACACTAGTTTCGACACCGACAAGGATGATTCTAAATCTCAGATAGGATACATGTATATTTTGAATGGAGAGGCTGTGAGCTGGAGAAGCTGCAAGCAAAGCGTGATCGCGGGATCTACAGTAGAAGCGGAATACATGGCTGCTGCAGAAACGTCAAGTGAAGGAGTTTGGATCAGTAACTTCATCACTGAGCTTGGCGTGGTTCCAAGTGCATTGGACCCATTGGAGATATTGTGTGACAACACTGGTGTTGGAGATATGCCCAAGAGGCAATAATAAAGTGGTTATTATCATATCTTCATACTTATGATAAATGTTTACATACCATGCTATAATTGTATTAACCGGAAAATTAATACTTGTGTGATTTGTAAACATAAAAGAGTCCCTAGTAAAGCCTCTTGTTAAACTAGCTTGTTGGTTAATATATGATCATGGTTTCCTGATCATGAACATAGAGATGTTATTAACAACAGGGTCATATCATTAGGAGAATGATGTGATGGACATACTCCTATAGTTAAGCGTAGCATAAAGATCAAATCATTTAATATAGTTCATTTGCTATAAGCTTTCTGATACATAGTAACATAATTCCTTCGACCATGAGATCATGCTTATCACCATCACCGGAAGGATGCTTTGATGACATCAAACACCACACCGTAACTGGGTGGCTATAAAGGTGGCATTGAGTGTTCAGAAAGTATGGGTTAAAACACATGGATCAAGAGTGGGATTTGTCCATCCATATGACGGATAGATATACTCTGGGCCCTCTCGGTGGAATGTCATCCAATTAGCTTGCAAGCATGTGACTGGATCATAAGGGATCACATACCACGGGAACGAGAAAAGAGTACTTATCGAACGAGGTTGAACTAGGTATGCAGAGATACCGACGATCATAACCTCGGATAAGTAAACTATCGTGAGACAAAGGGAAATTGGTATCGTATGTAAGTGGTTCATTCGATCGCAAAGTAATCGTAGAAATATGTGGGAGCCATATGAATTTCCAGATTCCTCTATTGGTTATTGTTCGGAGAAGTGTCTCGATCATGTCCACATAATTCACGAACCGTAGGGAGACACACTTAAGGATTCGACGTTGTTTGAGCAGTTATGGAATGATGAGAAAGAGACCGAATGTTGTTCGGAGTCTCGGATGGGATACGGGATATCAAGAGGAGATCCGGAATGGTCCGGAGAATAAGATTCATATAAGGAAAGTCCTATTTCGGAGTTGGGGAATGGTTCCGGTGTTTTCATCGGGAATGTTCTAGAAGGTTCTGGAATGTCCGGCACTCCGGAGGGGAAGGGTACATGAATGTTATATCAAGTTGGTATGATTGCATCATGTACTAAGTGTCATCGCTGAACAAAATAGAGGGTTTAATCAAATCCTTGTTTGAAAAGTCAAACGCCAATTTGAAAGTCAAACGACTATTTTTGGGAAGTGGACAGAGGTGGAAGAGTTGGGGAGGAGTCCCTCCTCCACCGCCCACTTGGGATCCGAGTTGGGAGGTATTCCTCCCTGGCCGGCGCCGCCTTATAATAAGAGGAGGGAAGGGCTCCTCCTAACACACAAGATTTCCTCTAAACCTAACCCTAGCCGCCGCCCACCATAGCCGCCCTAGGTTTCTCCCTAGCCACCGACTTGGCACCTCAAGCCCTAGTCACGACCTAGCACCCCTCCTTGGTGTGCCTAAACCCTAGAACCCCGAGGGCTCTCTCACAGTCCACCATACTCTCTCCGGCTTAAGGCGGCCCGCGAGATCTCCTCTACTGGGTACCACGCACCGGAATCGCGAGGAGAGTGATACAACCTCCGCCTATTGAACAAGGAGAGGAAGGTCTTCACGAAAATGAACGTGTGACCAATCTGGAGCGGCTTCGAACGCCACGAAGGATCGCTCACGATCTTGAGATCGAAGAGTACGACTACATCACCCACGAGAATCCGCTCGTTAAACACTTTGGAATCTTTGAGGGTGATTTATTCCATCGACTCGTTGCTACAATCTAGTAGATAGATCTTGGCTTGTTTGTTTGTATGCGATAGAAATTTTTTGTTTTCCATGCTACGAACCCCTACAACTAGCGCCATAGCACTCGCAAAGGAACCAAGATATCATCCAAAGACCAAGCATATCAACCGCAAGTTTCATATAATCCGAGATTATATAGCAGATGGAGATCTGAAGATTAGCAAAGTACATATAGATCTGAATGTCGCAGATCCATTTACTAAAACTCTTCCACGTGTAAAACATGATCAGCACCTCAATGCCATGGGTGTGAGATTGTTGCCAAATGTAAACTAGATTATTGACTCTAGTGCAAGTGGGAGACTGTTGGAATTATGCCCTAGGGGCAATAATAAAGATGTTATTATTATAATTCTTGTTCATGATAAAGTTTATATTCCATGCTAGAATTGTATTAAGCGGAAACTTTAATACTTGTGTGGTTTGTGAACAACACCGTGTCCCTAGTGCGCCTCTATGGACTAGCTCATTGATTAATGATGGTTAAGGTTTCCTAACCATGGACATGAGTTGTCGATTAATAATGAGATCATATCATTGGGAGAATGATGTGATGGACAGACCCAAACTAAGCGAAGAAATTAGATCGTGTCATCGTGTTCATCTTTGTGAAGCTTTTCTTATGTCAAATATTGTATTCCTTAGACCATGAGATAATACAACTCCCTGGTATCGGAAGAAAGCTTTGAGGTCATGAAACGTCATCCTATGAGAGGGCGATCATAAAGGTGTCTCTCAGGTGATCGAAAAGTATCTGTTGAGTTGTATGTATCGAGATGGGATTTGTCCCTCCCAAGTCGGAGAGATATACTTCGGGCCCACTCGGTAATCGATATAAACACCGCTTGCAAGCATGTGGTTAAGGAGTTAATCACAAAGTGATATCGGATTACGGAACGAGTAAAGTACTTGCTATGAACGAGATTGAACTAGGTATGACGGTACCGACGATCAAATCTCGGGCAAGTAAAATATCGCGAGACGAAGGGAATATATATATGGGATTGAATGAATCCTGGCATCGTGGTTCATCCGATATGATCATCGATGAATGTGTGGGAGTCAATATGGGTTTCCAGACCCCGCTGTTGATTATTGATAGAAGATCATGTCTGCATATTCTCGAACCCGAAGGGTCACACACTTAACGTGTCTCGACGCTAGGATAGATTGGATAATTGGTTTATGAGTTTTTGTTCGGAGTCTCGGATGGGATCCGAGACATCACGAGAGGTTCCAGAGTGGTCCGGAGAATAAGATTCATATAAGGCAGTGCAGTTTTTGGAGTTCGGAATTGTTCCGGGTTAATCGGTATTGTACCGGAAGCTTCTAGAACCTTCCGGAAGGGGACCAACGTGGCCCCACCTTCCGGGAGGGGGCATGGGCCTATGAGGGAGTGCCCTGGCCGCATTGGGCCAGGGGCACAAGGCCCCATAGGGCCCAGCCGGCCAAACAAGGGATAAACCCTAGTTGGAGCTTCTAGAAGGGGGGGTTTCCTTGCCCCCCACTCCTTCCTCCTTGGCCGCCGGTTTTGGGCTTGGGGGAGGGGTTAGGGCTGGCGCCCACCCCTCTATATATAGAGGGCTGGGGCGCATCACCCCCCCACACCTCCTCCTCAACCCTAGCCGTCCTGCTGCCCTCCTCTCTCTCTCTCCCTCCCGACTGCGTGTAGGCGAAGCCCTGCTGCAGAAACTCTCCACCAATTGCACCGTGCCGTCGCGTTGTAGATCCAACCCATCTCTCCACCATACTTGCTGGACCAAGGAAGGAGGAGACGTCGAGGTGCTGCACGTGTGCATCTCACGGAGGCATCGCCACTTGTGGTGCTAGATCGGATCGGATCGCGAGGAGGAGAAGCGAGTACGATTATATCACCCATGTTCCGACGAACGTTCCGCTGTGCGAATCTTCAAGGGTATGAAGATATAATACAATCTCTCTCGTTGTTTGCATCTCCTAGATTAGATCTTGGCTTCCCTCTGTTCGTATCCGTAGAAAATTTTGATTTACTATGCCGCGAAACCCTTCAGTATATGAGTAATATGTTTTATGCACATGCACCTTTGATAGATGGTCTATTCTTATTGAATCTCGATAGTGTAAATACACATATTAATAACATTGAAGCTAAACGTTTGAAATCGAGCGATAACTCGACCTATATGTGGCACTGTCGTCTTGGTCACATTGGAGTGAAGCGTATGAAGAAACTCCATTCCGATGGACTTCTTGAATCACTTGATTTTGAATCACTTGAAAGATATGAAGCATGTCTGATGGGAAAAATGACTAAGACTCCATTTTCTGGTATGATGGAGAGAGCTATGGACTTATTGGAAATCATACATACCGATGTGTGTGGTCCAATGAGTGTAGCATCGCGCGGTGGTTATCGTTATGTTCTTACCTTCACGGATGACTTGAGTAGATATGGGTATATCTATTTCATGAAACATAAGTCCGAAACTTTCGAAAAGTTTAAGGAATTTCAAAGTGAGGTTGAGAATCAACGTGACAAGAAGATTAAATTTCTGCGTTCTGATCGTGGAGGTGAATATCTAAGTTACGAGTTTGGCGAGCATTTGAAGAAATGCGGAATACTTTCACAATTGACACCACCGGGAACACCACAGCGTAATGGTGTGTCCGAACGTCGTAATCGAACTCTCTTAGATATGGTTCGCTCTACGATGTCACTTACAGATTTACCGCTATCATTTTGGGGTTATGCATTAGAAACAACCGCATTCACTTTAAATAGGGCACCATCTAAATACGTTGAAACGACACCGTATGAATTATGGTTTGGGAAGAAACCTAAATTGTAGTTCCTTAAAGTTTGGGGTTGCGAAGCCTATGTAAAGAAGTTACAGCCGGACAAGCTTGAACCCAAAGCGGAAAAATGCGTCTTGATAGGATACCCAAAGGAAACTATTGGGTATACCTTCTATCATAGATCCGAAGGCAAAATCTTCGTTGCCAAGAATGGATCCTTTCTAGAGAAAGAATTTCTCTCGAAGAAGTATTGGAAGGAAAGTAGAACTCGACGAGGTTGTCGAACCTTCTCTCGAACTTGCGAGTAGCGCAACAGGAAGAAGTTCTTGTGGTGCCCGCACCAATAAGAGAGGAAGCTAATGATGATGATCATGAAACTTGGTTGTAGTTTCTGAGCCTCGCAGGTCAACGAGAACTCGTACCACTCCTGATGGGTATGATCCCGTTATGAGTGTCATGTTGGTAGACAACACCGATGACCCTGCGACATATGAGGAAGCGATGATGAGCCCAGATTCCAATAAATAGCAAGAAGACATGAAATACGAGATTGGATCCATGTACGAAAACCAAGTATGGACTTTGGTGGACTTACCGGATGGCCGGAAGGCTGTCGAGAACAAATGGATTTTCAAGAAAAAAACAAATGCTGATGGTAATGTTACTGTCTATAAAGATCAACTTGTCGCAAAAGGGTTTCGACAAATTCAAGGAGTTGACTACGATGAGACTTTCTCACCTGTAGCAAAGCTAAAGTCTGTGATGATTATGTTAGCAATCGCTGCATATTATGATTATGAGATATGACAGATGGATGTCAAAACAGCGTTCCTCAATGGAGACATTAATGAAGAGTTGTATATGATGCAACCCAAAGGTTTTGTCGATCCTAAGGATGCTAACAAGGTATGCAAACTTCAAAGGTCCATTTATGGATTGAAGCAAGCATCCCGAAGTTGGAATCAACGTTTTGATAAGGTGATCAAAAGTTTTGGTTTTATACAAACTTATGGAGAAGCTTGTATTTACAAGAAAGTGAGTGGGAGCTCTGTAGCATTCTTAATACTATATGTAGATGACATATTGTTGATTGGGAATGATGTAGACCTTCTTAATAGTGTCAAGGAATATTTGAATAATAGTTTTTCAATGAAAGATCTTGGCGAAGCAGCTTACATATTGGGCATAAAGATTTATAGAGATAGATCGAGACGTCTAATATCATTGTCACAAAGTACATATTTGGACAAAGTTCTAAAGAGGTTTGGAATGGAAGATAGCAAGAAAGGGTTCTTGCCCATGTTGCCCAATACGACCTTGAGTAAAACTCAAAGTCCAACAATGGCAGAAGATAGAGAAAGGATGAGTAAAACTCCCTATGCCTCAACCATAGAATCTCTAATGTATGCCATGCTATGTACTAGACCCGACATTGCATATGCTGTTAGTTTGACTAGCATATATCAAAGTGATCCAGGAGTGGATCATTGGACAGCGGTCAAAAACATCCTTAAGTACTTGAGAAGAACTAAGGATATGGTTCTTATGGAGGTGATAAACAGCTCGTTGTTAATGGTTACACCGATGCTAGTTGCAACACCGATCCGGATGATTCTAAATCACAATCTGGATACGTATTTACTTTGAATGGTGCAGCAGTTAGCTGGAGGAGTGCAAAGCAAAGCGTTGTGGCAAGATCTTCAACTGAATCAGAATACATGGCTGCTTCGGAGGCTTCACAAGAAGCGATATGGATGAAAGAGTTCATTACAGAGCTCGGTGTGGTTCCAAGTGCGCTGGACCCAATGTCTATCTACTGTGATAACATGGGCGCCATATCCAATGCGCAAGAACCAAGGTCACACAAGAAGCTGAATCACATCAAGCTACGTTTCCACGCTATTCGAGAACATGTCCAAGATGGTGACATAAAGATTTGCAAAGTACAATAGATCTGAATGTGGCGGAACCGTTGACTAAACCTCTCCCGAGGGCAAAACATGACCAACACCATACTGCCATGGGTGTTCGGTATATTACCATGTAATCTAGATTAGTTGACTCTAGTGCAAGTGGGAGACTGTTGGAGATATGCCCTAGAGGCAATAATAAATGTAGTTATTATTATATGTTTGTGTTTATGATAAATGTTTACATTCATGATATAATAGTATTAACAAGGAAACATTAATACTTGTGTGATTTGTAAACTTAAATTGAAGTCCCTAGTAAAAGCCTCTTCATAATACTAGCTTGTTGGTTAATAAATGATTGTGGTTTCCCTATCATGAACATTGAGATGTTATTCACAACAAGATCATATCGTTAGGAGAATGATATGATGGACATACTCCTATAGATAAGCATAGCATCAAGATCAAGTCATTTTAATAGTTCAATTGCTATATGCTTTCTGATACATAGTAACCTAATTCCTTCGACCATGAGATCATGCTTATCACCATCACCGGAAGGATGCTTTGATGACATCAAACACCACACCGTGTGGTGGCTATAAAGGTGGCATTGAGTGTTGGAAAGTATTTGTTGAGACACATGGATCAAGAGTGGGATTTGTCCATCCATATGAGGGATAGATATACTCTGGGCCCTCTCGGTGGAATGTCATCCAATTAGCTTGCAAGCATGTAACTGGCTCACAAGGGATCACATATCACGGGAACGAGAAAAGAGTACTTATCGATGAACGAGGTTGAACTAGGTATGCAGAGATACCGACGATCAAAACCTCGGATAAGTAAACTATCGTGAGACAAAGGGAAATTGGTATCGTATGTAAGTGGTTCATTCGATCGCAAAGTAATCGTAGAAATATGTGGGAGCCATATGAATTTCCAGATTCCTCTATTGGTTATTGTTCGGAGAAGTGTCTCGATCATGTCCGCATAATTCACGAACCGTAGGGAGACACACTTAAGGATTCGACATTGTTGAGTAGTTATGGAATGATGAGTAAGAGACCGAATGTTGTTCGGAGTATCGGATGGGATCCGGGATATCACGAGGAGATCCGAAATGGTCAGGAGAATAAGATTCATATAAGGAAAGTCCTGTTTCGGGGTTAGAGAATGGTTCCGGTGTTTTCATCGAGAATGTTCTAGAAGGTTCCAGAATGTCCGGCACTCCGGAGGGGAAGGGTACATGAATGTGTCATAACAATTTGGAATGGTTGCATCATGTACTAGGTGTCATCGCTGAGCAAAATAAAGGGATAAATCAAATCCTAGTTTGAAAAGTCAAACGCCAATTTGAAAAATCAAACGGCTATTTTGCTTGGTGGAGGGAGAGTAGTAAACCTACTTGGGGAGGAAGTCCCTCTCCCTCCTTGCCTTGAAGCCGAGTTGGGAGGACTCCCTCCCTTGGCCGCCGCCCTCCACCTATATAAGGAGGCGGCTGCCTCCAAGCACACACCTTGCACCCTGCAAACCCTAGCCCCAAGCCGCCGGCGCCGCCACCTCCTGCTGTCGCCGCCGCCACCTAGGGCAAAACCCTAGCCGCCGAGTTGGGGCATCTACTTGCTCTAGCCGCCGGCCTAGCCTCTCCTCCTTGGTGCGTCTAAACCCTAGATCACCGAGGTTCTCTCATAGTCCACCATACTCGCTCCGGCTTAAGGCGAAGCCCTGCGAGATCTCCCCTCTACTTTCTTAATGCCGTCTTGCCGGAATCGCGAGGAGTGCTACAACCTCTGCCTTTCTTTGGAACAAGGAGAGGAAGGTCTTCGTCGAGTCCGAACGTGTGACCGATCAGGGGCTACGAACGTACCGGAAGGATCATCTACGCGATCTTGAGATCGGGAAGAGTACGACTACATCACCCACGAGAATCCGCTCTCGTTAAACACTTTGGAATCTTCGAGGGTGAGTTATTCCATCGACTCGTTGCTACAATCTAGTTGATAGATCTTGGCTTATTTTTTTGTATGCAGTAGAATTTTTTTTGTTTTCCATGCTACGAACCCTTTCATTTTCATTCTTGATTCATCTTGTAAAGAATTATGTACCCATTTTTGAATGAACAAGAAATTAATTTTGAGTATGGTGATATTTTACTTATATTATTCTGAATTTTATTCAACTAGCACAGTGATCCTCGCAAATGCGAGGGCTACATCTTTATTTTTTTGATAGTGGCTAAGAATTATTTTTATAGTTTGTGGGAAATCACATTTTACATTTTGGGTAAAAAATAATGTGATTATATGGTCATGAAAAATATTTCACATTTGTTGTAAATACATTAAAATTTATTATTTCCACTAATTCTTATATCACTAAAAATAAGGAAATTCAAATATAAATTTGTGCAATTATTCAGAAGAAGAGGTATTGTATCGGTATTTTTCTCTCTGCTTTTCTAGGATCTGTTCACATGTATTTTCCACGTCATGTAACATGACCTCGCCAACTTTAATAGTAGTCAATTTATTGTGTGATTACAATGATTAGTCTCTTAGACTTTTAAAGGTTCAAAATACTTCTAATTAAAAAATATGTATTAAAAATCCTTGCCAATTAAAATCTATATAGTTACTTGAAAAACACTAACAATAAAAATGAGGGAATAATTTGTAGTTTGTAGTACCTTGACCAACTTCATCTGAAGTTCCACAGAGCTATGTTTTATGGTATCATGTCACTTGAAAAGTTTTATGTTCTTGCATACTAACGGAAGTGAAACCATCCATTATGAATTTTACTCGTGGGTATAATATACTTTGGCAGTATCAAGCGACTCGCCATATTCACTTCCGTTTCTCGATATGGTCTACATGGATAGCTGGAAATGCAGGAGATAGCCATGCCAACCCTCCCTCGTTGCGAAAATGCAATATTCTGGCCATGTGAAATCAAATTATTGTGTGAGCATAATGATAAATCTACCAGTGTTTTTATTGTTATTGTCGTATTGTTGTTGTGGTTATCCTTGGTATTATTATTATCACCATCATAAAAAATTAATGTATAAATATAACTATGATCGTGTCTCACTCAAGGAAAGTGCTATGAAAATTGCATTATTGTTTAATCCCTTGATTGAATAACGTAAATATCCCTAACGATTTAAAATACTCCCTCCGGCCCATATTAATTGACTTGGATTTGTCAAAATTTGGATGAACCTATATACTAAATAGTGTCTAGATTCATCCAAATATAGACAATTGTGAGTCAATTAATATGGATCGGAGGGAGTATGTAAAAATGACCGAGTATGGGTATTCCCATATGCTTTTGTGTAAAAAAATTCGAATGATAAATTTCTAAAAATAGACGATAGAATGTCTATTCGATTCAACATTTAAATACACACGATTAGTCTTTTAATTTTCTTGGAAAATTCAAAAAAATGATTAGCTAATGGCCATTGAATGTCTGCTTGCTTTAGTGCTTCCATATTACGCACAAGAATACCAGAACATTTTTGTTGATCTGACATAATTACTACATGAAGGAAATTAACATCATTCAACAATTCGTACACAAGGTCCCACAAGAGAAAAAAACTAATTGTACGAGAGATGGCCTCAATAACTTGTTCCTATAATTTGCACCGATACACCAGTTTTCTTAAAGCTATGACACCAGATTTCTTTATATGCCTAGAACTTTCTATGTCAAACGACTTCTCTGTTTGTTTAAACAGTCCACGAAACCACATGTCTCGGATGCGGGTTTCCTATATTACACATCAAGCATGTTATGTAATTATATGATGTAAGTCTCTATTACATCATAGTATTCAATTATGTATCTAACGATGTAATTAATCTTAATGAAGCGGATTAACATGGTGTCTCCATTTTGGACCTTTGTTTCTTGCTTTTAGTATATAATGGATGGATATATATCTTGATATGGAGTTCATATGAAAAAAACACATTTTCTCTCATTTTCTTATTTTGAATTTCACAAAAAATGAGCAAAAAGAAATATTAAGTGTTATATAATTACGGATTTATATGTTAGGCTTCTAATATTCATCCACCTTATCAAATTTTATATATTGAATATAATCTTTAGCCTAGATGAACAAATGTGATTATCTATTTTTCCAACGATTTTAATAATATAATGATATCTAGATGTATTAATATGATATATAGTTTGTATATTTCTCATACTCATGTGCAATATGTGACGAATAATCATACTTGATATGGAATTCTTACAAGAACAAAATTACATTTCTCTCTCTCGTTTTCTTATTATCAATTTCACAAAGAAAATGAGAAAAAAAGAAATAGTAAGTGTTATATAGCTATGGATTTATATGTTAGGCTTCCAATATTCATCCACCTTATCAAAGTTTTATATATCAAATATATTTTTTAGCCTAGAAGAACAAATGTGACAATATATTTTCTAACGATTTTAATAATTTAATGATATCTAGATGTATTTCATGGGATTTGTCTGTGGTCTATTATAGCTCACATATATCACCATGATCAATAATACCCAAGACTCACCCTCTCCCATTTCACAAAATATATTAACAATTGAATCGACGCAGTCTATTTTGTCTGTTGTCAATCATGAATTTTGTGATGCCTTGGCCATGCGGCAGAGTTGTTAGGCTAAGCAGTAGTTAATTGCTCCAATCGATATCTTTTATCTACTTCCTCCGTCTAGATATTAGAGATTTGTCTAATTAGCATGTATATTTACTAAAACGTGTCTAAATACATGTAAATCTATATAAATATTCGATATGTATTTTGAGACAAGGAAAAGTAGTATGTTTTCTTAATTAGCAAACATTATTTGCATGCATGTACTGCCGGTTCCGTCTACTTTTGTCTTTCTTTTTAAACTGGACTTCATCGTATATCAATTTGGATCAGTTTTTGGTTCGTGGCCAGCTAGATTATTTTTTTCGGATTTACTATTTCTCAGGCGCCTGAGTTATTTCTCAGTCATATTTGTTCACCGTTGGATTTTGGTTTCAAGATTCGTGCATTCTGGTTGCAGTTTTTTGTTTATAAACCATGCATGTTTCCATTCGATTGAGCCAGCCACATCAGCCGACTGAGAAATAGCTATTTCTTAGTAGGCGTTCCCATTTTGAAACAGTACATATATATCGATTTTTCCTAGAAGGTTATAGGGTAGGCCGGCGACTTGTCGAGGTTGAACAGTCCAAAGTGCTTCTCCGTCTTGTTGTCCTCGTTGAACATGGCGAATATGTACGTCTCGATGCCTCCAGGCCTCTTGGGTGTCCCCTGCCCAACGTGGTTGATCAAGTTCTGGTTGTACGTCTGCGCGTTAGCTTTGGTCGCCGCCGTGCCACCGGCCGACGGCCAGCCGCTCTCCGACACCACGACGTCGACGCTTCCGGCGCCGGCGCCCTCAAGCGCGGAGTAGATCGTGTCCACGAGCGCGTCGAACACGTTCCGGTACGCGTTGCCGCCGTCCTGCACCACAGCGCCGGACGAGGTGAAGAGGGCGTAGTCGATGTCGACGTTTGGCTGGTTGTCCACGTAGGCGAAGTAGGGGTACACGTTGGCGAGGAGCGGCGCGCCGGTGCTGGCAAGGTACTGCGCGATGGTCCCGACGTAGGAGGCGGAGAAGGCGCCCTGGGACGGAGGGAAGCCGGTGACGACGCCCGACTGCACCGCCGTGGACACCTTGATGATGCCGCCGAGGCCGGCGGCGGAGAGCGCGCCGTTCACGTTCTGCATGGCCGGGAGGATGTTCTCCCTGTCGTTGCCGGCCACCTCGTTGCCGACGGCGATGTACTTGATGTTGACGTCGTCGTGGGGCTGCACGTTGGCCTGGACCCAGGCGGCCGCGTTGGAGGCGCTGGCGGCGAGGCTGGCGAGCTGGTCGTTGCCGACGTCGAGGATGAGGCTGATGTTGGTGCCGCGGAGTGCTCGGAGGATGTTGCCGTCAGGGAGGTAGAGGCGCATGCCGGTGATGCCGTTGGACTGGTAGAGCTTCACCACGTCGCTCGCCGATGGCAGGTCGTCGCTGTTCACGCTGCTGTACACCACGCCGATGGATTGGACCTCTGTTGGTTGTTTGATTCATCGTTTAGTTTTTAACAATGGAACACGAAACAGGAGGCAACCACCGTGTCCGCCGACGACGGGGAGGAGAGGCCGTCGGAGTTCAAGGGAGGACGACTCTCGGGGCAAATTGCCGTAGAACACGAACGACTAATTATGGTCAAGTTTCTCTCGAGCAATTGCAGGCATGGCATCCTAATTCTAAGCACTAATTTACTACCAGAACAGACAGAAATCTGGATTACCTGCCGGAATGGCTGCAAGCACGCCAAGCACCAACGCCACTGCAAACATGTAGTAGTAGTAGTAGTAGGCAGCAGCACCATGCCTCGCCATCTCCAGTTATGCAGCTAGATCTTGTTAGAATCTGTACCTATGCACCTGCCTGTTTGGCACGGCACACGACGTTCCCAAGTTCCACCGATGAGCTTCGCAGTTTCCACCGTTGACGGACCGATAGGTACACGTCGCCAGCCAGCCCTGCCGCCGCCGTGATTGACTTCCCCCTCGATGGTCGGCATCCAGTTCGGCCAAAAACATCAGCCATACACGCACCCCGGTGAGGCCATCCATGATCCACCAATCGTGGCGCACGCGTGTATGTAGTACTCTCTATCTTTGTGAAATGAGTCTATTTAAAATTCTTTTAGTGTACAACTTTACTCTAAATCTCTATGAACCTATAAACTGAAAGATATCTAGATATATTCGATTCACAAAGCTAAAACGTCTAATATTTCTGAACAAATGAAGTACTTATCAAGAGTATATTTTAATTTATTAGGCGTTCTAATGATTTTGAGGACAACGTTTAATTGTAGATACCAACGAAGTGAATTTAATCACATTATATTTGTATCAAAACCTTGTAGATACCAACTTAAATTGTCGATCGTGTCACTCAACTCATTTTTCTTCTTCATTGTCTGATGCATCAATATGGATGACATGACTATTTGATGGCACTGCAAGAGAAGCATTTGCTATCATCACCAAACAAACACGTGAAGGTACGACGTGCAGATCATTTACGCACACGAACTGATGTTTTGTTATGTTTCCACGTTCTCTTCTAAGTAGCATTTGCTATCATCACCAAGAGAAGGCTGCGCCCTAGCCGCTCACAATCTCTTATATGAGTGTGCGGGGCAATCCTAGGCTTGGCCTCCCCCTCCAAGTAGATGGACAGCGGCGCCAAGGGGTAGGGGAAACTCCCCCTTCCCTACACTCACTCCTAGGGTTTTCCCAAACCTAGCCGCATGGGCCTAGGTGGGTTGTGGTGCCCTGGCCCAGTGAGGTCGGGGTGCGCCCTTTGCATGCCCATGTGGTCCCACCTTGTTGGTGGGCCCCACAAGTGGACCCCTAGTAACCTTCTAGATCGTTTCGGACACGCTCTGATATATTTTGAACCTCTTCTCTGAATCCTAAAAGGACTTGGTTTATGCTTTTCTTTACCTCCGGATTATTCCGAAGCTCCTCGTGATATTTAGGATCTCATACGAGAATCTGAATCAACATTCGGTCCCACCATCTATAACCTCATTGAATCCTACGACACCGAAGCGTTAAGTGTGTGACCCTGCGGGTTCGACAACGTGTAGACATGATCGAGACACCTCTTTGATCAATAACCAATAGAGGTACCGTGGATGTCCATATAGGTTCCCACACATTCAACGAAGTTCTTTTATGAGTTGAACCATGATGTCGAGGATTCAATTAATCTGGTATCTGATTCCCTTTGTCTCGTGATATATTACTTGCCCGAAATTTGATCGTTGGTATCGTTATATATGCCTAGTTGAATATCGTTACCGGCAAGTTCTCTTTACTCGTTCCATGGTGTAGGATCCCTGTGACTAAAAATATTAGTCACATGCTTGCAAACTTTAGGATGCTACACTATCGAGAGGGCCCAGAGATATCTCTCCATCACTTGGAGGACCAAATCTTAGTCTTGATTCATGCAACTCAACAAGCATCATCGGAGATACCTAAAAGACAAACCAAATTACGAAGTGACGTTTTATGTCCACCAAGCATTCATCCGGTACCAGGAGTAACACAATCTCATGGTTTAATAAAACGATACTTGACATATATACAAAAACGATAGAAATCAAACTAAATGCCAGGATCAATGGCTATGCCTATTACTAGGTATGTGTATCACATTATTCTCCTAATTATATGATCCCGTTATCAAGTGGCATTACAAGTCCATGGTCAGGAAAGCTTAATTAACCATCAATTGACTAACAAACTAGTCAGAAGAGGCTCATTAGGGACAATGTGTTGTTTATTTATACATACATGTATTTAGTTTCCCGTACATACAATTATAACATGGAGAATAAATATTTATCATGAACATTGAATATAATAATAACAACTTTATTATTACCTCTTGGGCATATTCCCAACAATTTATTTATTCAAAACACCGTTGTTTGATTACAAGCGATGCACATATGCTACTAGTTAACTATGAAGCGACCGTGGCTCCTGGGAGGCATGCGGTGGATCGAGGCGTCGCTCCTGCTTGTGGTCCACCTGTGAATGGAGCTGTATATGAGCAATGTTGCCTCCATATGCTCCACGAATAATAAGATCGCGGTGTGCATTGCTGTTGTTGCTCCCTTTTGGTTTGGTCGCTATGGTTGCTAGGCAGGAGTCGAGGGTGGTGGGCTCTAGCCGCATCAGAGAAGTGCACGGAACTCCACCCGCGAAAGCTTCCAAGCGACAGCAACAGGCACCACCGCTATCCTTGGTCGATGGGTCCGCTCCACACCTCAAGAACCGTTTCTCTGAGGGATCTTCTTCCTCCAAGTGAGGAGGATATTCCAGCTTCAGCACGACGCATGTCGCTGCCTCCACACCAAGTTGTCTTGTCCCCAATGTGTAGATGGTGGCCGCTTCTTCGAGGCTTGTGCTGGCATCAACGGGGAAAGACCACATCCTGTTTTAAGATTTCCCGTGAGGTCCTTTTTACAAAAAGAGAGGACTAGATTGTAACTTTATCTTTTCTATTAGTTCTTCACATAACTATAACCCATCGCTTTAATTGAAGCTTCGGGGTCCTCTGGACCCTTCTCCCATTAAAAAATAGATGCGGTCTGATTAGCTAACATGAGCATATGAGCTACCATAAACCAGACACTTGTGATTGTCCTCTATTGTTCTTGGTGTGGAAAGGAATGTTTGTTTCTTCCTAAACCCCAATGGTGACAGATGGGATTACTAGAGCACTATATAGGGGATAGTTTTTGAAGGGTTTCGCATCATAGTAAATTAAAAATTATCTACGGATGCGAAAGAAATTCAAGATCTAATCTAGGAGATATAATCAACGAGAGAGATTGATGAGATCTCCATACCCTTGAAGAAATCGCACAGCGGAAACGTTCAACAGAACGTGGTTGACGTAGTCGTACTCGCCGTCTCCTCCTCGCGATCCGATCTGATCCTATGCCGCAAGTGGCGGCGCCTCCGAGAGATGCACACATACGGTGCAGCGACGTCTCCTCCTTTCCTTGGTCCAGCAAGTATGGTGGAGAGATAGATTGGATCTGCAGCACGACGGCGTGGTGCTTATGGTGGAGAGTTTGCGGCGGGGCTTCGCCACAGCGATCGGAGAGAGAGGTGGAGGGGCAGCAGTTGGACGGCGACTAGGGTTGGAGTGGGGGGAGGCTGTACCCCTGCCCTCCTTATATAGGGGGCTGGCCGGCCCCTTGACCCCTCCTCCAAGCCCTAGGGCGGCGTCCCAAGGGGTCGAGTGGGGGGCAAGTCATCCCCCCTCTTCTGGAAGGTTCCCTTAGGGTTTCCCCTAAGGGCTGGCCGGCTGGGCCTTAGGGGCCTTGTGCCCCTGGCCCAAAGTGGCCAGGGCACTTCCCCTTAGGCCCATGCAAGCCTCCGAAAAGTGGGCCCACGTTGGTCCCACTCCGGAACCTTCTAGAACCTTCCGGTACAATACCGATAAACTCCGAAACGATTCCGAAATCCAAAAACTGCTTTCCTTTATATGAATCTTATTCTCTGTACCATTCCGGAACCTCTCGTGATGCCCTGGGTCTCAGCCGAGACTCCGAACAAAAACTCATAAACCAATTATCCATTCTATCCTAGCGTCGATGCACGTTAAGTGTGTGACCCTACGGGTTCGAGAATATGCAAACATGGTCTTCTATCAATAATCAACAGCGGGATCTGGAAACCCATATTGACTCCCACATATTCATCGATGATCATATCGGATGAACCACGATGCCAGGATTCAATTAATCCAATATATGTATTTCCTTCGTCACACGATATTTTACTTGCCCAAGATTCGATCATTGGTATCGGCATACCTAGTTCAATCTCGTTCACAGCAAGTACTTTACTCGTTCCATAATCCGATATCACTTTGTGATTAACTCCTCAACCACGTGCTTGCAAGCGGTGTTGATATGGATTACCGAGTGGGCCCGAAGTATATCTCTCCGACTCGGGAGGGACAAATTCCATCTCGATACATACAACCCAACAAGTACTTTACGATCACCTGAGAGACACCTTTATGATCACCCTCAAATAGGATGACGTTTTATGAACTCAAATCTTTCTTCCGATACCAGGGAGTTGTATTATCTCATGGTCTAAGGAATACAATACTTGACATAGGTAAAAGCTTCGCAAAGATGAACATGATGACATGATCTAATGGCTCTGCTTAATTTGGGTCTGTTCATCATATCATTCTCCTAATGACATGATCTCATTATTAACCAACAACTCATGTCTATGGTTAGGAAACCTTAACCATCATTAATCAACGAGCTAGTCTAGAAAGGCGTACTAGGGACACGGTGTTGTTCATAAACCACACAAGTATCAAAGTTTCCGCTTAATATAATTCTAGCATGGAATATAAAATTTATCATGGACAAGTTATAATAATAACATCTTTATTATTGCCTCTAGGGCATAATTCCAACAGTCTTCCACTTGCAGTAGAGTCAATAATCTAGTTTACATCTGGCAACAATCTAACACCCATGGCATTAAGGTGCTGATCATGTTTTGCTCGTGGAAGAGGTTTAGTCAACGGATCTGCGACATTCAGATCCGCATGTACTTTGCTAATCTTCAGATCTCCATCTGCTATATAATCTCGAATTATATGAAAACGGCAGTTGATGTGCTTGGTCTTTGGATGATATCTTGGTTCCTTAGCCAGTGCTATGGCGCCAGTGTTGTCGCACAATATCTCCAGTGGGTCCAAGGCACTTGGAACCACACCAAGCTCGGTGATGAAGTTCCTGATCCAAACTCCTTCACTTGACGCTTCTGCAGCCATGTATTCCGCTTCTGTTGTAGATCCCGCGATCACGCTTTGCTTGCAGCTTCTCCAGCTCACAGCTCCACCATTCAAAATATAAACGTATCCTGTCTGAGATTTAGAATCATCCGGGTCGGTGTTGAAACTAGCGTCGACATAACCTTTTACAACGAGCTGCTCATCACCTCCATAGACCAAGAACATTTCTTTAGTCCTATTTAAATGTTGGAGATATGCCCTAGAGGCAATAATAAATATAGTTATTATTATATCTTTGTGTTTATGATAAATGTTTACATTCATGCTATAATAGTATTAACAAGGAAACATTAATACTTGTGTGATTTGTAAACTAAAATAGAGTCCCTAGTAAAGCCTCTTTATAATACTATCTTGTTGGTTAATAAATGATTGTGGTTTCCCTATCATGAACATTGAGATGTTATTAACAACAAGATCATATCGTTAGGAGAATGATATGGTGGACATACTCCTATAGATAAGCGTAGAATAAAGATCAAGTCATTTTAATAGTTCAATTGCTATATGCTTTCGATACATAGTAACCTAATTCCTTGACGACCATGAGATCATGCATATCACCTTCACGGAAGGATGCTTTGATGACATCAAACACCACACCGTGAATCGGGTGGCTATAAAGGTGGCATTGAGTATTCGAAATTATTGGTTGAGACACATGGATCAAGAGTGGGATTTGTCCATCCATATGACGGATAGATATACTCTGGTCCCTCTCGGTGGAATGTCATCCAATTAGCTTGCAAGCATGTGACCGTAGCTCTGAGGGATCACATACCACGGAAGAAAAGAGTACTTATCGAATGAGGTTGAACTAGGTATGAGAGATACCGATGATCATAACCTCGGATAAGTAAACTATCGTGAGACAAAGGAAATTGGTATCGTATGTAAATCGTTCATTCGATCGCAAAGTAATCGTAGAAATATGTGGGAGCCATATGAATTTCCAGATTCCTCTATTGGTTATTGTTAGAAGTGTCTCGATCATGTCCGCATAATTCACGAACGTAGGGAGACACACTTAAGGATTCGACGTTGTTTGAATAGTTATGGAATTATGAGTAAGAGGCGGAATGTTGTTGAGTCTCGGATGGGATTCGGGATATCACGAGGAGATCCGGAATGGTCGGAGAATAAGATTCATATAAGGAAAGTCCTGTTTGAGGTTGGAGAATGGTTCGGTGTTTTCATCGGAATGTTCTAGAAGGTTCAGAATGTCCGGCACTCCGGAGGAAGGTACATGAATGTGTCATAACAAGTTGGAATGATTGCATCATGTACTAGGTGTCATCATTGAACAAAATAAAGGGTTTAATCAAATCCTAGTTTGAAAAGTCAAGCGGCTATTTTGTGAGGTGGAGGAGTAGAAACCTACTTGGGAGGTTCCTCCTCCACCGCCCACTTGGAGACCGAGTTGGGGAGGGACTCCCCTCCCCTTGGCGCGCCCCCTCCACCTATATAAGGAGGGGCAGGGCTGCCCCTCCAAGCACACAACACCACGCCCTACAATCCCTAATCCTAGCCGCCGACGCCGCCACCTCCTGCTGCCGCCGCCTAGGGCAAGCCGCCGCCGCCTAGGCAAACCCTAGCCGCCGGCCTTGCTCCTCCTTGGTGCGTCTAAACCCTAGATCGCCGAGGCTCTCTCTCATAGTCCAACATACTCGCTCCGGCTTAAGGCGAAGCCCTGCGAGATCTCCCCTCTACTTAGGTACCACGGTTGTCTGCCGGAATCGCGAGGAGAGTGCTACAACCTCCGTTCTGCTAGAACAAGGGAGGAAGGACTTCGTCAGTCCTAACGATGTGACCATTGCGAGCTGCTGGAGCATGCGCGGAAGGATCGCTCACGCGATCTTGAGATCGGCAATGCGACTACATCACCCACGAATCCGCTCTCGTTAAACACTTTGGAATCTTCGAGGGTGAGTTATTCCATCGACTCTTTGCTACAATCTAGTAGATAGATCTTGGCTTGTTTGTTTGTATCGGTAGAAATTTTTGTTTTCCATGCTACGAAACCCTACGATGGTATCGAGCCGTGTCTATATGTAGATCATTGCCTGAGTAGAACACAATGGTCATTATGGGCATTGATGCTTTTGTTGTCGATCGCTTCTTTTGTACTTTGCATCTTGCGGATGGTGGGATGAAGCGGCCGGGCTAACCTTACATGACATCGTTCATGAGACTTGCTCCACTTGACATGCAACTTGTATTGCATAAGTGGCTTTCTTGGTGCTGTTCTCCCAACATAGTTAAGATTCAATTTACAACGGGTGATTGACAATACTAGTATCAATGTTGTGGCTCTTGTTCGTAAGTTATAGCGACACTTATTGAAAGCCCCAAACCACGTAAAACATGCAAAGAAAGTAGAGGCGTCTCACTTTGTTTTGCGGGCTGTCTTGTGATGTGATATGGCCATGATTGTGATTATATTTGATGTATGCAATGTTCCTTATTGTAAGTTGGCAACCGGCAGGAGCCATATGGTTGTCTTTAATTTCTTTTAAGACCCGCGTGTCTATTCAAAGTAGTTGTAATAGTTGAAGATGGTGGACGACAACCATGGAGCGGCATCATTGACCTTGATGCAATGCCGGTGATGATGGAGATCATGTTCGTGCTTGAAGATGGAGATCGTAAGCACAAATAAGAAAGGCCATATCATATCACATATTATGAATTGCATGTGATGTTAATCCTTTATGCATCTTGTATTGCTTAGTTAACGACGGTAGCATTATAAGATGATCCCTCATGCACATGAATATCAAGTTCTAAAGTGTTCACCCTTAGTAAGCACCATTACTAAAGCTTGTTGTTTCGAAGCACCACGTGATGATCAGGTGTGTTAGATTCCGCAAGTGCATACAACGTGAGCAAGCCAGATTTGCTCATGCGGAAGCTAAGGTTTGATCTTGACGAGCCTAGCATGTACATACATGGTCTCGGAACACGGATCACCGAAAGGTAAAGCATGAATCATATAGTAAGATATGATGAACATGTCGATTGTTCGCCATTGAAGCTACATCGACTCTCGTGATGATCGGTGTTGATGTGGTCGTTTTGGTTCGTGTGATCACTAAAACAATGTGAGGGATATTGTTTTGAGTGGGAGTTCACCTAGATTAATTTAACTATTAATTAGAACTCAATTTGTCATAAACTTAGTCTAAACTATTGCAAATATGTTGTAGATCAATGGCGGCCCCTACCATCAATTTTAATGCGTTCCTATAGAAAGAAAAGTTGAAAAACAATGGAAGATACTTCGCGGATTGGTTCCGCAATTTGAGGATTGTCCTCACTGCTGGTAATTTGACATATGTGTTGGATGCACCGCTGGGTGACCCACCTGCAGCTACTGCTACCGATGAAGTAAAGAATGTTTACCTTACTCAGAAGACTCAATATTACACAGTTCAGTGTGCTATCTTGTATGGTTTAGAATCGGAGCTTCGGAAAAGGTTTGAGAATTCAGACCCACATGATATTGTCCGTGATCTCAAATTGATCTTTGAGACTCACGCGGCAATTGAGAGCTATGAGGCTTCTGAAAAGTTCTTTAACTGCAAGATGGAAGAGGGCAGCTCCGTCAGTGAGCATGTGCTTAAGATGCAGGCACGCAAACAAACTTCAAAGCTTGGGTATAGTGATTCCTAATGCTTTGGGGATTTATCGTGTCCTCCAATCACTACCACCAAGTTACAAGAACTTTGTGATGAACTACAATATGCAAAACATGAACAAGCGGTTGCGAACTCTTTGCCATGTTAAAATCTGCGAAGTGGAGATCAAGAAAGAGCACCAAGTGTTGATGGTAAATAAGACCACCAAATTCAAGAAAGGCAAGTCTAAGCAAAGGGACACTTCAAGAAGGGTGGTAAGAAAGTTACCGCATTTAAGAAGACCAAGCTGGACCTAAGCACGATCTTGAGTGCTTTCTTGCAAGGGAGAAGGTCTTTGAAGCGGAATTTCCCAAAGTACTTGGCGGATTTGAAGAACGACAACATCAAGAAGAAAGGTATATCTGATATACATGTTATTGATGTGTATCTCACTAGTACTCATAGTAGTGCCTGGGTATTTGATATTGGTTCGGTTGCTCATATCTGTAACTTGAAACAGGTGATGCAGAATAAACGGAAGCTAGCGAAGAACGAGGTGACGATGCACATAGGAAACGGATCAAAGGTTGATGTGATCGCGGTCGGCACGCTACCTCTTCATCTACCATCGGTATTGGTTTTATACTTAAATAATTGTTATTTGGTGCCTGCGTTAAGCATGAACATTATATCAGGATCTTGTTTATTGCGAGACGGTTACTTGTTTAAGTCCGAGAATAATGGTTGTTCGATTTATATGAGTAATATGTTTTATGCACATGCACCTTTGATAGATGGTATATTATTGTTGAATCTCGATAGTGGAAATACACATATTAATAACATTGAAGCTAAACGTTTGAAATCGAGCGATAACTCGACCTATATGTGGCACTGTCGTCTTGGTCACATTGGAGTGAAGCGTATGAAGAAACTCCATTCCGATGGACTTCTTGAATCACTTGATTTCGAATCACTTGAAAGATGCGAAGCATGTCTGATGGGTAAAATGACTAAGACTCCATTTTCTGGTATGATGGAGCGAGCTACGGACTATTAGAAATCATACATACCGATGTGTGTGGTCCAATGAGTGTAGCATCGCGCGGTGGTTATCGTTATGTTCTTACCTTCACGGATGACTTGAGTAGATATGGGTATATCTATTTCATGAAACATAAGTCTGAAACTTTCGAGAAGTTTAAGGAATTTCAAAGTGAGGTTGAGAATCAACGTAACAAGAAGATTAAATTTCTACGTTCTGATCTTGGAGGTGAATATCTAAGTTACGAGTTTGGCGAGCATTTGAAGAAATGCAGAATACTTTCACAATTGACACCGCCGGGAACACCACAACGTAATGGTGTGTCCGAACGTCGTAATCAAACTCTCTTAGATAAGGTTCATTCTATGATGTCACTTACAGATTTACCGCTATCATTTTGGGGTTATGCATTAGAAATAGCCGCATTCACTTTAAATAGGGCACCATCTAAATCCATTGAAACGACACCGTATGAATTATGGTTTGGGAAGAAACCTAAATTGTCGTTCCTTAAAGTTTGGGGTTGTGAAGCCTATGTAAAGAAGTTACAGCCGGACACGCTTAAACCCAAAGCGGAAAAATGCGTCTTCATAGGATACCCGAAGGAAACTATTGGGTATACCTTCTATCATAGATCCGAAGGCAAAATCTTCGTTGCCAAGAATGGATCCTTTATAGAGAAGGAATTTCTCTCGAAAGAAGTGACTGGAAGGAAAGTAGAACTCGACGAGGTTGTTGAACCTTCTCTCGAACTTGCGAGTAGCGCAGCACCGGAAGTAGTTCATGTGACGCCTACACCAATAAGAGAGGAAGCTAATGATGATGATCATGAAACTTCGGTTGTAGTTGCTACAGAGCCTCGCAGGTCAACGAGAACTCGTACCACTCCTGATTGGTATAATCCCATTATGAATGTCATGTTGGTGGACAACACCGAGGACCCTGCGACATATGAGGAAGTGATGATGAGCCCATATTCCAATAAATGGCAAGAAGCCATGAAATCCGAGATTGGATCCATGTACGAAAACCAAGTGCGGACTTTGGTGGACTTACCGGATGTCCGGAAGGCTGTCGAGAACAAATGGATTTTCAAGAAGAAAACAGATGCTGATGGTAATGTTACTGTCTATAAAGCTCGACTTGTCGCAAAAGTGTTTCGACAAATTCAAGGAGTTGACTACGATGAGACCTTCTCACCAGTAGTGAAGCTAAAGTATGTGAGGATTATGTTAGCAATCGCTACATATTATGATTATGAGATATACCAGATGGATGTCAAAACAGCGTTCCTCAATGGAGACATTGATGAAGAGTTGTATATGATGCAACCCAAAGGTTTTGTCGATCCTAAATATGCTAACAAGGTATGCAAACTTCAACGGTCCATATATGGATTGAAGCAAGCATACCGAAGTTGGAATCAACGTTTTGATAAGGTTTTGGTTTTATACAAACTTATGGAGAAGCTTGTATTTACAAGAAAGTGAATGGGAGCTCTGTAGCATTCTTAATACTATATGTAGATGACATATTATTGATTGGGAATGATGTAGACCTTCTTAATAGTGTCAAGGAATATTTGAATTAGTTTTTCAATGAAAGATCTTGGCGAAGCAGCTTATATATTAGGCATAAAGATTTATAGAGATAGATCGAGACGCCTAATATCATTGTCACAAAGTACATATTTGGACAAAGTTCTAAAGAGGTTTGGAATGGAAGATAGCAAGAAAGGGTTCTTGCCCATGTTGCCCAATACGACCTTGAGTAAAACTCAAAGTCCGACAACCAAGAAGATAGAGAAAGGATGAGTAAGACTCCCTATGCCTCAGCCATAGGATCTCTAATGTATGCCATGCTATGTACTAGACCCGACATTGCATATGTTGTTAGTTTAACTAGCAGATATCAAAGTGATCCAGGAGTGGATCATTGGACAGCGGTCAAAAATATCCT
Source organism: Avena longiglumis (assembly GCA_030063025.1). Classification (NCBI taxonomy): domain Eukaryota; kingdom Viridiplantae; phylum Streptophyta; class Magnoliopsida; order Poales; family Poaceae; genus Avena; species Avena longiglumis. The sequence continues at coordinate 544,032,886 of CP125973.1, read as the reverse complement.
TAAGTACTTGAGAAGAACTAAGGATATGGTTCTTTCTTATGGAGGTGATGAACAGCTCGTTGTTAATGGTTGCAACGATGCTAGTTGGAACACCGATCCAGATGATTCTAAATCACAATCTGGATACGTATTTACTTTGAATGGTGCAGCAGTTAGCTGGAGGAGTGCAAAGCAAAGCGTTGTGGCGAGATCTTCAACTGAATCGGAATACATGGCTACTTCGGAGGCTTCACAAGAAGCGATATGGATGAAAGAGTTCATTACAGAGCTCGGTGTGGTTCCTAGTGCGCTGGACCCAATGTCAATCTACTGTGATAACATGGGCGCCATAGACAATGCGCAAGAACCAAGGTCACACAAGAAGCTGAAGCACATCAAGCTACGTTTTCATGATATTCGAGAACATGTCCAAGATGGGGACATAAATATTTGCAAAGTACACACAGATCTGAATATGGCGGATCCGTTGACTAAACCTCTCCCGAGGGCAAAACATGACCAACACCAAACTGCCATGGGTGTTCGGTATATTACCATGTAATCTGGATTAGATGACTCTAGTGAAAGTGGGAGACTGTTGGAGATATGCCCTAGAGGCAATAATAAATATAGTTATTATTATATCTTTGTGTTTATGATAAATGTTTTCATTCATGCTATAATAGTATTAACAAGGAAACATTAATACTTGTGTGATTTATAAACTAAAATAGAGTCCCTAGTAAAGCCTCTTTATAATACTAGCTTGTTGGTTAATAAATGATTGTGGTTTCCCTATCATGAACATTGAGATGTTATTAACAACAAGATCATATCGTTAGGAGAATGATATGGTGGACATACTCCTATAGATAAGCGTAGCATAAAGATCAAGTCATTTTAATAGTTCAATTGCTATATGCTTTCTGATACATAGTAACCTAATTTCTTCGACCATGAAATCATGCATATCACCTTCACCGAAAGGATGCTTTTATGACATCAAACACCACACCGTAACTGGGTGGCTATAAAGGTGGCATTGAGTATTCGGAAATTATTGGTTGAGACACATGGATCAAGAGTGGGATTTGTCCATCCATATGACGGATAGATATACTGGGCCTCGGTGGAATGTCATCCAATTAGCTTGCAAGCATATGGCGGCTCACAAGGGATCACATACCACGGAGCGAGAAAAGAGTACTTATCGATGTGAGGTTGAACTAGGTATGTAGAGATACCACGAATATAACCTCGGATAAGTAAACTATCGTGAGACAAAGGGAAATTGGTATCGTATGTAAGTGGTTCATTCGATATAAAGTAATCGTAGAAATATGTGGGAGCCATATGAATTTCGATTCCTCTATTGGTTATTGTTAGGAGAAGTGTCTCGATCATGTCCGCATAATTCACGAACCGTAGGGAGACACACTTAAGGATTCGACGTTGTTTGAGTAGTTATGGAATGATGAGTAAGACCGAATGTTGGGATTCTCGGATGGGATCCGGATATCACGAGGAGATCCGGAATGGTGCGGAGAATAAGATTCATATAAGGAAAGTCCTTTCGGGTTGGAGAATGGTTCGGTGTTTTCATCGGGAATGTTCTAGAAGGTTCGGAATGTCCGCACTCGGAGGAAGGGTACATGAATGTTTCATAACAAGTTGGAATGATTGCATCATGTACTAGGTGTCATCGCTGAACAAAATAAAGGGTTTAATCAATCCTAGTTTGAAAAGTCAAACGGCTATTTTGTGAGGTGGAGGGAGAGTAGGAAACCTACTTGGGGAGTTCCTCTCCACCGCCTTGACCCACTTGAGACCGAGTTGGGGAGGGACTCCCCTCCCCTTGGCGCGCCCCCTCCACCTATATAAGGAGGGGAAGGGCTGCCCCTCCAAGCACACAACAGCACGTCCTGCAAACCCTAATCCTAGCCGCCGGCGCCGCCACCTCCTGATGCCGCCTAGGGCAAGACGTCGCCGCCTAGGCAAACCCTAGCCACCGGCCTTGCACCTCCTTGGTGCGTCTAAACCCTAGATCGCCGAGGCTCTCTCTCATAGTCCACCATACTCTCTCCGGCTTAAGGCGAAGCCCTGCGAGATCTCCCCTCTACTTCCGGTACCACGCCGTTGTCTTTGGAATCGCGAGTGCTACAACCTCATTTTCTTTGGAACAAGGGAGAGGAAGGTCTTCGTCGATTCGAACGCAGTGACCGATGTGGAAGCGCTGCCCGACAGCTTGGAAGGATCGTCTACGTGATCTTGAGATCGGAAAGAGTACGACTACATCACCCACGAGAATCCGCTCTCGTTAAACACTTTGGAATCTTCGAGGGTGAGTTATTCCATCGACTCGTTGCTACAATCTAGTAGATAGATCTTGGCTTGTTTGTTTGTATGCGGTAGAAATTTTTTGTTTTCCATGCTACGAAACCCTACATTAAATACTTTAGGATGTTCTTTACGGCTGTCTAGAGTTCCACTCCTGGATCACTTTGGTATCTACTCGTCAAACTAAGAGCATTGGACACATCCGGTCTAGTACATAGCATGGCATACATGATAGAACCTATGGCCGAGGCATATGGCACTTTGCTCATAGTATCTCCATCTTTTACCGTAGCTGGACACTGAGCCTTGCTCAATATCTTACCTGAGAACATGGGCAACGAACCTTTCTTTGCTTTATCCATTCTGAACCTTTTCAGAACTTTGTCAAGATATGTACGTTGGCTTAAAGCTATTAGGCGTCTTTGTCTATCTCTATAGATTTTGATGCTTAATATATAAGCAGCTTCTCCTAGGTCTTTCATTGAAAAACATTTATTCAAATAACTCTTCACATCGTTAAGCATACCAATGTCATTTCCAATAATCAATATTTCATCCACATATAGTACTCAAAATGTCACCGAGCTACCACTCACTTTCTTGTAGATACAAGCTTCGTAGCAATTTGGAACAAATTCAAAACTCTTGATCACTTGATCAAAACGAAGGTTCCAACTCCGAGATGCTTGCTTCAGTCCATAAATGGAACGATGAAGTTTGCACACCTTATTAGCATCCTTAGGATCGATAAAACCTTTGGGCTGCATCATATACAACTCTTCATCAATTTTGCCATTGAGGAACGCAGTCTTGGCATCCATCTGCCATATTTCATAATCATGAAATGTAGCAATTGCTAATAAAATCTAAATGGACTTAAACATCGCTACGGGAGAGAAAGTCTCATCGTAGTCAACACCTTGAACTTGCCGAAACCCTTTTGCGACAAGCCGAGCTTTATAGACAATAACATTACCATCCGCATCCGTTTTCTTCTTGAAAATCCATTTGTACTCAACGGCCTTACGGTCGCTAGGAGGGTCCACCAAAGTCCATACTTGGTATTCGCTCATGGATCCCAATTCAGATTTCATGGCCTCTAGCCATTTATCAGAGTCTGGGCTCATCATTGCTTCCTCATAATTCACAGGTTCACTGTTGTCTAACAACAAGACGGTTAAGACATGGTTTCCGTACCATTCAGGAGTGGCACGTGACCTTGTTGACCTGCGAAGTTCAGTAGTAGCATCGTTCGAAGTTTCATGATCCTCGTCATTAGCTTCCTCTCTTGTTGGTGCAGACGGCACTGGAACAATTTCAGGTGTTGCACTACTCTCCAACTCGAGAGAAGGTTCAGTAACCTCGTCTAGCTCTACCTTCCTCCCACTCACTTCTTTCGAGAGAAACTCCTTCTCAAGAAAGGATCTGTTCTTTGCAACAAACACTTTGCCTTCGGATCTGTGGTAGAAGGTATACCCAATCGTTTCCTTAGGGTATCCTATGAAGATGCATTTATCCGCTTTGGGTTCGAGCTTGTCCGGCATCAACTTCTTGACGTAAGCTTCACATCCCCAAACTTTAATAAACGACAACTTAGGTTTAGCACCAAACCATAGTTCATACGGTGTCGTCTCAATGGATTTAGATGGTGCCCTATTTAAAGTGAATGCAGCGGTTTCTAATGCATAACCCCAAAATGATAACGGCAAATCTGTAAGAGACATCATTGATCACACCATATCTAATAGTGTTCGATTCCGGCGTTCAGACACACCATTGCGCTGTGGTGTTCCGGATGGCGTGAGTTGCGCAACGATTCCGCTTGCTTTAAGAAGCGTGAGAAAATCATAACTCAAATATTCACCTCCACGATCGGATCGTAGAAATTTAATTTTCCTATTACGATGGTTTTCCACTTCGTTCTAAAATTCTTTGAACTTTTCAAACGTTTCAGATTTATGTTTCATTAAATAGATATACCCATATCTACTTAAGTCATCAGTAAAAGTGAGAAAATAGCGATATCCACCGCGGGCGAAACACTCATTGGTCCGCATACATCGGTATGTATGATTTCCAATAAGTCTGTTGCTCGCTCCATTATTCCGGAGAACGGGGTTTTGATCATCTTGCCCATGAGGCACGGCTCGCACGTGTCAAATGATTCAAAATCAAGAGACTCCAAAAGTCCACCAGAATGGAGTTTCTTCATGCGTTTTACACCAATATGACCTAGACGGCAGTGCCACAAATAAGTTGGATTATCACTATCTACTTTGCATCTCTTAGCCTCAATGTTATGGATGTGCGTTTCATTGCTTTCGAGATTCAGAAGAAATAAACCATTCGACACAGGTGCATGACCATAAAAGATGTTATTCATATAAATATAACAACTATTATTCTCTGATTTAAATGAATAACCGTCTTGCAATAAACACGATCCAAATATAATGTTCATGCTCAACGCAGGCACATAATAACACTTATTAAGGTTTAAAACTAATCCCGAAGGTAAAATTAAGGAGAGTGTGCCGACGGCCATCACATCAACTTTTGATCCATTGCCAACACGCATCGTCAGCTCATCCCTTGCTAGCCGCCGTCTATTCCGTAGCTCCTGTTTTGAGTTACAAATATTAGCAACTGAACCAGTATCATACCGAGCACTACAACGGCGCTAGTAAGGTAAACATCAATAACATGTATATCAAATATACCTTTAATGGTGCCGCCTTCTTTTCACTAAGTACTTGGACGATTCGCTTCCGGTGACCCTTGTCCTTGTAATAGAAGCACTCGATGTCGGCTTAGGTCGGACTTGAGCTTCTTCTTAGAAGGGCAGCAGCTTTGCGATGCCTTTCTTGAAGGATTTCTTTGCACCTTAGCTTTCTTAAAGCTAGTGGTCTTGTTGACTATCAACACATGATTATCTTTCTTGATATCCACCTCGCAGACTTTCAAATTTTAGCGAAGATCTCAGTGATCGTATCAGTGGAACCAATTTGATTGTGAGTAACAACAAAACCTGTGTAGCTAGGAGGGAGTGATTGCAGAACTCTGTCAATCTTGAGCTCTTCTGGAATCTTGCAGTCCAGTTTCTCAAGACGTTGAGTGTAGCCCGACATCTTAATGGCGTGCTCACTAACGGAACTCCCTTCCTCCATCTTGCAGTTAAAGAACTTCTCAGAGATCTCATATCTCTCAGAACGGGCCTGATTCTGAAACATGGTTTTCAGTTCCTCAAGTATCTCATGAAGGGTTTCGCAGCATAGTAAATCAAAAAAAATTCTACGGATGCGAACGGGAAAGCCAAGATCTAATATAGGAGATGCAAACAACGAGGGGGATAGATGAGATCTTCATACCCTTAAAGATTCGCACAGTGGAACGTTCAACGGAATGTGGTTTGATGTAGTCGCACTAGCTTCTCCTCCTCGCGATCCGATCCGATCCAACACCGCAAGTGGCGATGCCTCTGAGAGATGCACACGTACGGCACCTCGACGTCTCCTCCTTCCTCGGTCCAGCAAGTGGGGTGGAGAGATAGATTGGATCTACAACACGACGGCGTGGTGCAAAGGTGGAGAGTTTCTGCGGCAGGGCTTCGCCTACGCGCAGTCGAGAGAGAGAGAGAGAGAGAGAGAGAGAGAGAGAGAGAGAGAGAGAGAGAGAGAGAGAGAGAGAGAGAGAGAGAGAGAGAGAGAGAGAGAGAGAGAGAGAGAGGGAGAGAGAGAGAGAGAGGGCAGCAACTAGGCAGCTAGGGTTGGAGGAGGTGTGGGGGAAGGGTGCGCCCTTCCCTCTTTATATAGAGGGCTGGTCGGCTGCCCCCTTGCCCCTCCTACAAGCCTAGGGCCGGCGGCCACATGGGAGGAGTGGGGGCAAGTTTCCCCCTTCTAGAAGCTCTCCCTAGGGTTTCCCCTAGGGCTTGGTCGGCTGGGCCTATGGGGCCTTGTGCCCTATTTAATCGACAGGCACTCCCTCGTAGGCCCACGCCCCCTCTCGACAAGTGGGGCCACGTTGGTCCCACTCCGGAAGGTTCTAGAAGCTTCTGGTACAATACCGAACAATCCGAAATAATTCCGAAATCCAAAAACTGCTTTCCCTTATATGAATCTTATTCTCCGGACCATTCCGGAACCTCTCGTGATGTCCTGGATCTCATCCGAGACTCCGAACTAAAAACTCATAAACCAATTATCCATTTTATCCTAGCGTCAAGACACGTTAAGTGTGTGACCCTACGGGTTCGAGAATATGCAGACATGATCTTCTATCAATAATCAACAGCGGGGTCTGGAAACCCATATTGACTCCCACATACTCATCGATGATCATATCGGATGAACCAGATGCCAGGATTCAATTAATTTCATATATATATATTCCCTTCGTCACGCGATATTTTACTTGCCTGAGATTCGATCGTCGGTATCGGCATACCTAGTACAATCTCGTTCACAGCAAGTACTTTACTCGTTCCATAATCCGATATCACTTTGTGATTAACTCCATAACCACGTGCTTGCAAGCGGTGTTGATATCGATTACCGAGTGGGTCCGAAGTATATCTCTCCGACTTGGGAGGGACAAATCCCATCTCGATACATACAACCCAACAAGTACTTTCCGATCACCTGAGAGACACCTTTATGATCACCCTCTCATAGGATGACGTTTGATGACCTCAAAGCTTTCTTCCGATACCAGGGAGTTGCATTATCTCATGGTCTAAGGAATACAATATTTGACATAATAAAAAGCTTCGCAAAGATGAACATGATGACACGATCTAATTGCTCTGCTTGATTTAATCCATCATATCATTCTCCCAATGATATGATCTCATTATTAATCGACAACTCATGTCTATGGATAGGAAACCTTAACCATCATTAATCAATGAGCTAGTCCATAGAGGCGTACTAGGAACATGGCGTTGTTCATAAACCACACAAGTATCAAAGTTTCCGCTTAATACAATTCTAGCATGGAATATAAACTTTATCGTGAACAAGAATTATAATAATAATATCTTTATTATTGCCTCTAGGGCATAATTCCAACAGTCTCCCACTTGCACTAGAGTCAATAATCTAGTTTACATCTGGCAACAATCTAACACCCATGGCACTAAGGTGCTGATCATGTTTTGCTCGTGGATGAGGTTTAGTCAACGGATCTGCGATATTCAGATCTGTATGTACTTTGCTAATCTTTAGATCTCCATCTGCTATATAATCTCGAATTATATGAAACTTGCGGTTGATGTGCTTGGTCTTTGGATGATATCTTGGTTCCTTAGCCAGTGCTATGGAGCCAGTGTTGTCACACAATATCTCTAGTGGGTCCAAGGCACTTGGAACCACACCAAGCTCAGTGATGAATTTCCTGATCCAAACTCCTTCACTTGACGCTTCTGCAGCAGCCATGTATTCCGCTTCTACTGTAGATCTTGCGATCACGCTTTGCTTGCAGCTTCTCCAGCTCACAGCTCCTCCATTCAAAATATAAACGTATCCTATCTGATATTTAGAATCATCCTTGTCGGTGTCGAAACTAGCATCGACATAACCTTTTACGACGAGTTGTTCATCACCTCCATAGACTCAGAACATTTCTTTAGTTCTATCTAAATACTTTAGGATGTTCTTCACGGCTGTCCAAAGGTTCCACTGGATCACTTTGGTATCTGCTCGTCAAACTAAGAGCATTGGACACATCCGGTCTAGTACATAGCATGGCATACATGATAGATCCTATGGCCGAGGCATAAGGCACTTTGCTCATAGCTTCTCTATCGTTTACATTAGTGGACACTGAGCCTGCTCAATATCTTACCGACAACATAGGCCTTGAACCTTTCTTTGCCTTATCCATTACGAACCTTTTCAGAACTTTGTCTAGGTATGTACTTTGGCTTAAAGCTATCAGCGTCTTTGTCATCTCTATAGATTTTGATGCCCAATATATAAGACTTCCCTAGGTCTTTCATTGAAAAACATTTGTTCAAATAACTCTTCACATCGTTAAGCATGTCAATGTCATTTATAATAATCAATATGCCATCCACATATAGTACCAAAAATGTCACTGAGCTCCCACTCACTTTCTTGTAGATACAAGCTTCGTAGCAATTTGGAACAAATCCAAAGCTCTTGATCACTTGATCAAAACGAAGGTTCCAACTCCGAGATGCTTGCTTCAGTCCATAAATGGAACGCTGAAGTTTGCACACCTTATCAGCATCCTTAGGATTGACAAAACCTACGGGTTGCATCATATACAACTCTTCATCAATGTTGCCATTGAGGAACGCAGTCTTGACATCCATCTGCCATATTTCATAATCATGAAACGCATCAATTGCTAATAAAATCCGAATGGACTTAAACATCGCTACGGGAGAGAAAGTCTCATCGTAGTCAACACCTTGAACTTGTCGAAAACCTTTTGTGACAAGCCGTGCTTTATAGACGGTAACATTACCCACTACTAGAGAAAAGCCTATGCGAGGCGCACCTAAAAGCCTATCCGAGGCGCATATCATATGCGCCTCTAGCTTCAAGCCTCGGGTATTTTTTATGCGAGGCGCATATGTTTTACAATGCGCCTCGTATATTTATAGTATATGCGCCTCCTATAGTATCCTATATGCGCCTCCGGTAATATTTTCGAAATTCAAGTTTTACAGACCACTATAAATAATAATATACAGATATTCAAATATACAATATAGTCCAGAATACAGTATAAAGAGCACAGAATTTTTCAGAAACTTGCAATTTGCCAAAGCATAATAGAACCAACATGAATACAATCATTACACATCAATCATGACATACAAGTTCATACATCAAGTGTTTGTGCCACAAGTTCACACCTCCGAGTACAAGTTCACAATCACATTACACCGAGTACAAGTTCACAATCACATTACAACTCCAGACGTAGCTCTACCTAGATGAAGTAGAACACATAACCTACCATGAAGAGCAACAAGGTGGTGATCACGAGGAAGTTCCTCCACTTCTTCCTTCCATGCCTCCTCCACTTCTCTTCCGCCACCTCTCTATTCTCATAGCCTTGGTAGCTGTTGCCCGAGAAGTTGTTCACTTGCTTGGATCTTTCCTCCTCGTACACGGAACCCGACCATTACCACATAACACCTCGGCATCTCCTACACATAATAAAGATGATATTACTTATGTCAGTGGAAAGCAATAGCTAGCAGTTCACAAGATAGAATCATGCATATATATATATGGGTGCAACAAAATGTAAGAAATCACGTTCTAATCAGCCTCCAGGCAGCGGCGCGGGGAGCAGGACCGGCACTGTTGAGGGAGTCGCAGCACAACGGGATGTATGAATTTAGTTTTGAAATTGCATCACATAATTCCTGGTCCAAAGAGAAGTCCGGAAAACAGTAAGCACTATAGTAGATTGCTTTGAGTCGGGGGAAAAGTAAGCATTACACCAGCATTGTCGTGACACCAATGGGCCAATTGATGATAAAAATGCAGAGTCAGGACAAGAAAAGTTTGTTGAAAGAGGCAAGAATATTTATTGCACAGATTTTCTCTTCTAGTAGTTTCAGTAACATTACTGGGAATTACACGGACTCTGCTGTGACCATTATAAAATAGACAACATGCAAAGGTGCTGTGAGAAGCATGCCCATGTAACTTACAAAAAAAATCATACCTCCCATGATGCAAGAGTTCTCATATAAGGATGAAGTTGATCATACTGGTCTCTTGACGCCCTAATCATCCCTTGAAAACCATCATCTTCACAGATTCAGCAGAGAAACAGGTTATAAGGATCAAAGATATAATATATCTCTTTAAACCTAAAAGAGTTGCATTGTCGACCATCTTGTTGATCTGCTTTCCTTTTGGGTAGGTGTGGGTTCCTCACCTCATTCATAATCTCTTGGCCCTCATCAATCTGAACAGAATAAGTGCATCGGTCATTTTCAAGAAAGCTAAAGTGAGTAAAGAACCATGGAAACAAAACAAAGAAAGCGAGATAGCTATATATATCATGTATCGTATTTGTTGAGTTACCTTTCACTATCAGGTTTCTGTTAGGCATCTTTGGACTTGCAGAGAAATCATTATATGCAACATCTCAACATCTCCCGGGTGTGGCTTACGGGGCAACGCGTAGCGACGAGGCAGCGAACTTCACGGCGTCGGCGTGTTGGGAGACGATGTTGGCGCCTCAGCGATGGCGGAGCTCCTCGGCGGAGACGGTGCAAGGCCATGGACTCGAGGCACGCCAGTCGGCCCCGTTGCCTCCACCACGGTCCAGCCCCTACAGGAAAGCGGTCGTCCCGAGTCTGACGAGACATGTCCACCGTGAGTTTATGAAGCGGCGGTGGACACGCGGTGAGTGAGGAGTTGCACATCTTTGGGGAGCTTGAGAGCCGCTGTGGTGGCGGCCAGGTTGCCTGTGGGATTCGATCATGGTGGGGATCGGGAGGAGGCGGGTGTTGGGGACGAATCGGGAAGGAAACGGCCGTGCAGAGCTCACGGTTCGGAGGGGTGCGACGGAGAGGGTGGCCCTGTGGGATCTGGACGGTGAGGATGGTGTCGGTGCTACTTATGGGGATTCGAACGCGTCACCTGCTCGGGGATCTTTGAGCGGCGCTTGGCATCACCACGACCCGCCGGAGCTCCTGCGCCGGCGTGGCGGCATCGAGCAACCTCAATGGAAGCACCTCGGTACTCCGATGGTGGATCTGGAGGATGGGGATGGGCGCCGACGGGTGGGATGGGAATGTGACGGAAAAGGCCGCGGTGGACAAGCACCGGGAAGTAGAGGTGCGGTGGTGGCGAGCACCTCGGATTTCGGAGTGGAGTGGCGGTGGTGGCAGGGAAATTTTGGCCCACGCCGGGGTGGGATCCAGGAAAGTGGTGCCGTTATGAGCGCATATTGCACAATATGCGCCTCCTATAATTCAAACTATAGGGCGCATATAGCAATATGCGCCATATGCCACCTACCACCGCGCGCGTGGCAGGAGTTACTTGAGGCGCATATAACCATATGCGCTACCATATTATCAAATATAGGGCGATATAGCCATATGCGCCTCGCATATTCGTGCACCTACCAACACGCGGGCCCAAAAAATTACAGGCGCATTCTGCCATATCGCCTATCTGATATATAGGAGGCGCATATGACTAGAATGCACCTCGCATAATATGGGGCTGCTAGATTCTGTCCGTATAGGGATTATAGGAGGCGCATTCTTATCATATGCGCCTCGCCTATTTTTATACCAGAGGCGCATATCGCAAAGTGCGCCTCGCCTATTTTTATAGGAGGCGCATATGTCTAAATGTGCCTCGCATAAGCATGTCTCCTATAGCCTTTTCTCTAGTAGTGACCATCCGCGTCCATTTTCTTCTTGAAAATCCATTTGCACTCAACGGCCTTTCGGTAGCTAGGAGGGTCCACCAAAGTCCATATTTGGTTTTCGCTCATGGATCCTAATTCGGATTTCATGGCCTCTAGCCATTTCTCAGAGTCTGGGCTCATCATTGCTTCCTCATAGTTCGCAGGTTCACTTTTTTCTACTAATAAGATAGTTAAGACAGGGTTGCCGTACCACTCAGGAGGGGCACATGACCTTGTCGACCTGCGACGTTCAGTAGTAGCATAGTCCGAAGCTTCATGATCCTTGTCATTAGCTTCCTCTATTGTTGGTGCAGACGGCACTGGAACAATTTCAGGTGCTGTGCTACTCTCCAAATCAAGAGAAGGTTCAATAACCTCGTCTAGCTCTACATTCCTCCCTGTGGCATCCCGCAAAACCACTACTAGAAAATCGCGTTGAATTGGTGCATTGCATCGACATCGTCGCATGTTGTTTGTCAAAACTATTTTGCAAACCCCGATTTGTTTTCCAAACGCCCCATCTTTTATTAAAACACCAAACCCCGGATCTCCAGACTATTTTGTTTTGTTGCTATCGGGTTTCAAACGGCCCAATTCAATTAAATAAAATATTTAATTATTTTTGAGCGGTCGACGGGCCGTTCAGAACGACCACCCCCTGGAAATATAAAACGGTCCACCCACCTGCCCCATATAATCCCTAAGCTTACCCAACTATCTACCCTCTCTCACCCTCCACCTCACCCCAACCTATCCCCTCTTGCCACATCACTCTTCCCTTCCCTCTGGCCAATCAAGTGTTGCCACATCCCCCACTCTCTCTCCTCTCCCTCTCCTCTCCCACCAAACACAACACAACCACACACACCCACGCTGCCACACCCTCCACACAAAACGCCACACACGCACACACGCCTGCAGCACACACACACCGTGCCACACTCACCCACATACCCCCGCGCCCACCGACCGCCGGGTCCCACCCCACCTGCCGCATGCCGCTTCCTCCCTCTGGCCCCGGTCCCGCTCCGGGCCCCACCTCCCACGTCCCCCGCTCTGTTCCTCTTCCTCCCTGGAACCGCTCCCCTGTCACCTCCCCGCGGTCGATCCCGTCTCCTCCCCTCGTTCTTCCTTGCTTTGCCAAGCACGCCACCGCCGCTCGTTGCTTCCCCTTCCCTCGGCTCGCCGCTGCCACCTTCTCCCTTCTCCGCGTGCACCTCCGTAGCCAGAGCCGCCCCGTCCCGAGTTCAGCAGCGCCGCCCGGCCCGCTTAACCTCCCCGATCAGCGCGGCACCCCGTCCCCTCTCCCAGGCCGCCCCACCGCAGAGCCTCGCCCGCCATCCCTGCTGCGCCCATGAAGCCTCCACCTTCTCCCGAGCAACCCCTCCTCAGCCCCCCTCCCTCACCGGCCCGCCGCGTCCCGCCACATTGCAACCACCCCGCCAGGCTCTCCCTTGACGCCGCCTCGTCGGCCATCTCGCCTCGGCGGCCGCGCCCGCCTCGCTGCGGCCTCGCCAGCGGCAGCCCTCCGCCCGCCGCTTCCCACCTCCGGCCCGCACCTGCAGCGGCGCCCGCCGCCCGAGCCCTCGCGAGCCCTCGCAGCCCGTGACCGCGGCCTCCCTCCACTGCGCCAGCCCGCGAACCCGCTGCCCGCTGCTGCCTCGCCCGAACGCCGCCGTCGCCATCCTCCTCTCCGCCGCGCCCAGCGCCTCCGTCGCCATCGTCGCCGGACCCCTTCCCAAGCTCGCCATCACGCCCCGCCAGGCGCTCGCTCTGCTGCGGGACAACTACCCCGTTTTCATCGCCGAGAAGGTGTTCGACAAGATGCCATGGTGGTACTCCACGGCGCGGAACCCGATCCCGACACCGGCAAAACAAGATGGCACCGCAAGACCGTCACGGGACAACATGACCCCCTCGGGCCTCAAGATCTACTTCTCGGGATCCGGAGACCGATCCCCAAACCGAACCCGAACCGACGGCGAACCCCGAGACCTCCAACACGGAACCCCCGGAAGACCCCGGACGTCGAGATTCCGAAAACCCGTTCCCGGGGCGAAGTCCGGACCCGAAGACCGCAGAACGCCAAGCTCTCCCGCAGGACCCCGAAGACCGAACTCGTCATGCCATGTTCTCCCTCTCGGACCCGAAGCCGTCGAGGCCCCGGAGACCCCATGATCTTCACCCTCAGACAACGAGGCCGGTGGAATGGAATCGACAAGTTCTGCTTCATGTGCACGGAACGCCAAGGTCGTCTCACGGAAACCGAAGCGCGGACCCGTCAAGACCCTCGCAACGGCAAGATCGACCCCGTGGGACCCGGCAAGTTCTTCTCGACGACTAGATCATCGGCATAGAACCCGGAGGACACATGTGCGACAAGGACTCCCTCGAGAACGCCGAGTGCTTCACCCCGGACACCGAGACCCCGGATGCGCCAAGACCTACCCCGGCGTCCGAGAACGATCCCGTCAAGTTCGTCGAACCCTGAACCCCGAGATCCGATCCTCGTCGAACCCTGGACCCTGACCCCGAACCCCGGAACCCCAAGTTCGTCGCGACCCCCTAATGTGTGAACCCTTTCCGAAACCCTACTTGATAACATAATATAACTTGTTGCATATTAACCATCCATCTCGCATGCATATCATCGGTTTGGGGGCCTTTTGCCGATTCACCTAATAATTAAATATGGGGCCCATATGCGGGCAAATCTAGCCTTATATTGGCCTCATTTAAACTTGTGTAGCGAACCGGTGATATCTTTTGCCTTGTTAAACAACATTTAAAAATGCGGGGTTTATAAACAACTTGAACCTACTAATTAATTGTCGGGACCCCGGTTCCGCTTAATCTTGACCTAATTGCATCGCACCTTGCCATGTCATCCATCATACATGCATCATGCCGATCTTCTGTCGTTTTATTAAATAGCGCATCCGGTGTTTCTTCTAGTGTTTTGCTTCTTCGCGGATTGGACCGTTGAGTTGATGTGAGCTTCGCCCCGATCTTCGGTGAACCCTTCGACAATGTTTTCAGGCGAGCATCTCCCCCTTTCTACATATCTTACTTTCTAGTATTTACTTCCCTCCTGTTGATCTATTGCTATCTGTGTTGCGATGCTTTAGTTTCCGTACCCGTGATATCTCGTGCAGCCCTATATTGCCTTGGACACACCCTATTACCTGTTGTTTGGTAGATAGTTGGACTTGCGTGTCGTAGTTGCTTGCTCAAGTGCTGATGTGAGTCGTCATATGCCACAGTTGCTGATGTATTGCCGCATGTTGATGTTGGAGATGATGCTAGTTTTACTTATCGTCACTTTAATTTCTGTTTAACAACTAAAATTGAATAAGCAGAGGCATCGGTGGGTGATAGATAATATTTGGTTTCCGAACGCCCACTTGTGTCCCGTAAGACCCCGAGTACTTGATTCCTGTTCCTTGATTTATCGCGCTATCCACATCCGGAGGTATATGGGACCCCTGAGCGAGCTTGATTCGACTTATTTCTTGGGGCCACAAACTAGTTTGAGGTTTTATTTACGATCTGTACTTATGCCATGATTATCGCTTTATTTACCATTGTGCGGGTACCGCACTTCGCATCGTTAGGGCCCGTGACCCGTTACGTGGTATCGACAGTCCCGTTTGGGCATATTGTCGTTGCCATACCCTAAACCTTGGGTCCGTCTCAAGCTTGCTTACCGTTGGTGTACTACAAGGGGTGGCCCCCTGAAATATTTCTGAATCCTGTGATTGTTCAGTCGTGAAAGCCTCGTTGGGTTTTGATTTGGTTTTTCCGAGGTTGATCGAGTGTGTGTTGCTATTGGTGCACCGGCGGGTAAAACTTTTCGAAAGCCGTGTCATGGATATGGACGACTTGGAGCACAGTTTCTTGATCATAGACAAGCATAACTAAAGTTTACTGCTATCAATTTGACTTATAATGACTAGTAATCAGCTCCACTACAACGGAATGGCTAATTAATATTGCCCACAATTGCTTGTTCGGTGGTCGCTTGCGACAATTGTATCTGACTAGTAAGTATTGCAACTAGCGAAATGATGAATAAAAGTACCAACAACCGCTGGGTTTATGGGTTATCTCATGTTAAATGTATCTGACTAGTAAGTGCTGCCACTATAACGGAATGATTAACTAAAATTGCCCACTGCTTACTTTATCCGGATGATTAACTAAATCTGTCTAGTAATAGCCGCAACAATAACTGAATAAGTAAAACTGCCAACCGTGCGAGTTCCTCGGTTGACTTCCTCGTTCGGTCTCGAGGGGGAAACGCCAGGATGGGTTTGTTTGATGATAGTGTCAGGTTGGTTCCGGATAGGTCCTTCTTACCCCTCTCTGAAAATCGCCAGTTGTATCGAGTCTCTATAGGATGTTTAGTGCATGTTGCCGCTGCCGCTCAGTCCACCATACCTATGTAGGCGAGGACCGCCGAATTCTAGCCTCGCTGTCTTGGCCTCGATCTTGCTCCTTCTTTTCCTTTGCCCTTGTCGGCACCTTTTGTTTGAGCAGGTTTGAGATCGACGCCGTTAGCAGGGTTACCCTTCTGGCTTGGCCTGGGCAGGGTATGGACGCCATTGGATATTCTTCAGGGCTCTTAGCCCCATTTGCATCTTGTCCGTAGTCGGACGCCCCATCGTTTTCAAGGTGATTTGGATCTTTATACCGTATATCTGTATTCTTGACTCTTTGAGTCATTGTATATATCTGCTACGTGGGTCCCATCGAGGACTGTTGTGTAATGTTATTACTTTGTTTTTCCACCCGCACGAAAGTGCCTGGTGGGCACCTTCGAATCGTTTCTATGCGGGTTTTGGCGAATTTTGCTAAACTTGCATAGGGTCGATTCTGAGGGTGTTACACTCCCACTCACTTCTTTCGAGAGAAACTCCTTCTCAAGAAAGGATTCGTTCTTTGCGATAAACACTTTGCCTTCGGATCTGTGATAGAAGGTATACCCAATCGTTTCCTTAGGTTATCCTATGAAGACGCATTTCTCCACTTTGGGTTTGAGCTTGTCCGGCATCAATTTCTTGACGTAAGCTTCACATCCCCAAACTTTAAGAAACGACAACTTAGGTTTAGCACCAAACCATAGTTCATACAGTGTCGTCTCAACGGATTTAGATGGTGCCCTATTTAAAGTGAATGCAGCGGTTTCTAATGCATAACCCCAAAATTATAACGGCAAATCTGTAAGAGACATCATCGATCGCACCATATCCAATAAAGTTCGATTCCGGCGTTCAGACACACCATTGCGCTATGGTGTTCCGGGTGGCGTGAGTTGCGAAACGATTCCGCTTGCTATAAGATGCGTGAGAAAGTCATAACTCAAATATTCACCTCCACGATCGGATCGTAGAAATTTAATTTTCCTGTTACGATGGTTTTCCACTTTGTTCTGAAATTCTTTAAACTTTTCAAATGTTTTAGATTTATGTTTCATTAAATAGATATACCCATATCTACTTAAGTCATCAGTAAAAGTGAGAAAATAGCGATAACCACCGCGCGTCGAAACACTCATTGGTCCGCATACATAGATATGTATGATTTCCAACAAGTTCGTTGCTCGCTCCATTATTCCGGAGAACGGGGTTTTGATCATATTGCCCATGAGGCATGGCTCGCACGTGTCAAATGATTCAAAATCAAGAGACTCCAAAAGTCCATCAGAATGGAGTTTTTTCATGCGTTTTACACCAATATGACCTAGACGGCAGTGCCACAAATAAGTCGTATTATCACTATCTACCTTGCATCTCTTAGCATCAATGTTATGGATGTGCGTTTCATTGCTTTCGAGATTCAGAAGAAATAAACCATTCACATCAGGTGCATGACCATAAAAGATGTTACTCATATAAATAGAACAACCATTATTCTCCGATTTAAATGAATAACCGTCTTGCAATAAACACGATCCAGATATGATGTTCATGCTCAACGCAGGCACATAATAACATTTATTAAGGTTTAAAACCAATCCCGAAGGTAAAACTAAGGAGAGTGTGCCGACGGCCATCACATCAACTTTTGATCCATTGCCAACACGCATCGTCAGCTCATCCCTTGCTAGCCGCCGTCTATTCCGTAGCTCCTGTTTTGAGTTACAAATATTAGCAACTGAACCAGTATCATATACCCAGGCACTACAACGAGCGCTAGTAAGGTAAACATCAATAACATGTATATCAAATATACCTTTAATGGTGCCAGCCTTCTTTTCTGCTAAGTACTTCGGACAGTTGCGCTTCCAGTGACCCTTGTCCTTGTAATAGAAGCACTCAGTGTCCGGCTTAGGTCCAGACTTGAGCTTCTTCTTAGAAGGGGCAACGCGCTTGCCGATGCCTTTCTTGAAGGATTTCTTTGCACCCTTAGCTTTCTTAAAGCTAGTGGTCTTGTTGACTATCAACACATGATTATCTTTCTTGATATCCACCTCCGCAGCTTTCAGCTTAGCGAAGATCTCAGTGATCGTATCAGTGGAACCAATTTGATTGTGAGTAACAACAAAACCTGTGTAGCTAGGAGGGAGTGATTGCAGAACTCTGTCAATCTTGAGCTCTTCTGGAATCTTGCAGTCCAGTTGCTCAAGGCGTTGAGTGTATCCCGACATCTTAATGGCATGCTCACTAATGGAACTCCCTTCCTCCATCTTGCAGTTAAAGAATTTCTTAGAGATCTCATATCTCTCAGAACGGGCCTGATTCTGAAACATAGTTTTCAGTTCATCAAGAATCTCAAAGGGCCCAGAGAACTTCTCAAAACGATTTTGAAGGTCCGATTCCATAGCAAACAACATGGTGCTCTTAATCACACCATAATCATCCTTTCGTGACTGATAAACAACTTTCTCATCAGCCGACACATCTATAGCAGGGGCGTCACCTAGCGCTTTCTCAAGGACATAGTCCTTTTGTCCGCCAGAGAGAATGATTCTCAGATTGCGGAACCAGTTGGTGAAGTTAGACCCATTGTTCTTAACCGTTTCTCAAAGAAAAACGTTGAAGTTGAAGTTGGACTTAGCCATTTGATCTACAAAATTTGCAAGTACAATTTAGACTATGTTCATGATAACTAGTTCAACTTAATCAAATTACTAGATGAACTCCCACTAAATTCAACATCCCTCAAGTTGTTTAGTGAACATGATCCAAATTCACCACACCTAATCCGATCTTCACGAGAAGAGATGTGGTTTCAATGGTGGACAACAAAGTGTCGATCATATCATTCATATGACTCATGCTTAACCTTTCGGTTCGTGTGTTCCGAGGCCATGTATGTACATGCTAGGCTCGTCAAGTCAAACCCAAGTATTTCCGCGTGTGCAAAACTGGCTTGCACCCGTTGTATGTGAACATAGAGTTTATAGCACCCGATCATCATGTGATGCTTGAACACGACGAACTTTCGCAACGGTGCATACATGGGGAGAACACAGTTTTATCTTGATCTTTAAGTGAGGAATCATCTTATAATGCTATCGTCGCAATCTAAGCATAATAAGATACATGAAAGGATAAACATCACATGCATATGATTTTATGTGACATGGTATTAGCCAATCTCCGCGCAATGATCTCCATCTTGTGCGTGCCAGCATGATCTCCATCACTCCACCATGATTGCCTCCACCAAGAATAGCAACTACAACTATTGCTAACTACTTAGCGATAAAGCAAAGCTATTACATGGCGTATAATAAGTTGACACGCAGGTCATATACAATTATAAAGACAACCATACGGCTCCTGCCGGTTTTGAACTCATCGACATGCAAGTCGTGAAATATTACAAAACATGATCATTGCATACATCTAAATTCATACACATCATGTCTTGGGCCATACCATATCACAAAACACTCCCTGCAAAAACAAGTTAGACGCCTCTACTTTGTTGTTGCATGTTTTACGTGGCTTATGGGAGTAACAAGCTAAGAACGATTCTTACCTACGGAAAGCCACAACAGTGATATTATGGTTGCTAACATCCGTTGTAAATCCCATGACTACTATAGTGAGAGAAATGCATCCACCACCGCATGTGGAACAAGCCACACGTCAAGTGCGGATACGGTCTCGCGAACGAGGTCGCAGAAAGTTGGCCCGACCGCTCGATCTCACTATGCCGCGCCATAAGAAATACACAACAAGAGGTTTGCAACAGAAAACATCAACGCCCGCAACAAGCATGTTGTGTTCTACTCGTGAAACACATCTACGCATAGATCTAGCTCTGATACCACTGAAGGGTTTCGCAGCATAGTAAATCAAAAATTATCTGCGGATGCGAACAACAAAGCCAAGATCTAATCTAGGAGATGTAATCAACGAGAGAGATTGATGAGATCTTCTTGAAGAAATCGCATAGCGGAAACGTTCAACATAACGTGGTTGACGTAGTCGTACTCGCCGTCTCCTTCTCGCGATCCGATCCGATCCTACGCCGCAAGTGGCAGCGCCTCCAAGAGATGCACACGTACGGTGCAGTGACGTCTCCTCCTTTCCTTTGTCCAGCAAGTATGGTGGAGAGATAGTTTGGATCTGCAGCACAACAGCGTGGTGCTTATGGTGGAGAGTTTCTGCGGCAGGGCTTCGCCTACGCGCAGTCGGGAGAGAGAGAGGTGGAGGGGCAGCAGTTGGACGGCGGCTAGGGTTGGATTGGGGAGGTGCACCCTTCCTTATATATAGGGGCTGGCCGCCTTGACCCTCCTCCAAGCCCTAGGGCGGCGCCCAAGGGTGGAGTGGGGGCAAGTCATCCCCCTCTCGAAGGTTCCCTAGGGTTTCCCTAAGGGCTGGCGGCTGGGCCTTAGGGGGCCTTGTGCCCCGGCCCAAAGTGGCCACTGACTTCCTTAGGCCCACGAGGCCTCCAACAAGTGGGCCCACGTTGGTCCCACTCGAACCTTCTAGAACCTTCCATAATATCGATAAACTCAAACGATTCCAAATCCAAAACTGCTTTCCTTTATATGAATCTTATTCTCCTGACAATTCCGAACCTCTCGTGATGTCCCGGTCTCATCCGAGACCCGAACAAAAACTCATAAACCAATTATCCATTCTATCCTAGCCGATGCACGTTATGTGTGACCACGGTTCGAGAATATGCAGACATGATCTTCTATCAATAATCAACATCGGGATCTAGAAACCCATATTGACTCCCACATATTCATCGATGATCATATCAGATGAACCACGATGCCAGGATTCAATTAATCCCATATATGTATTCCCTTCAATCGTTGGTATCGGCATACCTAGTTCAATCTCATTCACAGCAAGTACTTTACTCGTTCCGTAATCTGATATCACTTTGTGATTAACTCCTTAACCACATTCTTGCAAGCGGTGTTGATATCGATTATCGAGTGGGCCCGAAGTATATCTCTCCGACTCGGGAGGGACAAATTCCATCTCGATACATACAACCCAACAAGTACTTTCCGATCACCTGAGAGACACCTTTATGATCACCCTCACATAGGATGACGTTTGATGACCTCAAAGCTTTCTTCCGATACTAGGGAGTTGTATTATCTCATGGTCTAAGGAATACAATACTTGACATAGGAAAAAGCTTCGCAAAGATGAACACGATGACACGATCTAATGGCTCTGCTTAATTTGGGTCTATCCATCATATCATTCTCCTAATGACATGATCTCATTATTAACCGACAACTCATGTCTATGGTTAGGAAACCTTAACCATCATTAATCAATGAGCTAGTCCATAGAGGCGTACTAGGGACACGGTGTTGTTCATAAACCACACAAGTATCAAAGTTTCCGCTTAATACAATTCTAGCATGGAATATAAACTTTATCATGGACAAGAATTATAATAATAACATCTTTATTATTGCCTCTAGGGCATAATTCCAACAGTTTCCTATGATCTAAGTCCTCCACGATGGCACGACCATTTCTTTACCATAGTAATCGGTGCCATTGTCAGAGGGAGGAGGATTCATACTATGCATCACAGGTCGAGGACCAATGGTTTTGTGTGCTAGAGTTATAGCATCTCCACTCGAACACCCGGGAAGCCCCAGGAGGCCTTATTGGCTGCTGGATGGACAAAATTCCCCCAGTCACACCCTCAGGGGCCCATTTTTCGCCTGATTAGGCTAAAAATCCATCTGACAAACACAGTCAGAAACCAACATGCTGGGGTCGCCTAGGGGTGCCAAACGAAGCGAAAAGGCGAGTGGACTAGAAGTGTTGGTGATAGAGGCAAAGATCTGCCCTCTCGCACACGTAGCCCCTTCTCCCCTGCCGTCCTTTCACTACAGGCACCACCTCTCTCCGCTCTGTCGCACCACACTACCAAAAAATGAACCACCCTCCATTTCCCATCCACACCGCGTTTTCTAGCCATGGTTCAACATCGCCGGAAGCTCCGCGAACAACTGCGAGTCCAACATGCCCACTAGGTGTTCGTCGTTTTGCCTAATCGGCCATGGACTCTGATGACGATGAGCATATATTCGCCGTGCTAATGGGGGCAGAAAAATCCGCAGCCGTCGATGATGGAGAGCACATAATGATCCTCGCCTGCATGTCTGGCATGTACGCACGGGATGCACAACCACGACGCGGTATCTCGACGCGAGGATGCCGAAAAGGCAAGTCGAGGCAGTGGATGGAGGGCTACTGCATGCTATACGCCGAGTACTTCACCGACGATCCATTGCACGGTGAGCCTCGTTTCGACGTTGTTTCAGGATGATCTGGAGGCTCTTCCTCAAGATTGTGTATGCCCTCCGGTACTTCGACACCTACTTCAGATGCAAGAAGGACTTCACTAGCATGGTGGGATTTTCCTTGCTCCAGAAGTGCATGGTGGCTATGAGTATGCTTTCATAAGGAGCTCCTTGTGACACACAAGATGACTATCTACGCATGGACGAGCCCACCGCTATCGTTTGTTTATATAGTTTCTGCTAGGTAGTGATTGTAGTGTTTGGACCATTATACTTGATATCACCAACAACTGAAGGCACTGCTCGAATCCTAGCAATCAATCAAGCAAGAGGATTTATGGGATGCTATGCTTATAAGTATCGACTGCATGCATTAACAATGGCAGAATTGCCCATTTGTTTGGTAGGAAATGTACAAAGTCCACAAAGGAGGTTGTAGTGTGGTCCTTGAGATAGTGGCTACACAGGATCTCTGGATTTTGCACTCCTTCTTTGGTACGACAGGATCCAACAACGACATCAATATCATGCAGTGCTCGTCTGTCTTCTCTAAGATTGTTGAGGATCATGCTCTTCTGGTGGACTATGTGATCAGTGGCGACTGTTGAAGTGTATAAGTGGATTGCACTAGCCCTTTCCATCAGTTCGGAGTTTTGATTGCGTTGGCTAGTGCATGAAGCTTGACATGGTATCAGAGCCTAAGGTCTCGAGTTCGAGTCCTGCCTTTCGCAATTTATCCTAAAATTGCTGTAGGCCCCTCCGTGTCCACGTATAGGCCTCTTGAGTCATACACGAGTTTCGCGCGCCGTCGCTCTCTTCCGGTTGCACGTGCTGACTTCTCGATGTCACACGTGAGAGGGGGTGTTGAAGTGTATAAGTGGATTGCACTAGCCCTTTCCATAAGTTCGGACTTTTGGTTGCGTTGGCTAGTGCATGAAGCTTGACAGCGACCACTACAACAAGGGGTACTACCTAGCAAATATCATCTATCCAAGATGGTCAACATTTATGAAGACTATCTCAAACCCTTTTCTCTACAAGTATTCTAACTTTTTCAAGGAATAAGAAGCTTGCAGGAAGGATGTGGAGCGAGCATTTGGTGTGCTCCAAGCTCTATTTGCAGTTGTATGGTTTCCCATTCTGACCTAGTCGCAAGAACAGATGTAAGAGGTGATAAATACATGTGTGATCTTGCACAACATGATAATTGAGAGAAAGCAGGCGGAGTTAGTGCTTGAGTGCGATAAGGAGCAACGATATTTCAGATAGGGTCGTGGGCTACCTTTGTCACTATGCGTCAGGAGATCCGATACCCGCATGTGCATCAACAACGGCAAGATGATATGGTGGAGCACCCATGGAGACTTAAAGGCAACACCTAGTTTGAGCTTGCTTTGTTGAACTTTTTGCTTGGTTTGTTGAATTATTTGTGTTGAAATTATGCCCAAACTCGGTGAACAATAGCCGAACTATGCGATTAAAATTGTTTGTGCGACATTTATGTTAAAATTCTGCCAAAAATGATCAAAGTTTGCCCAAATCGCCGGCTCGGGGGTGGCGTAGCCGGGATCCTGGCTGGGAGTTGACGGACTCCTAGGTCAAATTTTTCTCCCATCCGGCGC
This sequence comes from Avena longiglumis, assembly GCA_030063025.1. Lineage (NCBI taxonomy): Eukaryota > Viridiplantae > Streptophyta > Magnoliopsida > Poales > Poaceae > Avena > Avena longiglumis. The sequence goes on along the minus strand of CP125973.1, from coordinate 544,008,787 downwards.
TATTTAGCGTTGGAAAATGGCCCGGAGTGACCAAGTGGAGATGCTCTTATGGGCCGAGACGACACGCTACCCACTCTGGCGTGAATCCGGCTGAAATTATCTAGGATTGACCATATTAGAAAGGTTAGGGTGGTGCTTTACGGTTTAGGAGGTTGGTTATATCTTAGACCTACACTTAACCTAATGTTCATTTAAGTTTATATTAGCTTCAACATTTTTAAATTCTAGTAAAATATATTTTCTTCGTCCAGAAATAAGTGACGTGTATTTGTCTAGATTTATATATATTTAGCATATTTTAATATATATATTGGAATCTAGACAAAATCATTTGTTTTTAGACCGAGGAAGTATCTCATTGGGGTCTTTTGGAAATGTCAGAAAAATATTTCAATTTTAGAGGGACCTTTTGACCACATCAAGCCGTCTCGCCGAGCAGCAGCCTGATGCTCGTCTGGGTCTCTGCCATTGGGCCCTACCACCCAAGCGGGCCATCCTGTGCCGAGCATCCCCTACCTCCCGTTGCGAAAAGGAAAAAAAAAAGACTCGGCACTGCTCCTCCTCAGCGGCGGCGAGGGCGCCGGGCCGCCGGCGTTGGCGATCAGCCCAAAGGCTTCGTCCCCAGTGGATAGCTACAACTGCTTGCGCTCGGGCCCCAATGGTATGCCTACACTCCTCCCCGGCATCGCGTCCGCCTCCCACCCGTCGGGACGCGATCCCCAAATGCAGGCCTCCATAGGGCACCCCGTCGCGTTCTTCCTCATAGGTAAAACTGAGTCCCGTGACCATTACTACTTAGATTGGGCAACGAGCTGATGACGAACAACTTACCCTCGAGTTCGTCTGCAGGTACAAGCGGACAAGTGTTCCAATTCAAGGATAATGATGTGGGATATAGCACAGGAACAACAATTCGAGGTAGGAACCAACTAGTTCGAATTATCATAACAACTGATGAAATTTTCGTTATCTTCTGGTACTCCCCGCTCCATATCAACGGTCTCAACTTTATTTAGATTGGTATATATCTACTTAAGTATTTAGACTAGATGTATTCGTATGTAAACAAGGTTGAGGCCATTAATATGGACTAGAGGAAGTAATACCTTGACACTATTGATATAGTGGTGTGTATGTGTATGTCAAACTTGTCAAAACATTGACATCTATAGAAGACTAGCTGAGTACCAATATATTCACTATTGTAAGACCTTCTAGATAGTGGTAATACCTCGACACCAGGGTGTATATTTGTATGTCAAACCTGTCGAAACAGTGACATCTATAGAAGAGTAGCTAAGTACCAATATAGTATATTCTGTCTCAAAAAACGTATAGTACTAGTACATTTTCTAACTCTGATCTGGTTGGCCAAGAGATGAAACGACGTCTTATAAGGCATTGTAAGTACTCGGACAGTTTGATGTGAACATTTTCACTACCTTTTGCATTTTGCTGTAGATGGACGATTTTTGGGGTTCCACTAACTGCACCATATTTCTATAATGGCCAGGTTTTTTGTTCTATCTCCCTCTTTTTATCGTTTTCATTGTGTCAATTATGGTTCCTGCCTGGAGGCTGGAATATAAAACTTGGTTCAGAGTTTTAGCCATGGACCTGTCATACCATTTCCTCTTACTCACTATGTCCAACACTAGCATGCAAAAGTTATACACATCTAACCTTTACATATTTTGCATGTTTCGGGAATAGTGTTCAGGTACAATGTAGCCCATTGTTCCTGTTGCTGCAATAGGATCACACAGTTTTCGGGTCTAAGTATCTCAAATCTTTGGATTGCAAATGTACCAAAATCCTCTAACTGTCAATGAAATAGATAAAAATTTCCATCAACCAAAGGTTCTATTAAGCGCTAAGCGCTGATCGAGTGTTTTGCCTCAGCTTTTCCCTTTTCTGAAAGATTAAAGTGCTAAGCGCAATTAAAAACACACTTAAGCACAATTAGTCGCTAGGTGTTTTGCCTCCGCTCAGCACTTAGGCATGCTTAAGCGTGCGCTTTGGAGCGCTTAATTTAACACTTCCATCAACTACCAATAGTGTTGGTTGTCTTGAGTGATGAAAACTGAGGGAAAAAATTCCAATACATGTAATACTTTACAGTTCTGTTGTGACGAAGATAGGTTCAAGCCATGTCTCCCCTTTTCAGAAAATCGAGTCATCCTTTTAATGTTCAACACGACATATGTCATGGAAAGGCTGTACAAATGGTGCAGGACTTCAAGGCACTTGTGGTAAGAACTGATCAATGCTTATCAGTTATTCCCTCAAACATCCAGTTTACTCTCATTCTGTGCATTTTTCTGCTTTACTAGAGCTGTGAACTATGATATCGGGAAGCAGATTTCCTCTAAAAAAATATCGAGAAGCAGATTTGCATAACAGAGAGAATGAACAAAGGATTAAAAAGTGTTCATCTGTTGTAGATCAAAGAAGGTTTGCGATATTAAGATATTCTGCAGGTAATAACAGGTTTCAATTTGTAGTAATTTCAGAATAAATACAGCAGACAGGGCTTCTGTTTTACATAAGAGAACCTCATGCTCACAATCTAATTGGGAGTTTTGCCAGGTAGTCTCATTTCACCTGGGCCCTGATACAACTGAGTCTAGAGGAGCTGAGGAGTTAATATTTCTGGCAATAGCAAAATTTCCTGCACCTGTTGCAACAAAGTTATGATCTATGTTGGTGTCTGCATCCATGGTACCCTCAAGGACTGTGACGACATCGGACATTTTAGGCCTTCTTTTGGAATCAATCTGCAAACACCACATTGCAAGCATCATCATCTGAATTGCATCTTGCTTGTGTGCTTGCATGTCGTCACTGTTACTGTCAATCAAATCTACCAACCGATCACTCTTCACCTTTTGTTCCAAGAGACTAATGAGATGGATGCTCTCTTCTGATCGGGAAGTGTCGAGATTCTTTCTTCCGCTGATGACTTCCATTAGCACAACACCAAAGCTGTAGATATCGGCCTTTTCTGTGATATGTGATGTCAACCATTCGGGCGCTAAATATCCTGGTGTGCCTCTCATTCTAGTAACCACTTGGCTCATATCCCTGTCTATGAGCTTGCATAGTCCAAAATCTGAAAGTTTAGCATTGAAGTTGTCATCTAAGAGGATATTTTGTGGTTTGACATCCAAATGGGCAATCTTCTTCGTGCACTCCTCATGAAGATAAGCGAGGCTCTTAGCTATTTGCATAATAATCTTGCATCGCGTGCTCCAATCTAGAGGAGTATTATTATTGTCATGCCGACAATAGATCCATCTGTCCAAGGATCCATTGGGCATATACTCGTATACCAAGAGCCTATGGGATTTCTCTGCACAGAAACCAATTAATCTTACAAGATTGATATGATGAATGCTGCCAATTGTCTCAACCTCTGCTGAGAATTCTCTTTTCCCCTGACCAGCTCGATCCAAACGTTTCACTGCAATAGTTTCATCAACAAATTGTCCCTTGAAAACAGACCCAAACCCTCCTTCCCCTAGCTTCTCTGTGAATTTCCTAGTTGCTACTTTTAGCTGTTGAAATGTGAACCTCATCGGCGTTCCTTGTAGCTCCCCAAATTCTTCCTCTTCGTTCATATCCTGGTGTTGCTGTGTTCTTCGTTTACATATGAGTAAAGTGAAGACGAGCAATATCGTTAGCAAAATGAAGCCGCCTACAGGAGCTAGAATCATAGAAACTCTGCCTGCCGTCGAGGATTTCTTGCTTGTTTTCCCAATGGGAGCAGGAAGAGGACTCGCAGCTGCAGGAGAAATAGCTTCGCTGGTCAGGGGACAGAAGGTAATCTGGTAATTGGTGCCCGCCGGGCAACTGAAAGTGGTGGAGTTATCATCCATGGAGTAGCTGTAGGCAGTTGGGCACATCCTTTTAAAGAAGTCGGAATACTGCGTGGAGCTGCAATTGCTTGCCGCGCTCCCGGTGCAGCAGTATACGTCCCCACCGAATGCAGTGCACGCATCTTTACAACCCCCCGGCACTATCAGCTCGCTTGGGCACTGCGACGTGATGTTGGCTGGACAACTCGGCCCCTTGCTGCACCCTGATCTTCCCTGAACCGGCACCGGCAGGAAGTCCATGGGCACATTGAAGCCATCGACGAGGGAGATGTCGAGGAAATCTTTCGTTTGGCCTTGGCCACTTGTGAACTCCGCGAGCGTGCTAGGCAGCTGACCAGAGCTAGTGCAGGAAAGCAAACCACCGCAGTCGCCCGTTTGGCATGACCCGTTGCCTTTGCCATGGAATGAGCAGCCTGTGCGTGCCCAGATGCGACCGCCCGTGGTGCCAGCAGGCACATCCAGAGCCCATCTCTGCTCTGGATCAAGCTGCACACCGCCTCCTGGCAAGGCGGCTGGCCAGACGGTGTAGGAGCATCGATTGAGGATTGTGATTGTAGCGGCCTCGTTGGTGGCAGCAAGCAGGAGCAGGTGGAGAGATAGGAGGCAGAGAGCCCATGAGGTACTCACCACTGCCATTTGCGTGGTGATTTTCACTTGCATCTGTTATGACTTGAGTCGGTGTTTGAGTTGCAATAGGGCTCCTGTGGCTGCTGGACATGACAGAAGAATCAACGGAGGGTGCTGTGGCCCGGATCATTGCTATTTTTTTCCACACCTTTTCAAGATCCACGCGTTGAACTATTCAACGGTCAGCATATGACAGCCTCATGTGCTACAGTGACAACTGTTTGATAGCGTAGGACTTGCTTGTGGAACTTGTTTACTTCAGTCCCTTTCCAGCTACATGTGAACATCCTTACAATTTGTTGATTGATGATTTTGGTCGCACGGAATATTTTTAAGTACACCTAGATTAATACATTGAATTTTTTGAACATGTTTGTTCATTCCACAGAGCGACAGTCACAGCTGGAATCTGGACTTAGGAGGCAGCACAATACCCATCTGAATTCTTGTTCATTCCAAGAAGTTGACAGCCCACAGCAGCTGCCTGGAAGTAAGCTCTGAGGCCCGGATGCCTTGTTGACCGGCCAATCTTGCTGTCAACTCTCGGGGTTATGTTTCATTCGCCATAACTCCGTAATCTGCGTGCAAACCAGGGCGCTGAATCGGAGGTTGCGCCAGTGTTTTGGTTGTGCCCGCTTACAGAATTTTAAGTCACGGCTGGTATTATACTATCTTAGCTGCTAAGCAGCTTAGCTGTTGTAATTCCTCCTGTTGACAAACATTTGACACCTTTTATTCAATAATGATCTTTCGTAGTACTCTGTATGATTGATCCCGACACTTATGAAAGAACTTGACCATATGAAAAATCCCTATTCAACTCACCATTGCCTTGGTTTCCAAGAGAAGAAGCATAAACATCCAAACAGAAGGAACAAGAAAAATGTGGCCGCCGTAGCTTACTGCCGGTAAGGAAGCCGTTGCTGCTACTTACATATCTCCCTGAAATCATAACTGATCCACTGATGTAGAGCAGAGCAGCGAGGATGATCAGGGACATGAGTAGTGATACTATGGGAAAGGAGACGTGTCGTCGTTGCTGCTACTTACATATCTCCCTGCAATCATAACTGATCTACTGATGAATCAGCCTGCATATTTGTTTCTTCTTTTTATCTGTGCTGTGACAGAGCACCTGTCTGCTTCTCGTTCTGAATTCTGTCGGAAGCTTGTCAGCAGAGAAATAGGGTAGCAAATAAAATTCTTCAGAGTAAGTGATCATTGAGGCGAGCAGTGAGCATCTTGGGTTTTATATAAACCCTGATCGCACGTGTCATGCATTGCTGGCGGTACCCCGCAAGAATGCTAGTAGTTAAAACTAACTAGCTCTCCATGTACTTTTTAAAAAAGAAAATAGTAACTATTGTAATAGCATATTTCTACTGTCACATCATGCAGATGAAGATCCCCACAAAACAATAACACAGTACACATGAAAATCATGCCATAATTCTTTCCTTTTTTTTTCTTCGCATTTTGTCTCTCCCTTTATTCAAACTTCAAAAATTACAGGGACGTTCACACCCTAGGGTAGATCTACTAGCACGGTAATACCGGCCATTATTATTATACAAAACATATCTCGCTAGGTTACGAGCTTCATGGTAACCTAGCTTCATGGTTTGAAGATCTACCTTGAAATCCAGAAGAAATATTTTGACAGGACGGGATATACTCCACAATTGGCATGACAGGTTGCTTCGCTTGCTCGTTACTCTCCCGGTTTCTAGCTTGAAGATTATGAAGTCAAGGCTGAATAATAGAATGGAAGACGGTTTTCTTGCGGATAGCATGCTGCTACAAATAGAAAGGGAAATTGCTTCAAAAATTCCATATGAAGATATAATTGTTGATTTCAAAGCTAAGAAGAACTGGAGGGGATTTCTCTGGCTACTTATTGGTCATATTGAATTGTATTTTGGTCATTATGCGTTCTTTTCTTTTGGAGTACCAAAAAGTACTTGTTCACAATGCCCTCTGACTTGTCCCAGTTTTTATGCATATTTGTTGTTTTCTATGGAATTTACCCTGCTTGTGTTTTGTTCACGTTCTGCCACTGATTTCATGCATATGGACATTGACACCATCCCGATGATAAAGCCTAGCACCCGCTGTTGGAGATATGCCCTAGAGGCAATAATAAATGTAGTTATTATTATATCTTTGTGTTTATGATAAATATTTACATTCATGCTATAATAGTATTAACAAGGAAACATTAATACTTGTGTGATTTGTAAACTAATTTAGGGTCCCTAGTAAAGCCTCTTTATAATACTAGCTTGTTGGTTAATAAATGATTGTGGTTTCCCTGTCATGAACATTGAGATGTTATTAACAACAAGATCATATCGTTAGGAGAATGATATGATGGACATACTCCTATAGATAAGCGTAGCATAAAGATCAAGTCATTTTAATAGTTCAATTGCTATATGCTTTCTGGTACATAGTAACCTAATTCCTTCGACCATGATATCATGCTTATCACCATCACCAGAAGGATGCTTTGATGACATCAAACACCACACCGTAACTGGGTGGCTATAAAGGTGGCATCGAGTGTTCGGAAAGTGTTGGTTGAGACACATGGATCAAAAGTGAGATTTGTCCATCCATATGACGGAAAGATATACTCCGGGCCCTCTCGGTGGAATGTCATCCAATTAGCTTGCAAGCATGTGACTGGCTCACAAGGGATCACATATCACGGGAACGATAAAAGAGTACTTATCAGTAACGAGGTTGAACTAGGTATGCAGAGATACCGACGATCAAAACCTCGGATAAGTAAACTATCGTGAGACAAAGGGAAATTGGTATCGTATGTAAGTGGTTCATTCGATCGCAAAGTAATCGTAGAAATATGTGGGAGCCATATGAATTTCCAGATTCCTCTATTGGTTATTGTTCGGAGAAGTGTCTCGATCATGTTCGAATAATTCACGAACCGTAGGGAGACACACTTAAGGATTCGACGTTGTTGAGTAGTTATGGAATGATGAGTAAGAGACCGAATGTTGTTAGGAGTCTCGGATGGGATCCGGGATATAACGAGGAGATCCGGAATGGTCCGGAGAATAAGATTCATATAAGGAAAGTCCTGTTTCGGGGTTGGAGAATGGTTCCGGTGTTTTCATCGGGAATGTTCTAGAAGGTTTCGGAATGTCCGACACTCCGGAGAGGAAGGGTACATGAATGTGTCATAACAAGTTGGAATGGTTGCATCATGTACTAGGTGTCATCGCTGAACAAAATAAAGGGTTAAATCAAATCCTAGTTTGAAAAGTCAAACGCCAATTTGAAAAGTCAAACGACTATTTTGTTTGGTGGAGGGAGAGTAGGAAACCCACAGGGAGGAAGTCCTCTCCCTCCACCGGGCCTTGAAGCAGTTGGGGAGGGACTCCCCCTTTGCGCCCCTCCACCTATATAAGGAGGCGGGGCTGCCTCCAAGACCTACACCTGCCCTCTAAACCCTAACCCTAGCCACCGCCCACCATAGCCGCCACGCCCTAGGGTTTCTCCCAAGCCGTAGAGTTGGGGCTTCTAGTTGCCCCAGTCCGCCTAGCCCTTCTACTTGGTGTGTCTAAACCCTAGATCACCGAGGCTCTCTCATAGTCCACCATACCGCTCCGGGCTTAAGGCGAAGCCTGAGATCTCCTCTACTTAAGACCACGCCCGTGCTACCGAATCGCGAGAGTGCTACAACCTCCGCTGCCAGTTGGAACAAGGGAGAGGAAGGTCTTCGTCGAAATCGAACGATGTGACCGCTTGAGCGCTAACGAGCCTTGGCCTTGAAGGATCGTCTACGCGATCTTGAGATCGGGAAGAGTACGAGTACATCACCCACGAGAATCCGCTCTCGTTAAACACTTTGGAATCTTCGAGGGTAAGTTATTCCATCGACTCGTTGCTACAATCTAGTAGATAGATCTTGGCTTGTTTGTTTGTATGCGGTAGAAAATTTTCATTTTCCATGCTACAAACCTCTACAGTGGTATCAGAGCCGTGTCTATATGTAGATATGTTGCACGAGTAGAACACAATGGTCATTGTGGGCGGTGGTGCTTTTATCAATTGCTTCTTGTGTACTTTGCATCTTGCGGTATGATGGGATGAAGCGGCCCGGGCTAACCTTACATGACATCGTTCATGAGACTTGCTCCACGCTCAACATGCAACTTGTATTGCATAAGTGGCTTTGCGGGTGTCTGTCTCTCCCATTATAGTATAGATCCAATTTACAACGGGCACTTGATAGTTCAAACATCAACGTTGTGGTTCTTGTTCGTAAGTTAGATCGACAATTATTGAAAGCCCCAAACCACGTAAAATATGCAAAGAAATTAGAGGCGTCTAATTTTGTTTTGCAGGGGTGTGCTGTGATGTGATATGGCCATGATTGTGATTATATTTGATGTATGCAATGTTCCTTATTGTAAGTTGGCAACCGGCAGGAGCCATATGGTTGTCTTTAATTTCTGTTAAGACCCGCGTGTCTATTCAAAGTAGTTGTAATAGTTGAAGCTGGTGGACGACAACCATGGAGCAGCGTCATTGACCTTGATGCAATGCCGGTGATGATGGAGATCATGTTCGTGCTTGAATATGGAGATCGGAAGCACAAAGAAGAAAGGCCATATCATATCACAAATTATGAATTGCATGTGATGTTAATCCTTTATGCATCTTGTATTGCTTAGTTAACGACGGTAGCATTATAAGATGATCCCTCATGCACATGAATTTCAAGTTCTATAGTGTTCATCCTTAGTGAGCACCGTTGCTAAAGCTTGTTGTTTCGAAGCACCACGTGATGATCGGGTGTGTTAGATTCTACAAGTGTATACAACGTGAGCAAGCCAGATTTGCTCATGCGGAAGCTAAGGTTTGATCTTGACGAGCCTAGCATGTACAAACATGGTCTCGGAACACGGATCACCGAAAGGTAAAGCATGAATCATATAGTAGATATGATGAACATGTCGATTGTTCACCATTGAAGCTACATCAACTCCCGTGATGATCGGTGTTGATGTGGTGGATTTGGTTCGTGTGATCACTAAAACAATGTGAGGGATATTGTTTTGAGTGGGAGTTCACCTAGCTTAATTTAACTATTAATTAGAACTCAATTTGTCATAAACTTAGTCTAAACTATTGCAAATATGTTGTAGATCAATGGCGGCCCCTACCATCAATTTTAATGCGTTCCTAGAGAAAGAAAAGTTGAAAAACAATGGAAGCAACTTCGCGGATTGGTTCCGCAATTTGAGGATTGTCCTCAATGCTAGTAATTTGACCTATGTCTGGATGCACTGGGTGACCGCTGCGGTGATGCTACCGATGAAGTAAATAACGTTTACCTCGCCGGAAGAATCGATACTCCACGATTCAGTGTGCTATATTGTATGGTTTAGAATCGAGCTTGAAAAGGTTTGAGAATTGACCCACATGATATTGTCCGTGAACTCAAATTGATCTTTAAGACTCACGCGGCTTGAGAGCTATGAGGCTTCGAAAAGTTCTTTTCGCAAGATGGAAGAGGGCAGCTCCGTCAGTGAGCATGTGCTTAAGATGTCTGGACACGCAAACAAACTTCAAAGCTTGGGTATAGTGATTCCTAATGCTTTGGGAATTTACCATGTCCTCCAATGTAACATACCTAAAATCATGATTTCAAAGTTTGCATATCATTCATGCATGCATATAGATTTGAGATCAATTTCAAACTCATTTCGGAAAAACAGAAGCACATAGTGCTATGATTTTATGTGAACAAACTTAAATCAAATGGCCATCCCCATTTGAAAGTTTGTTTTTCTTTGAACCAAGTTTGTTGCCTTCTTTGAGGAAAGGTTTGAGTGTAGAATTTAAACCAAGATTTACAAATTGTAAATGGTTCCAAAAACCATTTTTCAAATTTTGCAAACCAAGTGCCAAGTCTTTGATATTTTGTTCTCCAAGCTTAACCAAGCCTTTGCAAAGCAACCACTTGATCTTATGCCTATATTTGAGACTACTGCTCACTGCAAAAATTCCAAGAAGATTTTAATTCAAATGAAACTTGAATTCATTTGAAAATCAATCCAGAAAATTTCAACAGAAAAAGAAAAAGGAGAAGGAATTAGAAAAGGGCCGGCGCCAGGATTCCAGCCCAGCATCAGAACATGCCCAGCTAGCCCACCCGGGCCATTTCTTTCTCTTCACGCTGCGAAGCCTCCACACGTACGGCAGAACCCACCTCCTTCAAGGCTGACGAAGGGCCCTCTCCACGTCGCCCTCGTCTTCCCCAAACTGCGCCCGCGACCACGTCGCCGCTGCTGTCAAGGCCGGTAATGGCGTGGCGTAATTAGACTTAATGCCACAGGCGTTTCCTGTCGCGCCTGGGACTATTTAATCCCCTCTGCACCGCGAGCATTTCCCCCCACTCTCCTCACTCACTCCGCCACGAGGCTGCGCGCATTAGTTCTCGAAGCTCCGCTGTACCGACGACTCCGGCGATCGATTCCGGTGAGCCTCGACCGCCCCCCTCTCTCTGGTTCAAACGGTGATGCCCAACTTGATCTTGCGCATATGCTGACGCCTTCCTTTTGCCTGCTCGTGACCCAGGTCGTCGTCTCCGTTCACGACCGAAACCACATGCGCCGCCGATAGACTCCGGCGACCAATTAAGGTAAAATCCGAGCGCCCCTTGCCCCCTCCTTCACGCAAGATTGTTCGCCTGCGTCTTGCGCAACTCCTGACCCCTCTGGTTCGTGCTAGGGCGACGCCAAACCTCGCCAGTGACCACGTCTGCAAGTGACCGACGCCGCCCGCAACTCCGACGAGCTCCAGAGACCATTCCCGTGTGCCCCTCCGCAAACCAGCGCCACGTTGAGCTTCAGCACGCCACCGCGGTTCTGGTAAGGTCCTCCTCCCTCTCGCGTGCGACCTAGAACGCTAGTTGGCTGGCGCTCCGCCTTCGGCCCGGCCACGCCAGGACATGGTCGCATGCTCGAGCGCCATTGGATCTGGATCCAACGCTTACGATAGAATCACTAATCGAACCGTTATGCTAGATCTGGACCACGCGTTTTAATTAGATCCTACGGCTCACGAGCGTGATCCAGAGCGAATCGGTATCGGCCAATAGAAATAAGACGCGTGGCTAGGGTTTGAATTAAAACAGAATTTGAAAACAGATTTAGATCTAAATTTCAAAAGGCTATAACTTTTGATTCCCACGTTAGATTTTTGCAAATTTTATACCGTTGGAATCAGTGAGTCAAGCCCTTTCTAAATCTTCAATGTGTTTAACAAAAAGTTTCTGTTAAAATGACTTTTTATACAGAAACATATTTAGGACCATTTTGAGTATAGAAATTGTTTTAGTGCTAAATAGGTTTAGTTAGCAAGTATTTGACTTGTTTATGTTTCTGTATCATGCACTTGCTTGGTGGAGTTTTAAAAAATCATCACTTAGCATTTTCTTGCATGCATGCATTCATATTTTTGTTTGTATATGAATTGTGTGTAATTTTGTGCTACAAATTTTGTGTAGATTTTGCTAGTGACTGTGATTGTGAAGAGTGCTGCTCTCCCCATTACCAAGGCAAGTGGTACTTCATGAATATTTCCATCCCTATATTTTGTATAAGAATTAGAAATATTTTGCTAAGTCTTGCATGTTATTTTTGCCAAATGCTATGTTGGGAAATCCTAAGTAGTTGTAGAATTGTAGAATTGCTAGGAATTTTCCTAAGTTAAGTTACTATGCCATGCTTAGCCTAACTAGTAGCAAACAAGGGTTGGTAAATTATATACATGCTATGATGAAAATATTTCTAAGTCTTTTGGGCTTATGCTTTTCTTAATAAAACAACTAAGTCAATGAACCTCCTGGGTGGAATGGGACTTGAATGGTGGTTTTTGGTTGAGTGGTTACACAAGGCCCATGGATATGGTTTACCTTGTGTATCACACTTGTGGTATTCCACCCAAGCACAAAGGGATTTGGAGGCCAAGTGTTGAGAAGCTTATAGTGCAACCACTTGGCAATATGGGCTCTGCCTTGATCATATAGGTTGATAGAACTTAGCCTTTTGGACAGTTGGTGGTAGTGGGAATGATAGGTTGGAGCGCGTCCATTTGGCTAAGGAAAGGCTTCTGAAAGGTCCTGTCTTGGGAAACCAAGTCTGGTGGGGAAAGTGCACAACCTTTGCAGATGGAAAATCTAAGTACTTAGCCAAGTACATGGCAATGGACAACTTGATCATCAAGACATGGAAGCTACAAGAATCTCATCACTCCAACTTCTAAGTAAAACTTGTGGGTGAATAAGGGTGAAGGACCCCAATGTCTATTGGTGGTTTCTTGGGAAAGTTTTTGACAAAGAAAAACTTAGTGATTTCAACTAATAGGAAAAACCTATTTTCAAGCAAAGCAAGCCAAGCCACACTTAGCCAAAATGCATATAGTAATATAGTCCACTTAAAATTTACTAAGGTATCACTTGCCAATACTATTCCAAAGTATTGACCCACTGTGGCTGTAACTTGTGATGTTGCAGGTTACTCCGATGTTGATTAGGTGTCATGAGTCTACACTCAACATGCTTGCCTGTGGCACATGAAGATGAAGACTTGTGTTTATTTACTTATTCCAAAACTCTTGTATTAGGCCTATGGCCTTGAGTTGTAAAAGACTATGTTTTATCTCTGGAATGGATGTAATAAATGACCTTTGTATCTGTGTACTTCATCTTAAACTGTGGATGCTAGCAATGATCCAGGGACTAGCATTGCAATCACAGGGATCCTTTTCCTTTACAAAGGAGGGATCTTACATCCAATCACTACCACCAAGTTACAAGAACTTTGTGATGAACTAAAATATGCAAAGCATGAACAAGCAGTTGCCAGAACTCTTCTCCATGTTAAAATCTGCAGAAGTGGAGATCAAGAAAGAGCACAAACTGTTGATGGTCAATAAGACCACCAAATTCAGGAAAGGCAAGTCTAAGAAAAAGGGACACTTCAAGAAGGGTGGTAAGAAAGTTACCGCACCGACGAAGAAGACCAAGGCTGGACCCAAGCACGTCTGAGTGCTTTCTTGCAAGGAGAAGGTCCTTTGGGCGGAATTGCCCAAAGTACTTGGCGGATTTGAAGAACGACAACATCAAGAAGAAAGGTATATCCGATATACATGTTATTGATGTGTATCTCACTAGTACTCGTAGTAGTGCCCGGGTATTAATCTTGGTTCGGTTGCTCATATTTGTAACTCGATATAGGTCTTTGCAGAATAAGCGGAAGCTAGCGAAGAACGAGGTGACGATGCGCGTGGGAAACAGATCAAAGGTTGATGTGATCGCGGTCGGCACGCTACTTCTTCATCTACCATCGGGATTAGTTTTATACTTAAATAATTGTTATTTGGTGCCTACGTTAAGCATGAACATTATATCGGGATCTTGTTTATTGCGAGACTGTTACTTGTTTAAGTCCGAGAATAATGGTTGTTCGATTTATATGAGTAATATGTTTTATGCACATGCACCTTTGATAGATGGTCTATTCTTATTGAATCTCGATAGTGGAAATACACATATTAATAACATTGAGGCTAAACGTTTGAAATTAAGCGATAACTCGACCTATATGTGGCACTGTCTTCTTGGTCACATTGGAGTGAAGCGTATGAAGAAACTCCATTCCGATGGACTTCTTGAATCACTTGATTTCGAATCACTTGAAAGATGCGAAGCATGTCTGATGGGTAAAATGACTAAGACTCCATTTTCTAGTATGATGGAGCGAGCTACGGACTTATTGGAAATCATACATACCGATGTGTGTGGTCCAATGAGTGTAGCATCGCACGGTGGTAATCGTTATGTTCTTACCTTCACGGATTACTTGAGTAGATATGGGTATATCTATTTCATGAAACATAAGTCCGAAACTTTCGAGAAGTTTAAGGAATTTCAAAGTGAGGTTGAGAATCAACGTAACAAGAAGATTAAATTTCTATGTTCTGATCGTGGAGGTGAATATCTAAGTTACGAGTTTGGCGAGCATTTGAATAAATGCGGAATACTTTCACAATTGACACCGCCGGGAACACCACAGCGTAATGGTGTGTCCGAACGTCGTAATCGAACTCTCTTAGATATGGTTCGTTCTATGATGTCACTTACAGATTTACCGCTATCATTTTGGGGTTATGCATTAGAAACATCCGCATTCACTTTAAATAGGGCACCATCTAAATCCGTTGAAACGACACCGTATGAATTATGGTTTGGGAAGAAACCTAAATTGTCGTTCCTTAAAGTTTGGGGTTGCGAAGCCTATGTAAAGAAGTTACAAGGACAAGCTTGAACCCAAAGCGGAAAAATCGTCTTCATAGGATACCCAAAGGAAACTATTGGGTATACCTTCTATCATAGATCGAAGGCAAAATCTTCGTTAAGAATGGACCCTTTCTAGAAGGAATTTCTCTCGAAAGAAGTGGGGAAGGAAATTAGAACTCGACGAGGTTGTCGAACCTTCTCTCGAACTTGCGAGTAGCGCGCACCGGAAGAAGTTCTGTGGTGCTGCACCAATAAGAGAGGAAGCTAATGATGATGATCATGAAACTTCGGTTGTAGTTGCTCTGAGCCTCGCAGTCAACAAGAACTCGTACCACTCCTGATTGGTATGATCCCGTTATGAGTGTCATGTTGGTGGACAACACCGATGACCCTGCGACATATGAGGAAGCGATGATGAGCCCAGATTCCAATAAATGGCAAGAAGCCATGAAATCCGAGATTGGATCCATGTATGAAAACCAAGTATGTACTTTGGTGGACATACCGGATGGCCGGAAGGCTGTCGAGAATAAATGGATTTTAAAGAAGAAAACAGATGCTGATGGTAATTTTACTATCTATAAAGCTCGACTTGTCGCAAAAGGGTTTCGACAAATTCAAGGAGTTGACTACGATGAGACTTTCTCACCCGTAGCGAAGCTAAAGTCTGTGAGGATTATGTTAGCAATCGCTGCATATTATGATTATGAGATATGGCAGATGGATGTCAAAACAGCGTTCCTCAATGGAGACATTGATGAAGAGTTGTATATGATGCAACCCAAAGGTTTTGTCGATCCTAAGGATGCTAGTAAGGTATGAAAACTTCAACGGTCCATATATGGATTGAAGCAAGCATCCCGAAGTTGGAATCAACGTTTTGATAAGGTAATCAAAAGTTTTGGTTTTATACAAACTTATGGAGAAGCTTTTATTTACAAGAAAGTGAGTGGGAGCTCTGTAGCATTCTTAATACTATATGTAGATGACATATTGTTGATTGGAAATGATGTAGACCTTCTTAATAGTGTCAAGGAATATTTGAATAATAGTTTTTCAATGAAAGATCTTGGCGAAGCAGCTTACATATTGGGCATAAAGATTTATAGAGATAGATTGAGACGCCTAATATCATTGTCACAAAGTACATATTTGGACAAAGTTCTAAAGAGATTTGGAATGTAAGATAGCAAAAAGGGTTCTTGTCCATGTTGCCCAATACGACCTAGAGTAAAACTCAAAGTCCAGTAACGGCAGAAGATAGAGAAAGGATGAGTAAGACTCCCTATGCCTCATCCATAGGATATCTAATGTATGCCATGCTATGTACTAGACTCGACATTGCATATGCTGTTAGTTTGACTAGCAGATATCAAAGTGATCCAGGAGTGGATCATTGGACAGCAGTCAAAAACATCGTTAAGTACTTGAGAAGAACTAAGGATATGGTTCTTTCTTATGGAGGTGATGAACAGCTCGTTGTTAATGGTTACACCGATGCTAGTTGGAACACCGATCCGGATGATTCTAAATCTCAATCTGGATACGTATTTACTTTGAATGGTACAACAGTTAGCTGGAGGAGTGCAAAGCAAAGCGTTGTGGCGAGATCTTCAACTGAATCAGAATACATAGCCGCTTCGGAGGCTTCACAAGAAGCGATATGGATGAAAGAGTTCATTACAGAGCTCGGTGTGGTTCCAAGTGCGCTGGACCCAATGTCTATCTACTGTGATAACATGGGCGCCATAGCCAATGCGCAAGAACCAAGGTCACACAAGAAGCTGAAGCACATCAAGCTACGTTTCCACGCTATTCGAGAACATGTCCAGGATGGTGACATAAAGATTTGCAAAGTACACACAGATCTGAATGTGGCGGATCCGTTGACTAAACCTCTCCCGAGGGAAAAACATGACCAACACCAAACTGCCATGGGTGTTCGGTATATTACCATGTAATCTAGATTAGTTTACTCGAGTGCAAGTGGGAGACTGTTGGAGATATGCCCTAGAGGCAATAATAAATGTAGTTATTATTATATCTTTGTGTTTATGATAAATGTTTACATTCATGCTATAATAGTATTAACAAGGAAACATTAATACTTGTGTGATTTGTAAACTAATTTAGAGTCCCTAGTAAAGCCTCTTTATAATACTAGCTTGTTGGTTAATAAATGATTGTGGTTTCCCTATCATGAACATTGAGATGTTATTAACAACAAGATCATATCGTTAGGAGAATGATACGATGGACATACTCCTATAGATAAGCGTAGCATAAAGATCAAGTCATTTTAATAGTTCAATTGCTATATGCTTTCTGATACATAGTAACCTAATTCCTTCGACCATGAGATCATGCTTATCACCATCACCAGAAGGATGCTTTGATGACATCAAACACCACACCGTAACTGGGTGGCTATAAAGGTGGCATTGAGTGTTCGGAAAGTGTTGGTTGAGACACATGGATCAAAAGTGGGATTTGTCCATCCATATGACGGATAGATATACTTTGGGCCCTCTCGGTGGAATGTCATCCAATTAGCTTGCAAGCATGTGACTGGCTCACAAGGGATCACATATCACGGGAACGAGAAAAGAGTACTTATCGATGCGAGGTTGAACTAGGTATGCAGAGATACCGACGATCAAAACCTCGGATAAGTAAACTATCGTGAGACAAAAGGAAATTGGTATCATATGTAAGTGGTTCATTCGATCGCAAAGTAATCGTAGAAATATGTGGGAGCCATATGAATTTCCATATTCCTCTATTGCTTATTGTTCGGAGAAGTGTCTCGATCATGTCCGAGTAATTCACGAACCGTAGGAAGACACACTTAAGGATTCGACGTTGTTGAGTAGTTATGGAATGATGAGTAAGGGACCGAATGTTGTTCGGAGTCTCGGATGGGATCCGGGATATAACGAGGAGATCCGGAATGGTCCGGAGAATAAGATTCATATAAGGGAAGTCCTATTTCGGGGTTGGAGAATGGTTCCGGTGTTTTCATGGGGAATGTTCTAGAAGGTTTCGGAATGTCCGGCACTCCGGAGAGGAAGGGTACATGAATGTGTCATAACAAGTTGGAATGGTTGCATCATGTACTAGGTGTCATCGCTGAACAAAATAAAGGGTTAAATCAAATCCTAGTTTAAAAAGTCAAACGCCAATTTGAAAAGTCAAACGGCTATTTTGTTTGGTGGAGGGAGAGTAGGAAACCTACTTGGGGAGGAAGTCCCTCTCCCTCCACCGCCGGCCTTGGAAGCCGAGTTGGGGAGGGACTCCCCTCCCCTTGGAGCGCCCCTCCACCTATATAAGGAGGGGCAGGGCTGCCCCTCCAAGACCTACACCTTGCCCCTCTAAACCCTAACCATAGTCGCCGCCGCCCTAGGGTTTCTCCCAAGCCATCGAGTTGGGGCTTCTAGTTGCCCTAGCCGCCGGCCTAGCCCCTTCTACTTGGTGTGTCTAAACCCTAGATCATCGAGGCTCTCTCATAGTCCACCATACTCGCTCCGGCTTAAGGCGAAGCCCTGCGAGATCTCCCCTCTACTTCCGGTACCACGCCGTCGTGCTGCCGGAATCGCGAGGAGAGTTCTACAACCTCCGCTGCCTGCTGGAACAAGGGAGAGGAAGGTCTTCGTCGAGTACCGAACGTGTGACCGACTGCGGAAGCGCTGCCGGAACGCAGCGCCGGAAGGATCGTCTACGCGATCTTGAGATCGGAAAGAGTACGAGTACATCACCCACGAGAATCCGTTCTCGTTAAACACTTTGGAATCTTTGAGGGTAAGTTATTCCATCGACTCGTTGCTACAATCTAGTAGATAGATCTTGGCTTGTTTGTTTGTATGCGGTAAATTTTTTTTGTTTTCCATGCTACGAACCTCTACACCCGCAACCTGGAGGACACCATCGCATGGGCATCGTCATGCACATGAACCTTCACCGTCAAATCTGTGTATTGGCTCGGCATGGAATTGCTGAACTGACCCAATCGTGGCGCCACTGGCAGTGCACCGGATGGCCATCAGGCCATTTGGAAGGATCTTTGGGGGTGCCCCTCCCCCATAAGGTACGGGTTTTTGCATTGAGAATTGCTAAAAACTCTCTACCAACATGTGAAATAAGCATCGCTGAAAACTAGAGTTGTTTAACACTTGTGCTTTATGCGGCATGGAATGCGAGAACACGTTCCACACCTTTTGCAGGTGCCCGATGGCAAAAGCTTTATGGAGAGATATGGCGGAGGTATGGACTCTCTCCGTCTCTCGAACCTGTAGAAGATCACAAGCTCGTACGTGGAATTGCTCTTACACATGCTGGAGCAGATGTCCGCATTGGAACACATGATGATCCTGATAACTATTTGGAGGATATGGCATGCTCGAAATGAGGTGGTCCATCGTAAGCCTATGACATCCATTGAAAGCTCGAAGCGTTTCTTCTGCAGCTATTTGGACTTGTTGCTGTCGATCAAGAATAATCCTGATGTAGACCCGACTAAAGGTAAAAAATGTGGTGTCCTATGCTTGCACGCAAGGGCCGAATCTGCAGAAAACGAAGGAAGTGTGGAACCTAGCCGCCAAAACCCTGGACTGCACCTACAAGAGGCAGAGCTAAACTGAATGTTGATGGATCCTTCAATGCAGATGATGGGACGGGAGGAACATGTATGGTGATTCGTGATGAGAATGGCTCAATAATCGTGTCCGCTTGCAGATTTTAAAGTTCATCCAGTAGTCCTTGCTTGCTGAACTGGAATCTTGCCGTGAGGGAGTGGCCTTGGTATGGGAGTGGTGCAATCTCCCTTGCACGATTGAGATGGACTGAGCGGAGGTAGTCAAAATGATCAAGGAACCAGGCATTAACATGAGCATCATCCAGGAAATAAAAGAGTTGATATCGGAGGATACTTTTGTTTTTAAGATCATCCAGGAAATAAAAGAGTCTTTTAGTGTGTAGATTTGGAGTGAACTTACACACTAAAAGGAAGCTAGATACATTCATTTTATAAAAACTAAAACATCTTATATCATAAAATGGAGGAAGTATCGGGAGCAAAATAAAGTTAGATATGAACTAGCAAACTTTGGTCGTTTATCAGCTAGAACTATTACTTGGCCTTGCTCCGGGTCGGCTAAAGTCCTGGCTCTTCGCCAGGCAGATTGTAATCTTGTGATTTAATCAATAGATACTCCCTTTTGCAAAAAAGAAGTGCCATACAGATATAGAATACAGAAACATAGACAAGCACAGTTAAAATACACATATAAGTAGTAGTACACATAGTAGCATATAAGGGCCTTGACATGCCACTCATATCCATTTGTCCATTTCTTAGTCACACTGGATAGACATTGATGTATGGAGGCTTGCTTTATCCTTCATGAGTCTGATTGCTTCAGCAAAATCATCCAAAAGTTGATGACAATCTGGAAATTGTGCATCATCAACTGCTAGAGTTATCTCAATAGTGTTACCATAGTTTTCATAGTGCACAGTGAGAGCCTACACAAGAAATAGGGACACTTTAATACAAATTGGACTAAATACAGTAGAGAGTGGGTTTGAAACAATACTAGAGCACCACTTGATATATTATATGTACAAGATGTATTTGATCATAGTGTTGCACCGAAATGTGAAGGTGTACACGTTATAATGCGGACCTATGATTTTTTTAAATCCAAGAAGAAAACATAACTAGACAAACTCCTAGATCGGAGCAAGGAAAAATCTTGAGAAAATGTCCCATGGGTACCAAAGGTCATCTCGAGGTCAGAGTAACTCCAAGGGGCAAACTTGTGCATAATATTACCCATGCTACCCAAGGGCATCCGCTATTTGTCCACAACATTTGTCTACCCCATTTGTTTTTTTTATATTATTTCCTCTTTCTTTGTGATTTCCTATTCTACTACACAACATATCGCACGACCCTTACAAATTTGAAGATAAATATTGAAATAAATATTGGTTTAATAATGATTCAAATTTCACATTATATACTATCATACAAACTAAAATAAAATATTGACATAAAATTAAACATATTTCAATTCGAAATGCGTCGCCAAAATATCATTCACTAAATCCAACAAAATTTTCTAATTATTATTGCAGTAACTGTAAAAAATGTGGAGATCTAGTCAAATGCTAACAACTACAATTAAAAATTGAACTGAGGAGCTCGCGGCCATCTAGAGAAACCTGAGTGTGTGTTTGGGTTGGGTCTGTGGATGACATATGGGTCACATAGACAATAGGGAATCCCCACTTCTCCATAATGGGACACAGACGTAGCTATGGACAAGATGGACATATAATCTAGGTATATGCCCATGTGATGGGTTTTGGATAAACTGAGGACACATGAACATATCGGGGAGATATAAGGGATGACCTTGGCGTTTCTCTCAAACATCCACCCTTGCATGTACATTTATTTTTTCCTTTTACTAAATATGGTTTATACTTTCTTTCTCTAAGAAGCTTGGGTTATCAGTGAAACCAAAGCTTTGCCTATGCATTAAAATAAAATATACTATACATACATAAGTAGCTAGGGTTTACTTTTCATCTTCTTTGTCCGCCCATTGATTCCTTTCATCTTCCTTTGTCCACCCAAGCTTTCGTGGAATTTCAGGAATCCAACCACCTTTTAAGACAAACCATATCCACCCGAAATATTGAGGAAAATGATGTTTGCTCATATAGTTGGTGCACCCGTTTCTCTGCCAACAAGATCTACAAGCTGAGCTTTGATCACATTCAGGCCCCCACCTTTTCTTCTTGGATCTAGAAATCAAAATGCACACCCAAGATAAAATCATTTTTTTGGATCCTCGCTAATGACCGCCTAAACCTGAAGGATATGCTCATAAGAAAAAGCTTTACTCTCAGTGACACCGGCCTCAGCTGCCTCTATGATGAAGGTTTTTTAAAAAAACACAGCCCAAAATTTGATATCATCCGAAGCACGTACTAGTATGAAGTAATATTCAACACCGAAGTGTCCTACTATAGTAGGAGTAGAAAATTTGAATCGCCTGTTTGGATGAATCGGGAGACACACATCACCTATTTTTAGAGAATTCTATTTGTGTGATGTGGTCTGGTGGTCCCACTGGCTTTTGTCAGCGCTTTAATATTTGGGGCTGCAATTTAAGTAGGAAATGTTGGCAACCATCAACGTCACACTTGAAGACAATCTCGAACTCCGGTAGATGATTGCCACGACCAAGCACAACTTCACAAGGCCTTCATTTTTTGATGCTTTTGCCACAACATCCTGGAACATTTGGAAGCAAAAGACCGCTTTCATTTTTTATAATCTTACACTCTACTATTAGGGCTTGGTCCTTTTCTTTTAAAGAGACCTTTTCCTTATTTCTTATTTTCTTACATAATGAAGGATGATCTAAAATCCCCTTTATAGCCCAGCTAGATGCTTTGTATTTTTCTTGGGCTATGCCCATAGGCTAGGCCCTTTTGTACATTCCCCCCTTCCCTTACATCTTGTATATATTTCTACTATTTAAGAATATTTTTTTGTCGGAGGCTTCTTGCTCTTCTTTTTTCAATTAAGATTCAATAATTAATTACTTTGTGAGTAAAAATAGGATGTAAACTACAAATGAAACTCCCACCATACACACTGTTCCATTTGTCCACTAAAAAAATCCTTTCTATAAATGGTACCACCAGGTTTGCAAATTGTAACGCCTCCACAAAATTTGAGCCTAGCTTTGATTAGTAATTTTACTAATAAAATGAACTTTAGTTCCAGAAACATCTTTGAAATAAGATTACACTAGTGTAATTTTTTGGGTACGTAGTTATGTTTTATTAGTAAAATTCGTAGTCAAAATAAGATTCAAATTCTGAAAAAGGCCCTACAAACATGGAAGGATGTAGTATAACTATTGGGTTGGCATTAGAGATCCCCATTCACAAAAAATGAAACACAGAACCCGTAATTATTTGAAGCAACACTTCTATCTTGTCTCGCAAAAAATGAAAGCAAAAACTTGTTTAATACATAATCATTTCAATAATGATTTTCGTACTTTGGATGCTTTATCAAAGAAGCATAGGTCCAAAAATAGGAGCAATATCCATATAGCAAGTTGAGCTTTGTGTTGACAAAAACACATATTATTCAGGATTGTTTTGGTGCAACCTAAGAGTGCTTATGTTTTTGGACGTAAGAACATGGATGACTTACTTGTGGTTGCCCGTAGATGCTTCCTGCCATGAAGACTACTGGGTGACCACATAATGTTATCAGTTCAGCTGGTCCAAGGACATTTGATAACATTATGGTTGTACGTGTCAGAAAGAGGCGCAACATACAAGCTCCGATCTGCTTCCATTGACAAGTTATATATAACATATTAGAAGCAGGATAAATATACATTCCTTGATCAAGGTTTGTGGAATGTAAATCATGGGAATCCATATAAGTACTTCCTCGTTCGTAAGCTACCTTGCTTTTTTGCTTTGTTCAAATACAAACTTTCGGAAGTTATATAGGAAAAATAGCAACCTTTAGAATATCAAATGCATATAGAATGCAAGTGTATTCCACAATAGTTCTAATAATATTTATTAGATATTATAGATATTGCTATTTATATGTACTTGGTCAAAATTTTCTAGTGTGACTTCAGCTGAAGCTAGAAGTCAGAGTAATATTTGAGATACAGAGAGTATAAATGAGCTAGTAGGAAATGTACCTTCACACTAAGGTATTTCACAAAAAAATCACCAAAAACTTGTATGAGCTTCACTTCTAAAGAGCTTTTTTTCCTATCCATAACCCTTTTGCCTTCGAACATGCTCAAGGAGATCATCATGCACACCTATGTGAAAGCGGCAGATGAGGCTACTAAATCGATTCCCTGTCTCCACCTTGGTAACATATGCCTGTTCATAGTTGTAAGAACAAAATGAAATTAATTTATGTTCTACCAAATTGTTATTAAGGGGTTATAATAATGTTCGTGTGGTGGCTAGTATTTCTTTGAAGAAAGCATATCTTACTTGTCGATTGGAGACCGGCCTTGTGTTGACAAGGAGGAATGACCGCAAACAGATTTTCTTAGTTTTAATGTCACCTAGTATTGAATATAAGAAAGAAATGTGTAACAATTGCCACATGTTTAGTCTTGTATAGAACCCACGGTCATTGTCACTTGTCAGACACTGAGATACCCCCCTTACCAGAATTTCGGAAGTAATACCGTGAAAGAGCTGCTGAAGTAACACCGACTAGCACGTCGTTGATGGTCTGCATAAACAAAAGAGAGAGGAAGATAAAGTCCATCGAATAATGACCCAGTCATACTCAATACTAAAACAAAATATAATCCAGACCATTAACTACAAAAACAAACATTATAATTTGAGGGGTTTCTATACAAAAAAAAACAATATGCTATTGACTTGCTATTCTTAATTGATATGTTGTTTCTATACCGACTTTATTTTCAGGGTAATTGTAGCATTAGTTTCACATTTTAACATGTAAACATGGCGTTTAACGTACGCAGTTGATGGCTGTCTTGATGAGCTTGATGTCATCGAGGCGAAGGCTCCGATGCACGAAGCGCTTGCGGCAGTGAGCCTTGCGGCTGCTGCCCGCACGCATGAACATCGTGCGTGGATCACTCAAGAATAGTATTGTTGCAACAAGCAACACACTGTCCACAAGCGTGTTCCATGCCAGCACAAGGTAAGAGAAAAACCACCCGAGCAAGGCCTTGCCTGATGACAGAGGAGGCCGTGGCCTCCGTTGGTAGATCGCGCCGGTACGCTTGGGTGGCGGTGGCATGGCCGCCTGCCTGGATGGGTCAGCTGTGCTGCTGGATGACGCTACGAAGAGCGTCATGAATGACATGCCATCACCGATGGAGTGGTGTATGCGGAGCACCATGGTGGAGGCCGCCTTGGAGGTCGGAAAGTCGAGGAAGTGGAATTCCCAAAGAGGGCGGCGCCTATCCATAGGAACCATGGTCAGCGCTGCCATGTAGTCCTCCACGGCCTTTTCAGGGTCAGATGCGGCCGCAGTAGGATCGACCCTCGGGATGATGATGTGGTCGTCCACGTTTACCGTCGTTCGCTCCCACCGCGGCTTGCCACCATTATTCATTATCTGTACATAAGTAGTGTGGGTTAATAAATCGACTAAACTGTATAGTATCATCTTCTAGGAGCTAGCGTGCAAAGGTGGCACTTCCCTATCCCCAATTACATGTCATACACGTATTTCAAGATCCAAATTTGACCATCAGTTTGACAAAAAATATATGGGTCACTGGAAATAAAGTTATATGCTGAATCCGCATTCGAAGAATTCCAATGGATATTTTCTCTGACACATTTCTCGGACATTGTTATTTGGGGAGGAAGTATCTGTCCAAGGGATTAAGTAGCTGTCGTCCATATACTACAAGTTTTTTCAGTCTAGTGTGGAGTATATATCATTGTTGTTTGTTGACAATACTTGACCACATTAAATGGTTTGGTGGAGGATAGAAACCATTGAGAGAGAGAGAGAGAGAGAGAGAGAAGCTAGGGCAAGTAGCGATGTCATATGTCCAACAGACCCACCCATTTGCCATAGTGCAAAGTACTATTAACAGATAGGGCTAGTCGACAACAACCCTTTGATTTTGATACTTCATCATGTGTATTGCAGCACTTGTTTTATTTTTTGCGAAGAAGTATTACTGGGCTGAAGAAAGTCAGTACTAGTAGAAATTAGACACCCGGTTCCACGGGCAAGAAAAATCAGCAGTAATACACTTCCCGGATTCACGTTGCTAGGAAAACATGAAAATTCATACTATATATATGAATGAAAAGCAAAGAGCTTTCAGAATTACTTGAATACAGGAGAAGCGCGGGTATCGAGGAAGTAAATCGGCCTCGATACCGGCGCGGAAGACGGGCAGGTCTAGTGGTTTGCCGAGCCCTAATATGGCGACGATGTGAATGCCCACATCTTCCATGAGTCTTCCGGTAGGGCTCATGGGTTCCTCCGACCACTCCGTCTCCACGGAGAGCGGCAGGTTTAGCGGAGTTGGTACAGAGGCACTACCACTACCAGCGTTCATTGTATCCTTCCTTTAGTGGCTATTGGACTGTCGGCTGTTATATAGATAGATACGGAGTAGATAGATAGGGAAGACGCACTATCCACTATATATTAGGTATTTGCTCTCGTATGCTTGCATTCAATTTGGTCTTACTCAGCTCTGCCACGGCCGCCCCTAGCTGGGCAGCACTACCACCCTACCAAGAAACTCCCAACTGTATTTTTTGTCAGGATAGCGCGCCAAGGTCAAGCAAATGTCAAATGGAGGTGTTCAGCAAGCAAACGGCCACGACGCCCGCCGGCCGGCGAGCTGCAAATAGCCATGCATCTCGGTTTGCTTTGCAGCACTGGTATCGGACACATAGTAATCATCGCACTGAGGGGATCTTCTCCTCCACCAGCCATGTATAGTATGAACTCTCTCGCTGCATGCATGCAACAGTGCGCTGCCCCTCTTAAGGTGTGTTTTTCCTTAAATCACATGACCATTGTTTTGAAACGGTGAGCGTTTTTATAAATCCTGTGAATGCGTTGTTTAACCCTTAAAATATTTGTTAACTCATGAATTTTACAAACCCGGCAAAAATATTCAAATATCATGAACACTTGTTAGACTATATAAACAACTTTGTTTAAACCCAAGAACATTATTTGGATTCATCGAGAAAGTGGTGTACACGTAGCACCATGGTGGAGGCCGCCTTGGAGGTCGGAAAGTCGAGGAAGTGGAATTCCGAGGGCGACGACTATCCATGGGGACCATGGTCATCGCCGCCACATAATCCTCCACCACCTTTTCAGGGTATGCGGAGGTAGTAGGATCGACCTTTGGGATGATGATATGGCCATCCACGTTTACCGTCATTCGCATCCACCACGGCTTGCCACTAGTGGAATCAACCATTACCTATACATAAGTAGTATGGGTTGATAAATCTATGATAATATAGGTTAAAGTGTCTTACTCCGTTAGGAGCACACCTTGCGTGTTATATAAAGGTTTAACCAACAACCTTGAGGGATTACAATTGAGTTTGTTACAATAGACAAAGAGATAAACACTACATCGGCTCATGTCCTTATCTAGATCATGACCGGTACAAGACGTGCATATGCTAACAATACAAGATACGCTAACACACCCCCTCAATCATAACTTATCTAAGTTAAGATTGTGTCTAAATGCTTCTAACTGTCTCAATGTGAGTGGTTTAGTGAATCCATCTGCAACTTGATCTCCTGTTGGGATAAACTTGATTTCTAACAATTTGTTAGCTACCCTTTCTCTGACAAAGTGATAATCAACTTCAATATGTTTTGTCCTAGCATGAAAAACTGGATTAGCAGATAGATACGTTGCTCCCATGTTATCACACCACAATTGTGCCACTGAGGAATGAAGAACTCTTAGTTCATCAAGGAGTGTTTGTACCCACATTACTTCTGCTGTGGCATTTGCTAGAGATTTATACTCTGCTTCAGTACTTGACCTTGACACTGTAGCTTGTTTCCTAGCACTCCATGAAATCAGATTTGGACCAAGAAACACTGCAAAGCCACCTGTTGATCTTCTATCATCTGGACATCCTGCCCAATCTGCATCTGAAAATGCACTTACAAGCATAGAGGGAGATTTGTTGAATCGCAACCCCAAACTAGGCATGTACTTAAGATATCTCAGTATTCTCTTTACTGCAGTCCAATGCATAGTTGTTGGTGAATGTAGGAATTGACAGACCTTATTAACAGAGAAAGAAATATCTGGTCTTGTGAGAGTAAGATATTGTAAAGCACCAACAATGCTTCTATACCTTGTAGCATCTTCTACTTCTAAAGGAATTCCTTCATGAGCAGATAACTTCTCACTGGTAGACATAGGTGTACTGGTAGGTTTGCAAGACATCATACCTACCCTTTTAAGCAAGTCTGTTGCATACTTCTCTTGTGTCAATATTAGTCCATCTTGTGTCTTCTTTACTTCTATGCCCAGAAAATAATGAAGATCACCAAGATCCTTTAGAGCAAATTCCTCTTGAAGATCACGCAAAAGGGCTGTTGTTGCACTAGAAGAAGAACTAGCAACAATTATGTCATCAACATAAATAAGCACAAAGATGGAAATATTTCTTTTAGAATAGAAGAACAATGAAGTATCAGCCTTGGATGGACAGAAACCAAGTGCTTGCAGCTTGCTACTTAGTTTTGAGAACCATGCTCTTGGAGCCTGCTTCAGACCGTATAATGCTTTATCAAGTTTGCAGATGTATTGTGTCTTTCCTTTAGCCTCATATCCTGGTGGTTGTCTCATATAGACACTTTCCTCCAGAACACCATGAAGAAACGCGTTCTTTACGTCTAGCTGGCGTAGGCTCCACCCCTGGATACTGCAATAGATTGACTACAGGACTAAAGGTGTCCTCGTAATCAATCCCATATCTTTGTTTAAAACCTTTAGCAACTAGGCGTGCTTTGTATCTGTCTATACTACCATCAGCATTGCGCTTAATTTTATAAACCCACTTACAGTCTATAATATTCTTGCCTGCTTGTTGTGGAGAAACTAGATGTCAAGTTTGGTTTCGTACTAAGGCTTGATATTCTTCATCCATAGCATGTTTCCAATTTTTGTTTTTAAGGGCTTCCTCTAAATTTTCTGGTTCACCAGTGACAGTAAAATTTGCATACCTGACCATGTTACGATAGGACTTGGGCGGAGTCATCTGGCGCAGAGAATCCCGCTCCTGGCGCACCCCCTGATCCGGTCGGGGAATCGATCTCGGGATCGGAGCGAGAATCATCATCGGAACCCGATTCAGGCACAGCTGATCCAGGCTCGCTAGTGTGGCCGGCTCGAGCAGTGGAAGGGAGCACAGAAGATCCCCGCAAAACTGCTCTCTGGTGCGTGGCGGGGTCCACCTCAGGGGCCGCTCGCCTCTGATGCGGTGGCGTGGCAGCTGCTGATTCGCCGCGTGCTTGGTGAGGAGACGGGCCGGACGCGTTTTCTGGCGACGCGCTCTCTGGCGGCTGGCGCGCAGTGGGGTCCACACGACCCTGGGCTTCTGTGCCATCACCATGTACACGTTCCAGGTGCAACCTGGGCATGATTTCATGCGCTTGTTCCTGCCTATTTTCTGCAATCTCACAAATAGTATCAGCAGGGAGAGGATCATTAAGCACAGTTGGATCATTGCTATTTTCTCCCCCATGATCAAACTGGTTCGAATTCCGAAGGTGTGGTGGAAGTAGCAAAATTTCAGACCGTAAGCGTTGGCCTGCATTGGCATGAAGTTTAGAAAACGGGAAAATTGTCTCATCAAATATGACATCACGAGAGATGTAGATGCGACCGGAATTAATGTCAAGGCATTTAAATCCTTTGTGGAGATTGCTATAGCCAAGAAAGGTGCATTGAGTGGACCTGAATTCTAATTTCCTGGCATTAAAGGGACGTAAGTTTGGGTAACAGGCACACCCAAAGACACGCATGGAGGCATAATCAGGAGAGATTTTTTCTAGAGTTTCTAGAGGTGTGGAAAAATTGAGTAATTGAGTAGGAAGGCGGTTTATAAGATATACCGCTATGATAAAGCTTCATCCCAATATTTAAGAGGCATGGAGGCTTGAGCAAGGAGTGAGAGTCCAACCTCGGCAATGTGACGGTGCTTTCTTTCGGTAGATCCATTCTGCTGATGAGCATGTGGACAGGAAACATGGTGAGTAATACCAATTTTGTGGAAGAAAGAATTTAATCTCTCATACTCTCCTCCCCAATCAGACTGTATGGTAATATTTTTTCGACCAAATTTTCGTTCAACGAGGGCTTGGAATTGATGAAATATATTAAAGACTTCAGATCGATGTCTGATCAGATAAATCCATGTAAATTTGCTGTAATCATCAATAAAGCTAATATAATAGTTCTTGCGACCAAAAGATTCTGGGGCAGGGCCCCATACATCGGAAAAAATCAATTCTAATGGATGATGAGAGACACTAGATGATCTAGAATAAGGCAATTGATGACTTTTTGCCTTTTGACATGACTCACACACTGACACTTTATTCTCACTAGAACAAGGGAGATTATTTTTGCTAATGACACGTTGAACAATTTGAGATGCCGGATGACCTAAACGGCTATGCCATCTATGATGGGATGGTGTAGTGACTCCAAAAACTTGCTTGGACGAAAGTGAAGATGTTGTGTCGGGTAGAGGGTAGAGTCCATCTCGGCATGGGCCATCAAGCAGAGTTCTCCTCGTGGCCTGGTCCTTGATGCAAAAGAAGTTTGGGTGAATCTCAATGAAAGCATTGTTGTCACGAGTGAAACGGTGAGCAGAAATAAGGTTTTTGCTTGCATCAGGAACATGAAGAACATTTTTAAGATGAAGATTTTGATCATGTGTTTGAATAATAGAATGTCCAACGTGATTAATATCCATACCTGCACCACTGGCGGTGTGGACTTGGTCATTGCCATTGTACTTCTCATAGGCATGGAGCTTCTCTAGCTCGCTGGTGACATGGTCAGTGGCGCCGGTGTCCATGGTCCATCCTCCATGGCCGCCATTGTTGTTGTAATTGGCGGCGTTGGCAGACCTTTCCTTGGGGACGAAGTCCTCATCAAAGCGGTACCAGCAGTCATTGACTACATGGCCCGCTACATTGCACAATTGGCAACGTGGGCGGCGATCGCCGTTGTTGTTGTTGTTGAAGTTGCCGCGGCCACGGCCATTGTTGTTGTAGTTGCCGCGGCCATGGTTGGCGTTGCCGGTGTAGTTGTTGTTGAAGTAGTTGCCGTTTCCTCCTCCATTGCCGTGACCTTGTTGGCCACGACCACCTCCTCCGCGACCAAAACCTCCACGCCGACCACCGCGCATGGCAGCGTTGACGGAGGATTGAGAGGGAGTGTGGAGCATCTGCTGACGACCTTCAAAAGAGGTAAGCTGAGAGTACAGCTCGCTCACCGTGATTGGTTCGACTCTGGCGAGGATGGCAGCGACGAGGGATTCGTAGATGACGTCCTTGAGGCCGGCGAGGATGTAGGAGACCATGTCTTCATCATCGAGGGGCTTCCCTGTAGAGATCATCTCGTTCTCGAGTGTCTTCATCATGGCGACGTACTCTGCCATGGTCTTGGTGCCCTTCTCCGCGTTGGCGAGGGCAATGCGGGTGTTGGTGGTGTGCGCGCGGGACTTGGCCGCGTACATCTCTTGCAGGATCTCCCAGAGCTCGGCCGTCGTGGCGCAGTTGACGGCGTGCGGCTGAACCTCCCTTGAGAGAGAGGAGATGAGGAGTCCTAGGACCTGCTGGTCCTGCGCCACCCAGAGATCGTACTCTGGGTTATCTTCCTTGATGACTTCATCGCCTCTCTTGACAGAGATCTTCTCTGGCGGCATCTTGCGAGAGCCATCTAGGTAGCCCAGCATGTGAGCTCCTCTGACAGCAGGGAGGATCTGCGCCTGCCAGATGATGAAGTTGCCCTTGCCCAGCTTCTCGGTGATGCCGTGGCCAAAAGGGTTCTCGCGGAAGGGGTTGGAGGAGCCTGAGGTGGACATGGCGATGGCGCCGATCTCAGATCGATCTGGCGGGGAAAGCTTTCGGAAGGCTAGACGTGAGTGGAGGTACCGGGCTCTGATACCATATGATAATCTAGGTTAAAGTGTCTTACTCCGTTAGGAGCACACCTTGCGTGTTATATAAAGGTTTAACCAACAACCTTGAGGGATTACAATTGAGTTTGTTACAATAGACAAAGAGATAAACACTACATCGGCTCATGTCCTTATCTAGATCATGACCGGTACAAGACGTGCATATGCTAACAATACAAGATACGCTAACAAAATCGACTAAACTGTATAGTATCATCTTCTAGGAGCGTGCAAAGGTGGCAGTTCCCCATCCCCAATTACATGTTATAGATGTATTTCAAGATTCAAATTTGATCATCTATTTGACAAAAGATATATGGGTTAACCGGAAAAAGGTTATATATGTTGGATCCGCATTTGAAGAAATCCAATGGTATATTTTCTATGACACATTTCTCTTACATTATTTATGGAGGAAGTATCTGTCCAAGGCATTAAGTAGTTGTAGTCCATATACAAGTTTTCTCAATTCTAGTGTGTATATATCATTCTTGTTTGTTGACAATACTTGACCACATTAAAAGGTTTGGTGGAGGAAAGAAACTATTGAGAGAGAAAAGCTAGGGCAAGCAGCATTGTCATATATCCAACAGACTCACCCATAGACTCCCTCTGTTTTAGAATATGAGTCTTCTTAGCAAACTAAAACAGCTTCCTAAAAAGACTTATATTGTGGAATAGCAGAAGTATGAACATATAGGGCTAGTTGACAACACTTTGATTTTTGTACCTCATCATATATATTGCAGCGTTTTTTTTTGCGAAGGAGTTATTATTTAATTTTCAAGAATGTAAGTTATGTTTAAAGATAATATCAAAAGGCCCCACAGTCTTGCAAAATTAGTGTGGCATTTTATTGCTTAAATTTTGGAAATTGTGGATTTAGATAAAATTAGTGTGGCACTTAAGTCCCTACCGATCAAAATAAGTATCATATATTTAGACATTGGTTTTACTCCCTCCGTCCCAAAATAAGTAATTTCGATTTGTCTGAATTCGCATGTATCGAAACGCATTTTAGTGTATACATACATGCGAGCCTAGACAAATCTAAGTTACTTATTTTGGGATGGAAGTGTACATTTGAATTGTTAGATGTGGTTTCTTTCCCTGGAAGAGATGGGTAATCCCGCCTCCACATACTTATTACTCATAGAGTGGGCATAATGTGTGTATACAGCAGTATAAATTATCATCTAAAATTTAATATGCTGAACATAATGTATATGGACTCAACCAAAGCAATAGAAAATACATGACAAATATTTTACATAACAAATTATATTGACAGAGGACCAATCATATTACCTTCTCTAAGCGGTGAAAATCCATAGTCCAAAAACGCCATCATCTCCACAGGGTGGAGAAAATACTACAATAGTACAAATCAATACAAAAGATACAGTAGTACAATTCGACACTATGGTTACGAAGTAAAACATTCATGAGCAATGGAGAAGGGCTCCCGCACCTCCACATTATCATGGATGTTGGGGCCCAATTACCTCAGTTCTCTACACCGTTGTCTTTATTATATTGGCAACACTTACGAAATATAGAACTGTCATTTTAATGTTTTAGATTAGCTACACGAACTATTTGGAAACACTCGTTTTTTGATGTTTATTGACACAACAACAAATAAGGGTGACATCTACTTCACTACACCATCGATGGAGCCATGCTCCTTGCATCTTCACGGCCGCCCACTTCGTAGCCGTTTTTCCAATTGTTCCCTATACTATACAAAAGTTTGATTGCACTGTTGACAAAACCCCATGGTTAAGTCTTTGCTACCACCGCATAGACACTATTCAGAAAAGGGGACACCGAGGAAAATAAAATGTACTCCCTCCGTTTCTCACTCTACATACTAAAAGCAGTCTAGATATATTTTCTTCACAAACCTAAAATATCTTATACGCATAAGATATTTTAGGTTTGTGAAGAAAATATATCTAGACTGCTTTTAGTATGTAGGTTCGTCTTTTCTTTACAAACCTAAAATAAGTAAACCTACATATTAAAAACAGTTTAAATATTTTTTTTCACAAACCTAAAACATCTTATATTTTAAAACGGAGGAAGTAGTATGCACACGCCAACTGGAGCGGGCGCAGGTTGGTCCACGAGGCCAAAGCGAATTTCCGTTAACATTTATCATAGTTGTGCAGTCTCCTCGGTATAACACTTTTTGCATAGTACTAGTATACAGTTTTGATTGTTGACCTGCCTTCAATCATGTCTGACTCAAATACCCGCTAGTAGTAGGAGTCTATTGTAGTTCAGCTTGCTGACTGAATCTGAATCTAGTTAAGCAAGGTTGACTAATTAGTCTTCCATTTATTTTGGCTTGCATGCCGTGGTGCGATGTGCTAATCTATGCTACATATAGGTTAGTTATAATTTTCTGCTAGTACATAAATGAGTTCGTGCTAGTCCAAGGTACATAGCTTAGTTAGACTAGTCATATTGGAGAGTAAAATGACACTCCTTCATGTTACTCCCACTATGAGTAGTCAGTCTTGACTAGCTATAGTAGGAGTAACTATACTAGTAATATGCATTCTTATGCACTGCTAACTAGACAATTGGATGATATGGCATGTAATTTAATAAGAAGAGAGGCGTTTCTGGTAATTATAGATATAATGGCATAATAATCTTTATTTCTCCAACTCCATGGTCGATTAAAGCCTAGGTGTATGTGCTTATATAGACGCACATGTAACTCCACTTTTCTAGTCGGAATACATGTTTGAAACCTACTAGGTGATTCCTAGCAGGACTAGGATTCCTACTAGATCGACCTAGCGTGCTTCGCCGCGCCATCCTCTGCTAATGGCATTTAGATTTTGTGGAAAGGGCACTCATTTGATGGAGTATACGTGGTTTTGTTTTGTATTCAATTAAATTTTATGGCAGGGCCCTCATTTGATGGAGTATACATGGTTTTGTTTTGTATTCAAATAAATTTTGTGGCATATGTGCTCATTTGCTGGAGTATATAAGGTTCTATATTTGATTCGCTTTGGCCTAGACTTGTTCACATTACCATACTCGTCATAGAATTAAAAGAAAAATAATAGTAATAAATTTATTATTCAAAATCCATGTGATGATTTAAAATAGGCTTTAGCAAGCACACTAATTTCTTTGACACACACTAAACCCTCTGAGGCAATTCCTAAAGCACGTCACATGAACGTCATATTCAGGTTTATGTTATCTACGCATAGCAATTTTCTAAAAAAGTGAACTCGTTCTAATTACCTCATAGAAGAATTGGGTGGATAAAGTACTCCCCTCGATCCAAACTAATGGACCTAGATTTGTCTAGATTTGAATATATCTAGTCATGTTTTAGTGTTAGACACGTCTGAATCTAGAGAAACATGAGTGCATGAATTTGAATCTGAAGGAGTACTATTTTATTGCATAACAGACTTCGGTGGTGGAATAGAAGGGTTCACAGCATAGAAAATAAAATTTTATCTATGATATGAGCCCCTAATTACGCCAATCTAATCTAGTATTTTAGATGCTAGTAACGAGTAAGGGGTAACCAGAATAACTTACCCTCAAAGATCAAAAGGTTTTTATAAAATCTGATTTTGTCAGTGATGAGTCGATCACTCGCTGATCTCAAGATCGAGTTGAAGAGAGCCACAAACTAGCAGCACATCCATTCTCGGGCACACTCTGGCCCCCGACAACCTACACACCCTCACTCCAGCAGAGCAGCGGAAGCAGCAGATCCTTCCAGAGAAACCATCATAACATGTACTTCGCTAATCCGAACTCATAGGAATTGTTAGAGGGAGAGAGAGATCCTTCACAAGGAGGAGGTGCCAATGGAGAGGAGGGAGTGGCTTTCTTTTATACGGGAGGGGAAGCCCCCATGCCATGGCCGGCGGCCAAGGTGGGCACCCCCACCTCTTCCCTCATTCATGTGAGTGGAGTCTCCACTCATCCCACTCACATGAATTCCCTCTCCACTCACTTGCATTTAATTCCCACTAGATTAAATGTAATCTCTCATAATTAAAACAATTTTTTATTCAGATTTTTATTACTTTAACTAACAAAGATTTGCATAAAACCCTTGCATTATTCGATATCACATCTGAAACCAATTTCAGCAATTTGATCTGAAACAATTCCGGTTCTCATTGAAATAAT
Source organism: Avena longiglumis (assembly GCA_030063025.1). Classification (NCBI taxonomy): domain Eukaryota; kingdom Viridiplantae; phylum Streptophyta; class Magnoliopsida; order Poales; family Poaceae; genus Avena; species Avena longiglumis. The sequence goes on along the minus strand of CP125973.1, from coordinate 543,972,997 downwards.
TCTGGCGCTTATAAATCATTTCTTTGATATATTTTATCTGCCCATTAGTGTTGGTATACCTTAAGTGTGTCATCCTATGGTTCGCGAATAATGCATACATGATAGATACACCTTTCTGATCAATAATCAGCAGGTGGACCTAGAGATCCATACCGACTCACACAGATTCAACGATGACTCTTGTGATCGTGTGAACCATTAACATCGTACCCAATTCTTTTTGTCTCACGATATTTTACTTATACAAGATCTGATCACAGGTATCAACCATACCGTAGTTTGATCTCATTGTCGACAAGTACTCTTTACTTGTTCCGTGATACAACATCCTTGTGACCTAGTCTCATGCTTGCAAGCGGTGTTTATGTGATATCACCAAGAGGGCCCAGAGTATATATCTTCGTCATTTGGATTAACAAATCCCATTATTGATTCATGAGACTCAACTAATACTTTCAGAGTACCTACCTAACGACACCTTTATAATCACTATGTTATGGTGTGACGTTTGATGGCATCAAAGGACTCCTCTAGAATCAGTGATTGACATAATCTCATGGTCAAAGGATTAGGGTTACTTCGTATTTGTTTGATATAGAAATGTAAACATATTGACTAGATCATTATTGCTTATACCTACTTTGGTTGTATGTTTACCATAACATTATTCTAATGATATGATCCCTTTATTAACAACATCCAATATTCATGACCAGGAAACCTTGATCATCTGTTAATCAACGAGCTAGTTAAATGAGAGGCGTTACTAGGAACGTTAGTTTGTTTATTAAACACACATGTATTAACGTTTCCGATTAATACAATTCTAGCATGAGAAATAAACATTTATCATAAACATGGAATAAAATAATAACCATTTTATTATTTTCTCTCGGGCATATTCCCTTTAGGAATAGCATAAACAACTGAACAATTCAAAAGATAACTAACATAGATTTCTTTTTTTCCTTATGCCTCAAAAGATTTTGTAGCAAACAAAAAATGATCTTACATTTTTGTTAGCACACAAGAGCCAGAGCTACTAGGCGTCCAGAACAAGACTTGCAAATGGATTCTGCAACGACTTCTCTAAGATGGTGTACAATTACTACGAGAAGGATTCAACAAACATAATAGAACAAATTGATATATCTATCCCACGTCAGGGATTTGGAAAGTTCAAAATAATTCCTAGGCCAATTTAATTTTAGGTGTCATCTAGGAAGCTACTATTCGTGAGTCCTTATGATTAATAAGTTCCTAATCATGCCTACTCGACTGCCTTATGCCACACATATGTTGTTCTGTACTCATTTACGTACTTAAGCTAATTCAATGCCACCTTTTTCAGGCATGCATCTCAATTACTTAAACTGAATTATCTTCTTAGTGGTAACTAATTTTCTTGATTTGTCATACTGGATGACTTATTGATAAGAGGGGATATTTTGATATAGAATTTGGTAAGTTTAAAAAGGCCAGTTAGTACTGGAAATTCAGAAACCAAAATCAATTTTTTCGCATTGCAATATCATAATTCAGAATAAAAAATGAATTCAACAAAGTTGCAAATCCCCACACACTGACCTGAAAAAACATCATCGATCAGATAGAAGAATCAGTCGATGAGATGTATATATTGAATAACTGAACCGACATACAATTAGAGAATTGACAGGTGGACACCATGCAAGTGATAAAAGCACCATAACTTGGATCATCTTTTCACAAAACATGAATAAAGTGTGCATTCTCCACATTTGTAGACTCTTATCACCCGACAACCTAAACAAAGATGATCGGTATAAACGCATCTCTTGTTCAAAGTTCACATTAGAGCACATAAACTTTCTAGGTAACAATACTACACAAAGGGGATGTGGCTAAGAGTTCAAAAATTAAGCACTTGAGTTTTGAACAAACTGAAGCATGGTGGAAAAAAATCTTGAGTTCAAGCCAAAGAATTGCTATGCATATATAGATATGTAACAATTATGTCTTTGGAGTAGGCATGGTCATGCTTTACCCATGACTTAACACCACACTCAAAATACGTATTTTGGAGACTAAAAGTTGTTACAGCTTTATCTTTCAATTGTTCTGTCAACATCACTTCAAACAAATATCTTATAAATTATAAATCTACATAGTTTTTTTCGGAATGAGATTTTTAAATACTCTCCGAGAACACCAAATCTCATATCCCAGTGTGAAGCCATGATATTCTAGATGTGATTGTTTCTTAAGATGCTAACCTGGCCTGAGCTCCTTGTTGAATCTACAATAAAATTGGAGAAGGCTCATAGACATATAAGAGTGACAACACATCAACTTGTAAGTTCTAATATACTTAGCTTGCAGCTACAACGTCTCTACGGTGTGCCCAGCTTGATGGCTTATTCTACAGGAAATAGCAATGCAATGATTCAGGGAAATAAACTGCATGGAACAGATAAAAATGATAAGAGAATAGAAACATTTGAAAAACCATGGATTGTACTGCAAACAAGTAGGTAGATATGATACCATAAAACATCTATTCTGTTATTAAACACCTCAAAGGTGGTTCTTTATCTCAAGAATGTAGCAGTTGGGGTTTTAATGGCACTGGACGAACACAAAAAGAAGAAGTGCGATGGTGTAGAGATGGTGAGTTTCAAATGTCTTGAAAGGAACTAGTCACTGGCATAATTACAGTTGATGTGATATAAAAGCATAGTTATTAATCCTATATATTAAGAAGCACATCCACAAAACAATTTTATAGCAGCTGGATCGAAATCAATTAACACAGACCTTTTGCAATAAACACAGAGCTATCATACAACCAAGTTCATTCGAAGAACCAAATGTCAGCCACTTATGCAGGACACACTGAAACCATTTAATTCAACACTTCTGCTCTTTCAAACAAAATGTACCTATTGCAAATGGTAAAAAATGTTCCCATTAGATTTTAATTGCATAAATAATTTGCCAATATGTTATAATTTACACCAACATGCTTATGTCGGGGTGCACCTTCCTTTTTAACTTCAAACCGAAGTTCAACTTTGTTCAATACAGGCAAGAACTGAATTAAGCTTGTGAAATTATATATTCTACAATACTATCAATCTAGGGTTAAATCCCTCTTATATATAAGAAAAAATTTAGAGCACCTAAACACCATGTACTTTGAGCTTAAGTATGTGTAGTAAACACTTAATATTGATTTCAACTTCATGTCAACCAGAAAATCAACAATGAAAACAGAACATATAAAGAGAGAAGTGAACAAGCATTAGCTCTGATAGCTTTCAAGAGTGCATATATTTGATCAACTGCCAGCAACCTCCAATAACTTATTACTTCAGATGATATGATACAGAATCCTATTTTGAAATGGTTAAGTGGATATATCCAATAACCAATAGATAATTGCTGCTCCAGAATTGGTATAAACACGATATTACACAGAACAATATTACAGATCAGCCAGATTAATTAAAAGTATGGCGCGATCCAACCTGATATACCGATACGATAACTATGCCACAACAATTAAAGCCCCATATGTGCATCTTGGCTTATGAATAAGTTTACATCTCTCACGAAGTCCTCTTAATATCTATACTGATTAATCAACAATAGGCTTTGGAACCTTAGCCGGTTGAGACCTTCATGTATACATCTAGTGTTTTGGCACCGCTGCACTAAAAGAAAGAATATGGGTCGGAAACAGAATTTCAAAATTAGGGGCAGCTCATGTAGAACATGGGTGTGTTGACACCGTTGCGCATGAACTGGAATAGCGAGCTAGCTCCCGGCAGCGGTGCGCATGTTCCAGGCCATCTCACCAACCAACGCGGGCAGTGATGAAGGGGAAGGAGAAGCCCAAGCCGGGCAGGTCGCTGGCGTGGTCGATGGTGACAGGGCGATTGGCGGCACGGCAGAGGCATGTTCTAGAAGGGAGAGAGGTGGTCGTGCTTGGAGTCAGAGGCTAGGATGCCGAGGCGGGCGAGGAGCAGCCCGCGTACGGCGTCCACCCTAGAATCGAAGTGGGGGAGGCTGTAGCGACCGGCGAAGACATACGGGCTTGATTGCCGGGTGCGGGTTGGCGTAATCTGAGGGGTGGAGCACGGTGCAGGAACTGGCGTGGCTGGTCTTCCTAGGCGGCACCATGCAGAGCGGGGGCAGGACCCTGCTGAAAGAACATGTGTGCCCCCATGTGTGGTTTTGGTAATTAATGACAATGTTTTATGGACTTATGTTTGCATTGAGTTTTACTTGTAGAATTTGTCCATAGACAATGCTTGAACCATATGGTGGCTTCAAGGTTGGAATAAGAATAAAGTGAAGAAGATCAAGTGTTGATAAAGGTTTCTTAAGATGGTCTCAAGTGTATCGTGCCATCCTTATGGTGATCACATGTGAAGATATGCCTAAAAGAGAGGCTCTTCCATAGTGGAGTATGGGGGAGCATCTTCACCAAGCTAGTGCAATCAAGAAAGGTGCTCCATCCTGAGGTGTGGAATATACAAGGCAAAGGTATGATATTGATAAGGTTTCTTTCTAACTGGTCTCGTGGTGTTAGTTGGAGAGACCGGTTTATAGGATAGATAACCGTACTATCAAGAGGGGCTCTCAAGTGAGTAACTTGATCATATCCCTCGGTAAGAGCTCAAACCTTTGCATACTTGGCATCATATTTCTTGGTTCTTATCCATGAGAGGTTTTAGATATTGTGTTGTAACACCCTCAGAATCGAACCTATGCAAGTTTTAGCGAAACCTGCCAAACCCGCATAGAAACGATTCAAAGGTGCCCACCAGGCACTTTCGTGCGGGTGGAAAACGAAGTAATAACATTACACAACAGTCCTCGATGGGACCCACAGAACAGATATAAACAACAGCGACTCAATGAGTCAAGAATACAGATATAATATACAAGATCCAAATCACCTTGAAGACGGAGCGTCCGACTACGGACAAGATGCAAATGGGGCTAAGAGCCCTGAAGAAGAACCAATGGCGTCCATAACCCTGCCCAGGCCAAGCCGGAAGGGTAACCCTGCTAACGACGTCGATCTCAAAACCTGCTTAAACAAAAGGGGTGCCGACAAAGGGCAAAGGAAAAAGAGGAGCGTCGATCACGAGGCGATTACAGCGAGGCTAGAATTCGGCGGTCCTCGCCTACATAGGTATGGTGGATCAAGCGGCAGCGATGCACTACACAACCTATAGAGACTCGATACAATGGCGGTTATCGAGGGATGAGAATGACCTATCCGGATCCAACCTGAAGCTAACACCAAACAAACCCATCCTGGTGTTTCCCCCTCGAGACCAAACGAGGAAGTCAACCGAGGAACTCACACCGTTGGCGGTTTTACTTATTCCGTTATCATTGCAGCAATTACTAGTCAGGTTTAGATATTCATCCTGATAAAGTAAGCAGTAGGCACTTTTAATTAACCATTCCGTTATAGTTGTAACGCTTACTAATCAGATATGAATAGCATGAGATAACCCTTAAACCCAGCAGTTGTTGGTACTTTTATTCAGCCATTCCGTTGTAGTTGCAATACTTACTAGCCAGGTACAATGGTCGCAAGCGACCATCCAAACAAGCAATTGTGGGCAGTATTATTTAGGCATTCCGTTATAGTGGAGCTGATTACTAGTCATTATAAAGTCAAATTTATAGCAATAAACTTTAGTTATGCTTGTCTATGGTCGAGATACTGTGCTCCAAGTCGTCCATATCCGCGGACACGGCTTTCATAAAGTTTTACCCGGCCGGGGTGCACCAATAGCAACACACGCTCGATCGACCTCGGAAAAACCAAAACAAAACCCAACGAGGCTTTCACGACTGAACAATCACGATTGAAATATTTGAGGCCACCTTGAGTCTCCCCAACAGTAAGCAAGCTCGAGACGGACTCAAGGTTTGGGTATACTCTGTGAAATCGGGAACCCAAATCGGGCTTGTCGACACCGGGAATCGTGTCGGTCCTAACAAGACAAAGGTGCTCCTCGCACAATCGTAAATACATAAGTAGCATGGCATAAGTACAGGATCGTAAATAAAACCTCAAACTAGTTTGTGGCCCCAAGAAATAAGACTGAATCAAGCTCGCTCGGGGGTCCCATACCTCCGGATGTGGATAGCGATAAATCAAGCAGTATCAAGTACTCGGGGTCTCGGGACACAAGTGGGCGTCGGAAACCAAATATTATCTATCACCCACCGATGCCTCTACTTACTTCAATTTGAGTTGTTAAACAGGAATTAAAGTGCGATAAGTAAAACTAGAATCATCTCCAACATCAACTTGGCAATACATCAACAATCGTGGCACGAGCGACACGCAAAAGACTTGAGCAAGCAACTATGACGCAAGTCCCACTAGCTACCAAACAACAGGTAATAGCATGTGTCCAAGGCAATATAGGGCTGCACGGTATATCACAGGTACGGAAACTAAAGCATCACAACACAGATAGCAATAGATCAACAGGAAGGAGTAAAACACTATAAAAGTAAGATAGGTAGAAAGGGAGATGCTACTTTGAAAACATTGTCGAAGGGTTCATCCGAAGATCGGGGCGAAGCTCACATCAACTCAACGGCCTTATCCGCGAAGAAGCAAAACACTAGAATAAACACCGGATGCACTATTTAATACCACGGCAGAAGATCGGCATGATGCATGCATGATGGATGACATGGCAAAGGTGCGATGCAATTAGGTCATATTAAGCGGAACCGGGGTCCCGACAATTAATTAGGTGGTTCATGTTATTTATTTACCCCGCAATTCAAATGTTGTTTTAACATGGTAAAAGATAGCACCGGTTCGCTACACAAGTTTAAATGAGGCCGATATGAGACTAGATTTGCCCGCATATGGGCCCCATATTTAATTATGAGGTGAATCGGCATAAGGCCCCCAAACCACATGATTATGCATGCAAGTATGGCAATTAATATGCAACAAGTTGTTATTTATGATAAAATAGGGTTTCGGGGAGGGTTCACACATTAGGGGTCTCGACGGTCTTGGTGTTCCGGGGTTCGGGGTCGTTCTCAGGGTTCGGGGTTCGACGGAATCGGTCTCGGACTCCGGGATCGTTCTCGGTAGCGGGAGAGATCTTGTCATGCTTCAGGATCGGGTGCGGTTCTCGGCGAACTGGTCGGTTCCCTGTCGGAGGTCTTGGCGCTTCGGATCGGTCTTCGGTTCCCTGAAGGCGTGCTTGTCCTCCGTGATGGCGAACTCGATGTCCCAAGGAGATCTTGTCATACCGGCGGCACCGGATCCTCGGAGGAGGGCATGGCGTTCTAGGATGGAGAACTTGGCGTTCGATGTCCTTCGGGTCCGCGAAGCATATATTGGGGGTTTGGGGTTCCGTGAAGGAGAGGATGAAGCCAATGTTGTGGTTCGGACTTGGTTCAACATCAACTTCGAGGCACTTGGGTCTTCGGATGATCTTGTCGATATCTTAGCGTGTAGCGGGTAGCCTATAGGAGGTCTTGCGGGAATTCCATCAAACATGTGAAGGGCATCGCGCAAGATTGGACAGGCATCCGGACATCATCGAAAGGAATCGGCAAAGCGGAGAAAAGCAAGGGAGAAGCACAGAGCTGAGACTCCTGTGTGCACGAAAGGGACAAGCGGCAGCTGCAAGGCAAACAGGCGGTGCACGGGAAAACCACGACGGCTCAGGGCAGACGCGCATGGGCCAGGGAGGGGAGGAAGCTCGGTGGAGGATGACTCGGGTCGGCTAGAGGCTGCCTGGGCAGCGCGGGAAGCAAGCAGAGGCCGGGACGGCCGGACCTGGTCTTGGCGCTAGGACAGCGGCGGAAGGGCGGCGTCGGCCGGGAATAAGGCGGGCCGAGGAGCTCGCGGCCTGGCGGTGGAAGGGCTGCAGCGGCGGGAGAGGAGCTCGGCGGGCGCGTGGGGAGAGGCGGCGGGCGGCGGCGGCGAGGCAGAAGGTTGGCGGGCGGTGTCGGCGCCCGAGGCGGGGAGGGCGGTGGCGGGCCTTCGCCGGGCCGATGGCGAGGCGACCAGCGGCGAAGCGGCAGGCAGGCGTGAGGCGGGCAGCAGCAGGGCGGCTCGAAGCGACTGACACGGCGGCGAGGTCGGGCGGCGCTTGAGGTCGGGCCTGGACGCGCAACGGGAAACAGCAAGGGCGGCGGCAGCGCTTGAGAAGGCGAAACGAGATGGAAGGCGAGGAGCGGCGGAGGATCTGCGGGACGGGATAGGAGGGGTCTTGGCGTCGCCAGCGGCGGAAAGCGATAAGCGGGAGGAGAGGAGAAGATGGTGCGGCGGGGCGGAGGTTGAAGAGCGGGAGGCGGGCTGAGGGAGCGGATGACGGCGTGGCGGTTGTCGGTGGGCCGGGGAGGCGTGCGTGGTGGGGTGGGGATCAGGTGTGTGGGAGGCGTGTGTGGCCTGGGTTGAGTGGGGTGGTGAGAGAGAGAGGAGATTAGGTGGCAGGATAGGATTGGTTGAGGGAGGAGAGGGTGAGGTGGCATCCGATTGGCGGTGATGTGGCGGAGGGATGGGTAGACTAGGACAGGTAGCTTTAGGATTTAGAAGGGCCGATTAGGTGGGTCGTTGTAAAATCAGGGGTGGTCGTAATGGTCGAAATGGCCTGCTCATGCCCGCTAAAATAATTAATTAAATTATTTCTTTCAACCCGCGTTTTTGCAATCCGACAGCGGACAAAACAAAATAATCCGGGGACCCGGTTTTGATGTTTGAATAAAGAGGGGCGTTTTAGAAAACAAAACGGCTTTGCGAAAATAGTTTTATGCAAACAATGCATGATGATGACGATGCAATGCACATATTCAACGCGATTTTCTAGTAGTGGTTTTGCGGGATGCCACATGTGTCAATCTCTATGAAAAGCTTAAGTTCATCGAAAACGGATTTCATATGCATTCTCTATTGTGTTTTTGATATTGGAGGTTTTACCGGTTTGTCTTTTATAGATAGGTTAAACCTTTCATCATTTGGTTCTATCCTCCCTTTATGGACTATGATGGTTCCCTACATGATCTTGTAGAGCTCGTTACTATCTTCGAAACGAGCCCAATATCATCAAAATCGGAGTCCGAATGAAAAAGTTATGATGGTTTCAGTTTTGCTGTTCCTGCCAGTTTTCAGGGGGGGATTATCCGGTCATGGGGGCGGATTATCCGGCCCAATTTTCGGAAAACGGCTAAGGACTTTGAGGCGTGGCTCCCAGTAATGGGGGCGGATTTTCTGGTCCTTTGGGGGCGGATTATCCGCCCCAAATATCCGCCCTATCTTTGAGTCGCATGAAGTCCTTAGCCATTTTTTTGGCCCGGGGAACTCGGAATATCCGGGGGAGGGGCGGATTATCCGGCCTGGAAGGTCCCAAACGGTCATATTTCGTTGGGGAGGGGTATAAATAGACCCCTTCTTCCTCCTTAGGCTTGTTGCTTGCATTCTCTTTCTCCTCCATTGTTTTGACCTTCAAGAGCTTGCATATACTCTCAATCCCTCCCACATTTCTTGAATCTTTTTGGGGGATTTGAAAGGGGAGATCTAGATCTACAACTCCACCAATCCATCTCTCCTCTATGTGAGGGGAACATATTGGGATCTAGATCTTGGGGTTTCTTTTGTGGATTTCCTCGTGTGTTCTTCCTCTCTTATTCTCCCACTAGATTTTGTAGATTTTGTGGAATTTGGGAGAGAAGGACTCGAGCACTTCCTGTGTTCTTTCCATTGCATTTGGTGCATCGGTTTGAGTTCTCCTCGGAGGATTTGGTGAGTGAAAGTTGAGAAGCTTTTTACTCTTGGGTTCTTGGAACCCTATACGGTTTGTTGGTGTTGCAGGTTGTGGCCTTGGTGGCGATTGTTGGGAGCCTCCGATTAAGTTGTGGAGAAGTGCCCCAACCTTGTGAGAGGTTCCGGTTGCCACCCACAAGTGCACCGATAGTGGAAGTGTGGATCGATCCCGTTGGGGTGAGATTCACCGGAGAATAAGGGAGGCCTTTTGTGGCGTAGGTGGTTTGATACCACCCCCTCTCCAACGAGACGTACTCTATTTATGGGAGGAACTAGGTAATAAATCATCGTCTCCGCGTGCCTCGGTTATATCTATACCCGAGCTATTTCCTTATGCACTTTACTTTGTGATACCCTTCGTGCTTGAATTATTATATCTAGCTATCACATAGTTGCTTGTTTTGCGTAGCATAAGTTGTTGGTGCACATAGGTGAACCGTAGTTTATATAAGTTTTGTGCTTGACAAAGTAAATGCTAGTTTTATTCCTCCTTTGTTAAGCCCATCACGTAAAAGTTTTATACCGCCTATTCACCCCCCCTCTAGACGGCATCTGTATCCTTTTCAATTGGTATCAGAGCACGGTCTCTCATTTTAGGCTTCACCGCCTTGAGAGTAAAGATGTCGGCTAGGGGATTAGTGCATAATGACATGTTCTTATTCGATGGCACAAATTATGATATATGGAAAACTCGTATGCTTATTCATTTTCGGGACATGGACCCAAATTTGGAGCGTATTGTAGATATAGGTTTTTCTCCTCCTATGGATTTCAAAAATCTATCTTGTGAGGATGAGAAAAACTTATATCTCGATGCTCAAGCTTCTAATATGATTGTTAATGCTTTGAGCTATGTAATTACCTCTTCAATCATTCCTTTTTGGAGCGCTCATGAGTTATGGACAAAACTTCAAGATAAATATGTTGTGTCCAATATTGTTGAGGATGATTGTGTTGCTTCCACTTCCGGTCAAGATGAGTTCTCATCTTCTACCACTTCACCAACATGTGATTTTTCACAAGGTAATGATATGGTGAGTGGTGCTAGAAATTACAATTTGGATAGTGTGCTTACTATTTATAATCCATCATCTCTATCTAGTTGCAATGATCTATCTTTGGACTTTAACACTTCTAGCACTACAAATTTCTTACATGCTTGTGTTAATAGTCCTTGTATAGCATGTATAAATGACTTGAATAAATCTCATGATGATATGCTTGTATTTTCTTGTTGCCATGATAAAAAATGCTTCTATTTCCTCTAGTGCTTGTGTTGCTAACCATATAGAGGAAACCGAAGATTCTATGGGCCAAGACAAGGTTTTGAATGAAGCCACAAATGCAATCTCATCTTCACCTTCTTCCGGTACCCACATATGCCTTATGGCTACGGATTCAAAGGTAACTCCTACTTTGGAACCCATTACCTCTTGTGATGAGGAGGATGTGGATAATGTGGAAGAAGAGCTTGATATTGATGATTTATATGAAAAGGGTGAGATTGTTTATCGTGCCCTTGTTAAGAATAATATTGCTTGCTCTAACTTTGTTGAAATCTTGGGCTTTGCTATTAAGAGCAAAGAACATATTGATAAGTTAGAAGTACAAATTGAGGAGCAAGAAAACATAATTGATGAAAAGTTTGCGCTTGAGCGTGAGTATGCTAATGAAATTGCTCAACTAAAGGACTCCCTTGAAGAAGAACAAACCACCAAAGAATCTCTTGAGGAGACTTTTACTCTAGAATTATGTAGAGTAAAGGAATACCATGATAGAGAACTTGCGGTGGCAAACTCCTTCAAGATTAAAAATGATGAACTTGACGTTTCTTATGCTAAACTTGTTGAGGATTTTAAGCACCTCGAAAATGGCTCTCGGGTCGTTTAAGAGGGAGCTCATCAAACTCACCGAGTCGCATGAGCAACTTAAAGCTTCATACTCAAAAGAGATTGCCAAGTTGCCCTCACCTCTTGCTAATGATGATGATGCTTGTGCTACTAACTCTATTTCTTGTGAAGCATCTATTTTGAAGGAGAATGTTGAGCTAAAGGCTCAACTTGCGTTGCTAACTAGCAACTATGGGAAATTAGAAGAAAGTCATGTTAAGCTCTCGAGCTCGCATGAGGATCTTCTAGTCTCCCATGGTAGGCTAAAGTTAGCTCATGAGGCCATCGTGTCAAAGGTAACATCTAGTGGGACTCATGTGGACATTAGCACTATATCTACTCCAAATGTTATATTGCCATGTGCTAGTCCTTGTAATTCATTCTCTCACAACCATGCTATATCTCGCGATGAATTACATTTCGTGCCTTGTTGCTCTAACAATGTAGCATCTACTTCCTCTAGTACTTTTGTTGAAACTAATCATGTAGAGGAAATCAAACAGCTCAAGTCTCAAGTCACTTATTTGAAGAATGACTTGAAAAAGGGTCATCAAGGGAAGGCCGCACTCAACAAAATCTTGAGTGTGCAAAAATCCCCCAATGACAAGAGTGGGATCGGATTCAACTCCAATGTCAAGAACAAGTCCACTATCAAGTTGAAGCACAAGGATAACAAGAAGAATGGCCAAGATCAAGTAAAGAATCCGGCCAAAATTGTTTGCTTCAAGTGCAAGGAAGAAGGGCATCATGTCAAACATTGCCCATTAAAAAAGAAGTCCCTTGGCAAGAAGCAACACGGGAAGCAGCCTCAAGCTCTACATCTTGTTAGAGATGGGTCTCCTCCCAAGAAGACTCAAGCTCTTCCTCAAGTTGTTGCTTCATCCAAAAATAAAGATGGCAAGAGTAGAACTTGCTACATATGTCATGAGAAGGGGCACTTTTCTTCCTCATGCACTATTGGTATCTCCTCATCCAACCCTATCATTATTGATAATGCTTATTCTCTTTGTAAGGATGAGGTTGGCAATGTGTTTGCCAAATTTCTTGGTGCCCAATGTGGTGTCAAGAAAAGAACCATTTGGGTGGCCAGGCCTATTGTTACTAACTTCTTAGGACCCAACTTGGTTGGGGACCATCTAGCTAAAACTTGATCAATATGTGTTGATTGGAGGGCATTGGAGACTTGGTTACATTATGAAAAAGTGAGCGATCTTCATCTAGTATAATTGTCAAGTCAAGTCATGTGGATTATATTGCCTCTACTATATATCCAATGTTCCTCCTTGCGGTAACATATGCTTAACTCGTTACATTGAAAGTTACTCGCCCCCTTGTGCATGTGTTGGTTTTGTATCTTACATGCTCTTGTACATGTTGTGATTTCCACTTAATTATCTTGAGTAATCAAGCATATTTTTGTGTATGATTAGGTGGCACACCATGTATGTGTTTTTCTTATGTTTGAGCTTTTCTTGGTTATATTTGGAATCTTATTTGGCTCTTGTGAGAGATTAATGGACTATCCCATTTTGGGGGAGTGTTATGCTTGGGCATTCCACAATCCTAAAAATATGTGTACATGAGAAATTTAAGTTCTATAATGTCCATTAATTATATATATTTGGATCCGTTGCCTCGTGTTGGTTTTATGGTAGTATGGAATTATGGGGGATTCATATGCTTAGTGCATATTACAATCCTAAAAAATGTGAATATTCGAGGTTGTGTCACTTAGAATTGATATGGATAATTATCTAGCGCCTATGTGACATATTTGCTCATACAAGTTCCAATTTTATTGAATGCATTTATTGATCACATTGAGAGTGTTTCTTGGTATGTGTTTCCTCATATTTAGATCTCTATATCATCATGGAAACCATTTGCTTCAAGTTAATCTAATCACTAGTGATTGTGTGACTATTGGAAGCTACCAAGAATCTCGTTCGAAGTATCATGCTTAATTCTTATATTTTGTTATATGCTTCTTGTTATGACTATGATCTTGGATATCCATGCAAGCTACCTTGGGAAAATTATTCCCAAAATTTCTTGTCCTTGGACAATGAGTACTCAATTTATGGTAGAATTTACTGATCATATTCACTTTGGCCTTTGTTTAATTTTATCTTATCTTTGGCCAAGAAAATGTTTTGTGTTGTCTCCCAAGCCTTCCTTGCTTCTTTTGGATCTTCTTATTTTATTGATATCCTCTTGTGTTTTTCTTATTGTAGGTATTAGTGATGATCCCATTTGTGTGCATTTTGCATTCAAAAGAAAATTCTATATAATTTACTACTTATGGGTGAGCTCTCCTATATTATCTAGAAAAATCTTTTTATGCTTCCTTGTTTGATCCATATCGGGTTTTATGTGCTTGGAAGTTTGATCTATTCGTTTTGGTATTTTTTGCCATCATGAAAAGTTTGGAGAGTTTGGTTTACTTGTTGGAACCTTACTCTTTTTGGGAGTTGGTTTTGTCCTTTTATGTGATTTATTGTATATCTTCCTTGTGTGTGCTTGTTTTGTTATGGGCATATGTTTTTGTGATGTTATACATTTAGAAACATACACACATATGTGAAGATAATGTTAGTTGATTTTTAATCCTTGGAGACCACCTTTCTATTCCTTTTGATTCTTTGGTGGCTTCCAAATTTAATTGCCTATGGGTGTGTGTTCCTATTGTTTGCATCTTTGGGCACTCATATTTGTTCTCTCATGCCTTGTATTGTTCAATAAACTTGTATATATGAGTGAGGATTCCATGATTATGCACCTTGTTACCAAATGCAATTATCATAATTGGTGCATTATCTTTGGGGAGTTCATCTAATTCATTTAATAATGCTTATTTATCTTCTGTCTCATTTATTGTGCCTTAAATGTTTATGGGGAAGTGAGGATTCCATATTTGTGCATTTTTGTATTGAAATACACCAATTTTAAAGTATGCACAAATCTTGGGGAGCTTCTCAATTTTATTTAAGCATTTATTTGATCTTTCATGTGTTGTGTTTTAAATTCTTATGGGGGAACAAGGATTCCATATTTGTGCATTATGTATTCCAATCCATTTATTTTAAAATTGTGCACAAATATTGGAGAGATTCTCTATTTGTTATTTAAAACACTCTTTTGCTCATATCATAATATCTTGTAGTTTCCATTTGAACTCATTTGTCGGATCTTGTGATTGCTTGCGTCTTTTATTTTATTCCTTTGGCAATCTTCGGATCCTCGATATAGTTCTACTCCCTCCCAAGTATTCATCATTGTATATGTGCGAAGACATGCCTTTGGAGGAATTATTACTATATTGGTCGTCTAGAACTATTCACCCATTTTGGCAATCGATGCCAATGGGGGAGATGTTTTGGAGGGTTTAAGGAAAGTTTGTTCTTAAGCATTTGCCTCTCATGCTCTTGCTCTTTGTTGTTGCTTTGCATGTTGAATATATAGAGGAAACTCCACCAATGGTAATGGTTCATCACACACGCATATATTGTGGGGGAGCTTGCTCTATATATTATGGGCGTACCAACATCACATACTTGTGTAGTATTTGATGTTGGCCCAACCATTTTTTATTAGTTAAGTTGATTATATAAACCCTCTTAAAGGATTGTCATCAATTACCAAAATGGGGGAGATTGAAAGAACATGCGTGCCCCCATGTGTGGTTTTGGTAATTAATGACAATGTTTTATGGACTTATGTTTACATTGAGTTTTACTTGTAGGATTTGTCCATAGACAATGCTTGAACCATATGGTGGCTTCAAGGTTGGAATAAGAATAAAGTGAAGAAGATCAAGTGTTGGTCAAGGTTTCTTAATATGATCTCAAGTGTATCGTGCCATCCTTATGGTGATCATGGATATGTGAAGATATGCCTAAAAGAGAGGCTCTTCCATAGTGGAGTATGGGGGAGCATCTTCACCAAGCTAGTGCAATCAAGAAAGGTGCTCCATCCTGAGGTGTGGAATATACAAGGCAAAGGTTTGATATTGATAGGGTTTCTTTCTAACTGGTCTCGCGGTGTTAGTTGGAGAGACCGGTTTATAGGACAGATAACCGTACTATCAAGAGGGGCTCTCAAGTGAGTAACTTGATCATATCCCTCGGTGAGAGCTCAAACCTTTGCATACTTGGCATCATATTTCTTGGTTCTTATTTGGTTCTTATCCATGAGAGGTTTTAGATATTGTGTCAATCTCTATGACAAGCTTAAGTTCATCGAAAACGGATTTCATATGCATCCTCTATTGTGTTTTCGATATTGGAGGTTTTACCGGTTTGTCTTTTATAGATAGGTGAAACCTTTCATCATTTGGTTCTATCCTCCCTTGCTGGACTATGATGGTTCCCTACATGATCTTGTAGAGCTCGTTACTATCTTCTAAACGAGCCCAAGTTCATCAAAATCGGAGTCCGAATGAAAAAGTTATGATGGTTTCAGTTTTGCTGTTTCTGCTAGTTGGAGAGACCGACTTATAGGATAGATAACCGTACTATCAAGAGGGGCTCTCAAGTGAGTAACTTGATCATATCCCTCGGTGAGAGCTCAAACCTTTGCATACTTGGCATCATATTTCTTGGTTCTTATTTGGTTCTTATCCATGAGAGGTTTTAGATATTGTGTCAATCTCTATGACAAGCTTAAGTTCATCGAAAACGCATTTCATATGCATTCTCTATTGTGTTTTCGATATTGGAGGTTTTACCGGTTTGTCTTTTATAGATAGGTTAAACCTTTCATCATTTGGTTCTATCCTCCCTTGGTGGACTATGATGGTTCCCTACATGGTCTTGTAGAGCTCGTTACTACCTTCGAAACGAGCCCAAGATCATCAAAATCGGAGTCCGAATGAAAAAGTTATGATGGTTTCAGTTTTGCTGTTCCTGCCAGTTTTCAGGGGGCGGATTATCCGGCCATGGTGGCGGATTATCCGGCCCAATTTTTGGAAAACGGCTAAGGACTTTGAGGCGTGGCTCCCAGTAATGGGGGTGGATTTTCTGGTCCTTTGGGGGCGGATTATCCGCCCCAAATATCCGCCCCTATACTGAGAGTCACGCCGCGAAGTCCTTAGCCATTTTTTTGGCCCGGGGAACTCGGAATATCCGGGGGAGGGGCGGATTATCCGGCCTGGAAGGTCCCAAACGGTCATATTTCGTTGGGGAGGGGTATAAATAGACCCCTTCTTCCTCCTTAGGCTTGTTGCTTGCATTCTCTTTTTCCTCCATTGTTTTGACCTTCAAGAGCTTGCAAATACTCTCAATCCCTCCCATATTTCTTGAATCTTTTTGGGGGATTTGAAAGGGGAGATCTAGATCTACAACTCCACCAATCCATCTCTCCTCTATGTGAGGGGAACATATTTGGATCTAGATCTTGGAGTTTCTTTTGTGGATTTCCTCGTGTGTGTTCTTCCTCTCTTATTCTCCCACTAGCTTTTGTAGCTTTTGTGGAATTTGGGAGAGAAGGACTTGAGCACTTCCTGTGTTCTTGCCATTGCATTTGGTGCATCGGTTTGAGTTCTCCTCGGAGGATTTGGTGAGTAAAAGTTGAGAAGCTTTTTACTCTTGGGTTCTTGGAACCCTAGACGGTTTTGTTGGTGTTGAAGGTTGTGGCCTTGGTGGCGATTGTTGGGAGCCTCCGATTAAGTTGTGGAGAAGTGCCCCAACCTTGTGTGAGGTTCCGGTTGCCACCGACAAGTGCACCGATAGTGGAAGTGTGGATCGATCCCGTTGGGGTGAGATTCACCGGAGAATAAGGGAGGCTTTTTGTGGCGTAGGTGGTTTGATACCACCCCTCTCCAACAAGACGTACTCTCTTTATGGGAGGAACTCAGTAATAAATCATCGTCTCCGCGTCCCTCGGTTATATCTATACCCGAGCTATTTACTTATGCACTTTACTTTGTGATAGCCTTCGTGCTTGAATTATTATATCTAGCTATCACATAGTTGCTTGTTTTGCTTAGCATAAGTTGTTGGTGCACATAGGTGAACCGTAGTTTATATAAGTTTTGTACTTGACAAAGTAAATGCTAGTTTATTCCGTCTTTGTTAAGCTCATCTCGTAAAAGTTTTAAACCGTCTATTCACCCCCTCCCCCCCCCTAGGCGGCATCTGTATCCTTTTCACCTGCATATGCTGAAAGGCGCAGATGTCCTTGCTTGAGCTGCCACCTTGGTGATGAATATAGCGAAAATCCCAGTCTACACATATGTGGGTGTCACGGGCTTATCCTAGACATCCGTTTATACTGCAAGATTCGTGCGGTCAAGTAGGGTACACTGCAGAGAACCCCTCCGGTATATATTTTTTGGTTCAGTGCAAAAACATATCTAATATATTAACTACTTGCTCTGAGATCGTTATGTTGCTACTCGTTCCGTACTACTCCTTCCGTTCTCCAATTTCCACAACGGAATAGGTTACGATTAATTTCATTAATGAATTGGATCTGAACCTATTTTATACACCACACATGTAGGATCTAAACCAGATTTTGTTACAAAAATAGAGCCTATAAAATAGGATCTGGACTAGTTCAACTCGTTCATATATGAGAAAGCACACAAATCTTTCGCCATTCGGAATTCAGACGGAATCGGCAACAAATAAAGAATCGGTGATGAATGAACATGCATGTACTTCGTATCTCACATGTCACAACATGCATCATCACCACATAAAAATTGAAGCGCAGAAGTAGAGAACGCAGTCATATCTGGAAAAAGATAGATGAGTAAATCAGCCTCCCTAGGCCGCATTTTCTCCCGTCGCCGAAAGCCTGTGGTCATCGTCTTGTCTCCTCAATCTCGCAGTCGGTCGCCGGTCACTATATCATGTTCTCAATCCCATCGCCGGTTGCCAGCTGTTGTGGCTCTCCTTCCCGGCGAGGTGGGGATGGACGTGAATCTACTAGGGTTGGGGAGCGATGGGGGCGAGGGAGCCACTGGCATGGAGCTGGGGAAGGAGGAGATGAACACGGTAGAGGAGAGGACAAGGAGGAAGAATAGGTGGCCGGTGGGCTACTAGAAGCTTTACATGTACTCACTCCGTTTTAAAATATAAGATGTTTTAGGTGTGTGAAGAAAATGAATCTAGACTTCTTTTAGTCTGTAGATTCATCCTAAAGTTGAGTAAACCTACATACTAAAACAAGTCTAGATTCATCTTCTTCACAAACCTAAGATATCTTATATTTTGAAATAGAGGATGTAAATGCAAAACTGCAGCAACATGGATCTCCAACGCGCTCAATGCGTGCGATAAGCCGAGGACGCCCATGCCTATGTGGAATCTCTGGTGCGTTGTGATGAATATGGGTGCTGGTTTGGAGGAGGTGGAGTGCACCCACCAGCCATAGCATATCTTGCCGTATTTTCGCCGGCCGTCGTCATCTCGCTGTATTTCAACCGGCCATCGCTCCCTGTACGAGAAATACCGAAGGATGGGATGCAAAACAGTACTCTTAAATTCCCCATGCGTTCGTTCTCTCTCTTAGGAACCGACTCTGAAGAATCGAAACCGAAGTAGGTTGGCAGAGCTTCAATTCCAGGAATCTTAGTAGTACTCTTAAAAGATTCTATTAGGACTGATGATGTACGTTGTATACGGGCGGAGCGAGCAACGCCGTGCTCGTTCCAGTGAAACTAATCATGATCAAGTCCGCAGCCAGACAGATCGGCCATGTCCTGCGCCTACATCTACAGTCAAGTGATGGCAGCTAGCTAGGCGTGATCGCCATCCTGATGGATCAAAAAAAAAAATCCAAATTCAGTTCGCCTAACACGGCCGAGAGTAGTGGTCGAAGCAAAGTCGCACTTGGTGGCACGCAAGACGGCAATGGCGGCATTTCGCTCTCAACGGAACGAATTAAGCGCAGTGACGCGAGTGGCGCCACGGACGAGCCTCGCTCCCCACCCAATATAATCCCATGTCCGTGTCCGGCAGGCCGCCTCGCCCGAAACGCAAGAAAAACAGCGGATCTGCACGGCTCCAGCTACGTAATCCCACAGCCATATCTACCGGCTCCAGCTACGTACCAGCGTCACCGGCGGCCGCGAGCGAGCGTCCCATTAAAGACACGCCGCCTCAACTCAACTAAAGACCAAAGTGGAAAGCAGCCTGGGGTTGCCTTTGGTGTACTTAAATCCGGTCTAGACGCGGTCTTGTTGTTTAGATTAGGACAGGCTCTTCTATGGTGTAGTTGCTATGTTTGTGGCGTGGAGTTCGTACTGTGCTCGTTGTTGTAG
This sequence comes from Avena longiglumis, assembly GCA_030063025.1. NCBI lineage: Eukaryota > Viridiplantae > Streptophyta > Magnoliopsida > Poales > Poaceae > Avena > Avena longiglumis. Next base: position 543,953,028 of record CP125973.1, on the reverse strand, counting down.
CGAGTAGTAGTTGTCTTACTTAAATCTCTGCCTTCTATAAAATTATAACGGTCTTTGGTGTACTCTCGAAAAAAAAACCTGGGTTGCTAATCACGGCATATGCTTCAGTATTACTACTCACTACTCATGAAACGAAACACGATTCTACCATAAGTATCACACATTTTATGACATGATGAGTTTATAATATAATAAATAAGACATTGCATGACACCACATACTCCTCAGTTCCAGAATATAATATCTTTTAGCTTCTGTAAAACCAATATATCTAGATGGCTTTTAAGTGTAGATTTAATCCGAACCTACACACCAAAAAACTTCTAGATACGTTTCGTTTTATAAAAGGTAAAGCATCTTATATTTTAGAAAGAAAGAAGTACATATATATACTACCCACTATGATGGTAGTAACTTATACTAGCAATATATGTATGTTACTAGTGTTAGTTACTCCTCACTATGACTAGCTTAAGGATAGTACCATAGGAGCCTTCGTTTATTAGTATGTATACACTCATTATGTTTTGGGATAACATAGCTAGTAAATTTCACAAGATTTCCTTTCCTCAATTAATGACATACCATGTCATATAAGAGCAAGTACGATAAGATGATGTAAGCAGGTTATAAGAGATTAAATAATATAAACTTGCTTAATTGAATGAGAGAGAAGAGGAGAGAGGAGACTCTTCGCTAAGAGTCAGCTGCAACATATGCTCCTAGTCACTAGTATGTGAGAGTGAAAGATAAGCCATAAATTAGTTAAAGTGGTATAATTTATAATTCTCTATTGCACATACTAGCTATTATGTTGACTATAAATAACATGAACATGTCTTATAGTCAGCAACCGTCCTTTCTATTGTTCTTGCTCTAAATGTTTATGTGGCATTGCATGTGGTTCCGTGTTCCTACTATGAGTAATCTTATAATTTTCTAGTAGTAGTTGTTAGTAGCTGAGTTTAGGTTAGGTTCAAACGTGGGGTCATACCTGTAGTTAGTATAGTTGGTTACCCGTGTATAACCGGAAATTTGTGTTGGCTCCCGGATGTGCTCCCACCTCATAGACCAAACTTCCCCACACCGCAGATGGCAGCCCATGTGTGTATACGACAGTGTATTTTTTGGTATCCTTTTCTGAACAGTGTATACGACAGTGTATTTTTTTTCGACCTACTATGCATCCATGGAAGAAATTACACATGGTTGTGTGCAAATTAACCTGCAGCTAGATGCAGAGTTGCTAAAAACGGATAGTTCTCTTAAGTCCTTAGAGCACATCGAAAATTGAATTACAGGTATCTCATAGGAACACATTGCTTTTTATTTGTCGGGTTTGCTCTATATGCTCAGGTGTCAATCTAGGATAGGTAAGTAACTAACTGTCAACCAACAAAGGAGTAATCAGGCATTATACATGTCTTGGAGTCCTAGAGCTTTACTACACGTTCTTTTGCGATATCATGTTACTATCCACTATGATGGTAGTAACTTACACTAGTAATATATGTATGTTACTAGTGTTAGTTACTCCTCACTATGACTAGCTTAAGGATAATATCATAGGAGCCTTCGTTTATTAGTATGTACACTCATTATATTTTGGGATAGCATAGCTAGTAAATTTCACAAGACTCTCTTTCCTCAATTAATGACATACCATGTCACCTAAGAGCAAGTACGATAAGATGATGTAACCAGGTTATAAGAGATTAAATAATATAAACTTGCTTAATTGAATGAGAGAGAAGAGGAGAGAGGAGAGTACTGGACTCTTCGCTAAGAGTCAGCTGCAACATATGCTCCTAGTCACTAGTATGTGAGAGTGAAAGATAAGCCATAAATTAGTTAAAGTGGTATAATTTATAATTCTCTATTGCACATACTAGCTATTATGTTGACTATAAATAACATGAACATGTCTTATAGTCAGCGACCGTCCTTTCTATTGTTCTTGCTCTAAATGTTTATGTGGCATTACGTGTGGTCCTGTGTTTCCTACTATGAGTAATCTTATAATTTTCTAGTAGTAGTTGTTAGTAGCTGTGTTTAGGTTAGGTTCAAACGTGGGGTCATACCTGTAGTTAGTATAGTTGGTTATCCGTGTATAATCGGAAATTTGTGTTGGCTCCCGGGCCCAGGTGCTCCCACCTTGTAGACCAAACCTCCCCACCGCAGATGGCAGCCCATGTGTGTATACGTCGGTGTAATTTTTGGTATCCTTTCTGAACAGTATGTTGGCCCACCTGAGACATCCAGGGTTCTTACCAATTCTACAAATCCTCCAAATCCATGGCGTCATCAGCCCTCACAATTGAAATACATATTTTTCCAACCTACTCTGCATCCACAGAAACAATTTTGCTCTATGGCTGTGCGCAAATAAATTTTGCAGACAGGTGCAAAGTTGCTAAAATGGGACAGTTTTCACAAGTTATTAGCAGGATACTGAAAATTGAATTACACATTCTTTCGACCTACTATGCATCCATGGAAGAAATTACACATGGTTGTGTGCAAATTAACCTGCAGCTAGATGCAGAGTTGCTAAAAACGGATAGTTCTCTTAAGTCCTTAGAGCACATCGAAAATTGAATTGCAGGTATCTCAAAGGAACACATTGCATTTTATTTGCCGTGTTTGCTCTATATGCTCCGGGTGTCAATCTAGGATACGTAAATAACTAACTGTCAACTAACAAAGGAGTAATCAGGCATTATACATGTCTTGAAGTCCTAGAGCTTTACTACACGTGCTTTTGCAATATCATGTTACACCACATCGGTTGCATCTGCCTCCTTCCTAGGCTGCTTCTAGATATCACCTCGTTCGGGGGCGTGAATAATCTGTCATCCTCGAATGAATAATGGTCTTGATATATACATTTGTCGATGGTAGGTGCCTTCATATGCGCCCGGTAGATCATGTCTTCGGTTGTACGTTAAGTTGATCTTATGATCTCCCTTCAATATATGTTCGATCCTTTAGAAAGTCTTGATGTAGTATGTCAGATTCAAGATGCAGGCCTTTCTTGTCAAGAACGTTTTTTTAGAGAGAAACGTGGGCTTTATTGATCACATAATCAAAAGGTCATTACAAAGTATCTCGCGGATACACTCCGGAGCAACCCCACGCCACACAGAGCAAACTAAAGACTCACTCAATTTAGCAAGGCTATGAGCAGCAACATTTAACTCCCGATAAATATGACTGAAAGAGCATGAACTGAAGGATGAAGCCAACCTTCTGATGCCATGAATCAATGGACCACACAAAGAACGATCTTTCTGCTCAGTTGTCATTCTCTGTATCAAAGAAAGGCAATCAGAGTTGACTATTATTTTGGAGAAACCTTCATCTTTTGCCAGGGTTATAGTTCTATGCATTGCAACAGCTTCAGCAATCTCTGGTGCCGCGACCTCTGCGTACTGCTCGCTGCAGGCAGCTAAACAGGAGCCATTGTGGTCTCTGGTCACAGCACCAATCCCCATCCGACAAGAAGAAACAAAGATTGCGGCATCCACATTAATTAGAACCGTACCTTCCGGCGGCGGCGACCACTTACGAACAGCAGAATTGGTCTCACGCCTGTGGTTCGGTACAGCTTGATAAAGATGTGTCTCAATCATCTGAATATATGCCAGCGACTTCTCAGCAACCACTCTCGGATGCATCAAAGGTTCACCCTCCCGGATTTTATTTCTAGCATCCCAAATATGCCACATGGTAAGAGTCAATACCGTGGCTTGTATGGCCGAGCATCTTTCAAAGAAGTTCAGTGTCCAAGTCTTGGTAGATATAAACCCCTTGTGTTGCAGATCAGTTTGATGTTCAGCAAAAACGGCATCCCAAACCTCCCGAGCAAAGCAACATAATAATATAGTGTGCTCAATAGTTTCGTGACGCCCGCAAAAGAAACATTCCGCTGATGCTGGTATATGCCGAAACTGGAGCTGTTGTCCACTTGGGAGACAATTATGAGCAAAACGCCACACAGTAATTTTTATTTTTCCCGGCGCCTTCGTTGCCCATAACTTCTTCCACAGCTTCGAATCATTTTCTGTCCCTGATGATAAACCCTTCTTCGGTATATTCAGTTGATCGCTGAATTTCCTGGACCTAGCCAGATTATAACCTGATCGCACTGTATAGTATCCAAAGCGTGTGTATGGCCAGGAGATAAAATCCTCTCCCTCGTGTGTATGGCCAGTTGTCAAGAACGTTGAGGCCATCGTGGGTGGGAGACGGTGCAAAGGCTGTATCGTGTGGCAGATAGAGGACCGTCCCCAGTTATCTCCGACACCTCCCACCTATAATCTTTCAACAATGACAGTGATATTTTTACACATATTTTTCGAGAGATGAAGGAACTCATAAAATGCGTTGGTAGATATAGCTTTAATCAACAACTTCTCGTGCAACTCCATTTAAGGCCTTGTTTGATTTGTAGGAATAGCAAAGGATTTTCATGGGAATGAAATCCCTATGGATTTATTCCTACGGCTGTCGTTTGATTTGTAGGAACAAAATCTGTAGGAATTTTTCCTATGACACTTCCCCTAGTCTATTTCATAGAAAAATTTACATTAGATCATAGGCTCTTGTAAAAGTTCCTGTGAAGGAAAGGAAACTTGAAGGATTTCACTGGACATACCATATCAATCCTACGATTTTCCTATCCCTTCAGTTTTACTATCATGCAAATCAAACAAGCCCCTAGTTCAAAGGATTTGTAAAACACAGGAATGAGAAAAGTGTAGGAATAGAATGGCATGACACTTAGAATCCTACATAAATGAAAAATGCAGGAATCGGTAAGATAAGCTGTTTTGATTGCACCGCAGGAAAAACACAGGAAATTTTATAGGGTTTAGGTACATGTCATAGTTGTTATAGACACATAGGATTTTTTCCAAGAGGTCTCACCTCTTGTTAGAAATCCTATAGGATTGTAGTGTAGGAAGCAATGCATAGGAATTTTGTAAGATTTATTCCTTTGAATCAAACACATTCTATTAGAAAAAATCCTATGGATTGGAATCCTATAGAATTCCTTTGAAAATCCTTTGAATCAAACATGCCCTAAGTTCTTTGCTGCATATGTATTCACAAGTTTTTTAGTCTAGCAACAACATGCTCAACCGCATCTGTAATTACTTATGCGTGGTCTACATTCAAGGTAGGCTGATCGTCTATAAAATCTTTCTTGCTTCAATGCCTACTAAATATTTACTCTGTTCTCTCTCTCTTAAGATCATATCCTATTAAAATCAGAACTTAACTTACTGGACTACAACTGCCTGATGTAATATGTTCCGTTGCATCAAACATGTGATTACTTACCCTGCTTTACTATTCATTCATGTATAGTTTTCTCCCCTTTAATCTGACGTCCATCAATACTAAATTTCATTGAACCCCCTTGCGTGTTGTTTTCTATTTTTTTGTAAACCGAGTATTATCTATGTCAAGTTTCACTTTATCGTTACAAGCTTACTCGCTAGAGTTCTTTTAGTTGGAACACTATGATTCCATTAAGCAGGTCCAGCAAACTCGCTGGCCGCCATACCACATACTCGCTAGAGTTGCAATCATATACTCATTTCGTCTAAAAATGGATGTCTCATTTTTTTTAAAAAAATAGGTGTATCTATAATATACTAAATAGTGTCTAGATACATGCATATTTTGACAATTTTCCAATATTTATTTTAAGCCGAAGGGAGTACATGAAATGTGCACTTGCTTTTTTGGTTTCCCAAGGCAACATGATCGGAGGGTTCCGTGCCAGACAACCGTCAACACTTTTTTTTTAATTCAGGAGCTTTATAACTTAAACAATACAATCCTTAGCAACGATCTGAGATAAGAAGGGTGGATTATAGTTGATCCACAAACACCTTCTTCTAGCACTACTAGCAACCTTAGCACAAGAATGAGCCGCCATATTGGCAAGTCTCCCAACAAAAGAAAATTTAATGCTACTCCCTCCGATCCATATTAATTGTCATTGAAACGGATGTATCTAGCACTAAAACATGTCTATATACATTCATTTTAGTGACAAGTAATATGAATCGGAGGGAGTAGCTAAAAACCCACTAAGCTCCTTAATCTCCTGGCATAAATCGGCAATTTCAGATCTGCCTCCACCAGGGTCCTCAACCAACTTTAGAACCTCTTTTGCATCAGATTCAATCTCGACCTTATGGAATTACGGTCGATAGCTAGTTGAATGCCATCCCTTATCGCCTTCGCCTCCATGATCATCGCATTAGCCGCATCCCGATACCAGAGGGCTTGGCCAAGTACAAGTTGTCCATCAGAGTTTCTGATAACCAGACCAGTTGACCCCTCACCATTCTCAGGATTGAAACCTGCATCTACATTTATCTTCAGATAGTGGGCCTTCTGTTTCTTCCAAACAGGCATCACCTTGGCAGTAGCTGGGCTCTTCTTCTTCCCCAGCTGAGCAAGGTCAAAAGTCTCCAGAACCCACTTTACCGACTGTTGGAGATATGCCCTAGAGGCAATAATAAATATAGTTATTATTATATCTTTGTGTTTATGATAAATGTTTACATTCATGCTATAATAGTATTAACAAGGAAACATTAATACTTGTGTGATTTGTAAACTTAAATTGAAGTCCCTAGTAAAGCCTCTATATAATACTAGCTTGTTGGTTAATAAATGATTGTGGTTTCCCTATCATGAACATTGAGATGTTATTAACAACAAGATCATATCGTTAGGAGAATGATATGGTGTACATACTCCTATAGATAAGCGTAGCATAAAGATCAAGTCATTTTAATAGTTCAATTGCTGTATGCTTTCTGATACATAGTAACCTAATTCCTTCGACCATGAGATCATGCATATCACCTTTACCGGATGGATGCTTTGATGACATCAAACACCACACTGTAACTGGGTGGCTATAAAGGTGGCATTGAGTGTTCGGAAAGTATTGGTTGAGACACATGGATCAAGAGTGGGATTTGTCCATCCATATGACGGATAGCTATACTCTGGACCCTCTCGGTGAAATGTCATCCAATTAGCTTGCAAGCATGTGACTGGCTCACAAGGGATCACATATCACGGGAACGAGAAAAGAGTACTTATCGGTAACGAGGTTGAACTAGGTATGCAGAGATACCGACGATCATAACCTCGGATAAGTAAACTATCGTGAGACAAAGGGAAATTGGTATCGTATGTAAGTGGTTCATTCGATCGCAAAGTAATCGTAGAAATATGTGGGAGCCATATGAATTTCCAGATTCCTCTATTGGTTATTGTTAGGAGAAGTGTCTCGATCATGTCCGCATAATTCACGAACCGTAGGGAGACACACTTAAGGATTCGACGTTGTTTGAGTAGTTATGGAATGATGAGAAAGAGACTGAATGTTGTTCGGAGTCTCGGATGGGATCCGGGATATCACGAGGAGATCCGGAATGGTCCAAGAATAATATTCATATAAGGAAAGTCCTGTTTGAGTTGGAGAATGGTTAGGTGTTTTCATCGGGAATGTTCTAGAAGGTTCGGAATGTCCGGCACTCAAGAAGGAAGGGTACATGAATGTGTTATATCAAGTTGGTATGATTGCATCATGTACTAGGTGTCATCGCTGAACAAAATAAAGGGTTTAATCAAATCCTAGTTTGAAAAAGTCAAACGCCAATTTGAAAGTCAAACGGCTATTTTGGGAAGTGGAAGGGAAGGTGGAAACCGAGTTGGGGAGGAGTTCCTCCCCTCCACCGCCGGCCCACCTTGGAAGCCGAGTTGGGGAGGGACTCCCCTCCCCTGGCGCGCCTCCCTCCACCTATAAGAGGAGGGGCAGGGCTGCCCCTCCAAACACACCTCTCACACCCCGCAAACCCTAGCCATGGTAGGCCACCTCCCTTGCCGCCTAGGGCAAACCGCCGCCTAGCTAACCCTAGCCATGGCTTGCCCTTCTTGGTGTGTCTAAACCCTAGAACACCGAGGGCTCTCTCATAGTCCACCATACTCGCTCGGCTTAAGGCGAAGCCTGCGAGATCTCCCTCTACTGTACCACGTTGTCTTGCCGGAATGCAGGAGAGTGCTACAACCTCCGCCGCCCTCGGAACAAGGGATAGGAAGGTCTTCGTCAAGTACCGAACGTGTGACCGATTGCGGGAGCGCTGCAGGAGCATAGCGCGGAAGGATCGTCTAGCTGCGATCTTGAGATCGGAAAATACGACTACATCACCCACGAGAATCCGCTCTCGTTAAACACTTTGGAATCTTCGAGGGTGAGTTATTCCATCGACTCGTTGCTACAATCTAGTAGATAGATCATGGCTTGTTTGTTTGTATGCGATAGAAATTTTTTGTTTTCCATGCTATGAAACCCTACAGTGGTATCAGAGCCGTGTCTATATGTAGATCTGTTGCACGAGTAAAACACAATGGTCATTGTGGGCGTTGATGCTTTTATTGTCGATTGCTTCTTGTGTACTTTGCATCTTGCGGGTTGTTGGGATGAAGAGGCCCGGGCTAACCTTACATGACATCGTTCATGAGACTTGCTCCACGCTTGACATGCAACTTGTATTGCATAAGTGGCTTTGCGGGTGCCTGTTTCTCCTAGCATAGTTAAGATCCAACTTACAACGGGTGATTAACAATACTAGTATCAATGTTGTGGTTCATGTTCGTAAGTTAGAACGACACTTATTGAAATCCCCAAACCACGTAAAACATGCAAAGAAAGTAGAGGCGTCTAACTTTGTTTTGCAGGGGTGTGCAGTGATGTGATATGGCCATGATTGTGATTATATTTGATGTATGCAATGTTCCTTATTGTAAGTTGGCAACCGGCAAGAGCCATATGGTTGTATTTAATTTTGTTAAGACCTGCGTGTCTATTCAAAGTAGTTGTAATAGTTGAAGCCGGTGGACGACAACCATGGAGAAGCGTCATTGACCTTGATGCAGTGCCGGTGATGATGGAGATCATGTTCATGCTTGAAGATGGAGATCGGAAGCACAAAGAAGAAAGGCCATATCATATCACATATTATGAATTGCATGTGATGTTAATCCTTTGTGCATCTTGTATTGCTTAGTTAACGACGGTAGCATTATAAGATGATCCCTCATGCACATGAATTTCAAGTCATAAAGTGTTCACCCTTAGTTAGCACCGTTGCTAAAGCTTGTTGTTTCGAAGCACCACGTGATGATCGGGTGTGTTAGATTCCGCAAGTGTATACAACGTGAGCAAGTCGGATTTGCTCATGTGGAAGGTAAGGTTTGATCTTGACGAGCCTAGCATGTACAGACATGGTCTCGGAACACGGATCACCGAAAGGTAAAGCATGAATCATATAGTAGATATGATGAACATGTCGATTGTTCGCCATTGAAACTATATCAACTCTCGTGATGATCGATGTTGATGTGGTGGATTTGGTTCGTGTGATCACTAAAACAATGTGAGGGATATTGTTTTGAGTGGGAGTTAACCTAGATTAATTTAACTATTAATTAGAACTCAATTTGTCATAAACTTAGTCTAAACTATTGCAAATATGTTGTAGATCAATGGCGGCCCCTACCATCAATTTTAATGCGTTCCTAGAGAAAGAAAAGTTGGAAAACAATGGAAGCAACTTCGCGGATTGGTTCCGCAATTTGAGGATTGTCCTCACAACTGGTAATTTGACCTATGTGCTGGATGCACCATTTGGGTGACCCGCTGCGGTGATCTTGCCGACGAAGTAAAGAATGTTTACCTCGCTCGGAAGACTCGGTACTCCACGATTCGATGTGCTATCTTGTATGGTTTAGAATCGGAGCTTGAAAAGGTTTGAGAATTCAGACCCACATGATATTGTCCGTGATCTCAAATTGATCTTTGAGACTCACGCGGCAATTGAGAGCTATGAGGCTTCGAAAAGTTCTTTAAGCGCAAGATGGAAGAGGGCATTCGTCGGTGAGCATGTGCTTAAGATGTGCACACGCATAAACAAACTTCAAAGCTTGGGTATAGTGATTCCTAATGCTTTGGGGATTTACCGTGTCCTCCAATCACTACCACCAAGTTACAAGAACTTTGTGATGAACTACAATATGCAAAACATGAACAAGCAGTTGCCAGAACTCTTTGCTATGTTGAAATCTGCAGAAGTAGAGATCAAGAAAGAGCACCAAGTGTTTATGGTCAATAAGACCACCAAATTCAAGAAAGGCAAGTCTAAGCAAAAGGGACACTTCAAGAAGGGTGGTAAGAAAGTTCCGCGCCGACGAAGACCGGCTGGACCTAAGCACGATCTTGAGTGCTTTCTTTGCAAGGGAGAAGATCCTTTGGGCGGAATTGCCCAAAGTACTTGGCGGATTTGAAGAACGGCAACATCAAGAAGAAAGGTATATCCGATATACATGTTATTGATGTTTATCTCACTAGTACTCGTAGTAGTGCCTAGGTATTTGATCTTGGTTGGTTGCTCATATTTGTAACTCAAAGCGGTCTTTGCAGAATAAACGGAAGTTGGCGAAGAACGAGGTGACGATGCGTGGGAAATGGATCAAAGGTTGATGTGATCGGTCGACGCTACCCTTCATCTACCATCGGGATTAGTTTTATACTTAAATAATTGTTATTGGTGCCTGCGTTAAGCATGAACATTATATCGGGATCTTGTTTATTGCGAGACGGTTACTTGTTTAAGTACGAGAATAATGGTTGTTCGATTTATATGAGTAATATGGTTTATGCACATGAACCTTTGATAGATGGTCTATTCTTATTGAATCTCGATAGTGGAAATATACATATTAATAACATTGAGGCTAAACGTTTGAAATCGAGCGATAACTCGATCTATATGTGGCACTGTCGTCTTGGTCACCTTGGAGTGAAGCGTATGAAGAAACTCCATTCGATGGAATTCTTGAATCACTTGATTTGAATCACTTGATAGATCTGAAGCATGTCGATGGGTAAAATGTCTAAGACTCCATTTTACGGTATGATGGAGCGAGCTACGGACTTATTGGAAATCATACATACCGATGTGTGTGGTCCAATGAGTGTAGCATCGCGCGGTGGTTATCGTTATGTTCTTACCTTCACGGATGACTTGAGTAGATATGGGTATATCTATTTCATGAAACATAAGTCCAAAAATTTCGAGAAGTTTAAGGAATTTCAAAGTGAGGTAGAGAATCAACGTAACAAGAAGATTAAATTTCTACGTTCTGATCGTGGAGGTGAATATCTAAGTTACGAGTTTGGCGAGCATTTGAAGAAATGCTGAATACTTTCACAATTGACACCACCGGGAACACCACAGCGTAATGGTGTGTCCGAACGTCGTAATCGAACTCTCTTAGATATGGTTTGTTCTATGATGTCACTTATAGATTTACCGCTATCATTTTGGGGTTATGCATTAGAAACAGCCGCATTCACTTTAAATAGGGCACCATCTAAATCCGTTGAAACGACACCGTATGAATTATGGTTTGGGAAGAAACCTAGATTGTCGTTCCTTAAAGTTTGGGGATGCGAAGCCTATGTAAACAAGTTACAGCCGGACAAGCTTGAACCCAAAGCGGAAAAATGCGTCTTCATAGGATACCTGAAGGAAACTATTGGCTATACCTTCTATCATAGATCCGAGGGCAAAATCTTCGTTGCCAAGAATGGATCCTTTCCAGAGAAGGAATTTCTCTCGAAAGAGGTGACTGGAAGGAAAGTAGAACTCGACTAGGTTGTCGAACCTTCTCTCTAAATTGCGAGTAGTGCAGCACTGGAAGAAGTTCCTGTGGTGCCTGCACCAATAAGAGAGGAAGCTAATGATGATGATCATGAAACTTAGGTTGTAGTTGCTACAGAGCCTCGCAGGTCAACGAGAACTCGTACCACTCCTGATTGGTGTGATCCCGTTATGAATGTCATGTTAGTGGACAACACTGATGACCCTGCAACATATAAGGAAGCGATGATGAGCCCAGATTCCAACAAATGGCAAGAAGCCATGAAATCCGAGATTGGATCCATGTACGAAAACCAAGTATGGACTTTGGTGGACTTACCGGATGACCGGAAGGCTGTCGAGAACAAATGGATTTTCAAGAAGAAAACAGATGCTGATGGTAATGTTCATCTATAAAGCTCGACTTGTTGCAAAGGGTTTCGACAAATTCAAGGAGTTGACTACGATGAGACTTTCTCACTGTGAAGCTAAAGTCTGTGAGGATTATGTTAGCAATCGCTGCATATTATGATTATGAGATATGGCAGATGGATGTCAAAACAGCATTCCTCAATGGAGACATTGATGAAGAGTTGTATATGATGCAACCCAAAGGTTTTGTCGATCTTAAAGATGCTAACAAGGTATGCAAACTTCAACGGTCCATCTATGGATTGAAGCAATCATCCCGAAGTTGGAATCAACGTTTTGATAAGGTAATCAAAAGTTTTGGTTTTATACAAACTTATGGAGAAGCTTGTATTTACAAGAAAGTGAGTGGGAGCTCTGTAGCATTCTTAATACTATATGTAGATGACATATTGTTGATTGGGAATGATGTAGACCTTCTTAATAGTGTCAAGGCATATTTGAATAATAGTTTTTCAATGAAGGATCTTGGCAAAGCAGCTTACATATTGGGCATATAGATTTATAAAGATAGATCGAGACGCCTAATATCATTGTCACAAAGTACATATTTGGACAAAGTTCTAAAGAGGTTTGGAATGGAAGATAGCAAGAAAGGGTTCTTTCCCATGTTGCCCAATACGACCTTGAGTAAAACTCAAAGTCCGACATCGGCAGAAGATAGAGAAAGGATGAGTAAGACTCCCTATGCCTAAGCCATAGTATCTCTAATGTATGTCATGCTATGTACTAGACCCGACATTGCATATGCTGTTAGTTTAACTAGCAGATATCAAAGTGATCCAGGAGTGGATCATTGGACAGCGGTCAAAAACATCCTTAAGTACTTGAGAAGAACTAAGGATATGGTTCTTTCTTATGGAGGTGATGAACAACTCGTTGTTAATGGTTACACCGATGCTAGTTAGAACACCGATCCGGATGATTCTAAATCACAATCTGGATACGTATTTACTTTGAATGGTGCAGCAGTTAGCTGGAGGAGTGCAAAGCAAAGCGTTGTGGCGAGATCTTCAACTGAATCGGAATACATGGCTGCTTCGGAGGCTTCACAAGAAGCGATATGGATGAAAGAGTTCATTACAGAGTGTGTGGTTCCTAGTCTTTTGGACCCAATGTCTATCTACTGTGATAACATGGGCGCCATAGCCAATGCGCAAGAACCAAGGTCACACAAGAAGCTGAAGCACATCAAGCTGCGTTTTCACGCTATTCGAGAACATGTCCAAGATGGGGACATAAAGATTTGCAAAGTACACACATATCTAAATGTGGCGGATCCGTTGACTAAACCTCTCCCGAGGGCAAAACATGACCAGCACCAAACTGCCATGGGTGTTCGGTATATTACCATGTAATCTAGATTAGATGACTCTAGTGCAAGTGGGAGACTGTTGGAGATATGCCCTAGAGGCAAATAAATATAGTTAGTATTATATCTTTGTGTTTATGATAAATGTTTACATTCATGCTATAATAGTATTAACAAGGAAACATTAATACTTGTGTGATTTGTAAACTTAAATTGAAGTCCCTAGTAAAGCCTCTATATAATACTAGCTTGTTGGTTAATAAATGATTGTGGTTTCCCTATCATGAACATTGAGATGTTATTAACAACAAGATCATATCGTTAGGAGAATGATATGGTGACATACTCCTATAGATAAGCGTAGCATAAAGATCAAGTCATTTTAATAGTTCAATTGCTATATGCTTTCTGATACATAGTAACCTAATTCCTTCGACCATGAGATCATGCATATCACCTTTACCGGATGGATGCTTTGATGACATCAAACACCACACCATAACTGGGTGGCTATAAAGGTGGCATTGAGTGTTCGGAAAGTATTGGTTGAGACACATGGATCAAGAGTGGGATTTGTCCATCCATATGACGGATAGATATACTCTGGGTGTTGGAGATATGCCCAAGAGGCAATAATAAAGTGGTTATTATATATCTTCACACTTATGATAAATGTTTACATACCATGCTATAATTGTATTAACCGGAAACATTAATACTTGTGTGATTTGTAAACTAAAATAAGAGTCCCTAGTAAAGCCTCTTGTTAAACTAGCTTGTTGGTTAATATATGATCATGGTTTCCTGATCATGAACATAGAGATGTTATTAACAACATGATCATATCGTTAGGAGAATGATGTGATGGACATACTCCTATAGATAAGCATAGCATAAAGATCAAGTCATTTAAATAGTTCAATTGCTATATGCTTTCTGATACATAGTAACCTAATTCCTTCGACCATGAGATCATGCATATCACCTTTCCCGGATGGATGCTTTGATGACATCAAACACCACACCGTAACTGGGTGGCTATAAAGGTGGCATTGAGTGTTCGGAAAGTATTGGTTGAAACACATGGATCAAGAGTGGGATTTGTCCATCCATATGACTGATAGATATACTCTGGGCCCTCTCGGTGGAATGTCATCCAATTAGCTTGCAAGCATGTGACTGGCTCACAAGGGATCACATATCACGGGAACGAGAAAAGAGTACTTATCGGTAACGAGGTTGAACTAGGTATGCGAGAGATAAGCGATCATAACCTCGGATAAGTAAACTATCGTGAGACAAAGGGAAATTGGTATCGTATTTAAGTGGTTCATTAGATCGCAAAGTAATTGTAGAAATATGGGAGCCATATGAATTTCAGATTCCTCTATTGGTTATTGTTAGAGAAGTGTCTCGATCATGTCCGCATAATTCACGAACCGTAGGGACACACTTAAGGATTCTACGTTGTTTGAGTAGTTATGGTATTATGAAAGAGACCGAATGTTGTTGAGTCTCGTATGGGATCCGGGATATCAAGAGGTGATCCGGAATGGTCCGGAGAATAAGATTCATATAAGGAAAGTCCCGTTTGAGTTCGGGAATGATTAGGTGTTTTCATCGAATGTTCTAGAAGGTTCGGATTGTCCCAAGCACTGGGGGGAGGGTACATGAATGTGTCATTACATATTGAATGATTGCATCATGTACTAAGTGTTCTTGCTGTTCCAAAACTGAAAAGTCAAATCGCCGGTTTGAAAGCCAAGCGGCTAAACAGAAACTGTGGGAAGCGAAGCTGGGGAAACAAGCAAGAGGTGGTTGGAACCGACTTGGGGAGGAGTCCCTCAAGCGTGCGCCAACCAAGGACCACTTGGAAGGACTCCCTCCTTGGCGCCCTCCACCTATAAAAAGAGGCGAGCCTCCTCCTAGACACACAAGTTCTGTCCTCTAATCTCGGTTTAGAGCCGTTTTGGTTTAGAGCTTCTAATTGCTCTAGCCTGCGGTTTAGAGCCTTCTAATTGGTGTGTCTAATCCCTAGACCACTAATAGCTCTCTCATACTCCACCATACTCGCTCGGCTTAAGCGAAGCCTGCGGATCTCCCTCTACTTCCAGTACCACGCCGTTGTCTTGGGAATCGCGAGAGAGTGCTACAACCTCCATTTTCTTTGGAACAAGGGAGGAAGGTCTTCGTCAGTACCCGGCGTGTGACCGATTGGGGGCGCTGCCGGAATGCAGCGCCGGAAGGATCGTCTACATGATCTTGAGATCGGAAAGAGTACGACTACATCACCCACGAGAATCTGCTCTCGTTAACCGCTTTGGAATCTTCGAGGGTAAGTTATTCCATCGACTCGTTGCTATAATCTAGTACATAGATCTTGGCTTGTCTGTTTGTATGCGATAGAATTTTTTGTTTTCCATGCTACGAACCCCTACAGTGGTATCAGAGCCGTGTCTATATGTAGATCTGTTGCACAAGTAGAACACAATGGTCATTGTGGGCGTTGATGCTTTTATTGTCGATTGCTTCTTGTGTACTTTGCATCTTGCGGTATGTTGGGATGAAGCGGCCCGGGCTAACCTTACATGACATCGTTCATGAGACTTGCTCCACGCTTGACATGCAACTTGTATTGCATAAGTGGCTTTATGGTGCTGTTCTCCTAGCATAGTTAAGATCCAATTTACAACGGGTGATTAACAATACTAGTATCAATGTTGTGGTTCTTGTTCGTAAGTTAGAACGACACTTATTGAAAGCCCCAAACCACGTAAAATATGCAAAGAAAGTAGAGGCGTCTAACTTTGTTTTGCAGGGGTGTGCTGTGATGTGATATGGCCATGATTGTGATTATATATGATGTATGCAATGTTCCTTATTGTAAGTTGGCAACCGCCAGGAGCCATATGGTTGTCTTTAATTTATGTTAAGACCCGCATGTCTATTCAAATTAGTTGTAATAGTTGAAGCCGGTGGACGACAACCATGGAGAAGCGTCATTGACCTTGATGCAATGCCGATGATGATGGAGATCATGTTCGTGCTTGAAGATGGAGATCGGAAGCACAAAGAAGAAAGGCCATATCATATCACATATTATTGAATTACATGTGATGTTAATCCTTTATGCATCTTGCATTGCTTAGTAGACGACGGTAGCATTATAAGATGATCCCTCATGCACATGAATTTCAAGTCATAAAGTGTTCACCCTTAGTTAGCACCGTTGCTAAAGCTTGTTGTTTCTAAGCACCACGTGATGATCGGGTGTGTTAGATTACGCAAGTGTATACAACGTGAGCAAGCCAGTTGCTCATGCAGAAACTAAGGTTTGATCTTGTGAGCCTAGCATGTACGGACATGGCCTCGGGAACACGGATTACCGAAAGGTAGAGCATGAGTCATATAGTAGATATGATGAACATGTTGATTGTTCGCCATTGAAGCTATATCAACTCTCGTGATGATCGGTTTTGATGTGGTGGATTTGGTTCGTGTGATCACTAAAACAATGTGAGGGATATTGTTTTGAGTGGGAGTTCACCTAGATTAATTTAATTCTTAATTAGAACTCAATTTATCATAAACTAAATCAAAGTGAATTTGCATAGTTGTTGTAGTCATTGGGATCCGTTTACCACCTTGCGCTTAGTTATAGTTGAGATGATAGAACTATAGAATTCTGGTTAGTTACTTTCTGTACCGGTATCGTATTGTTTTGAAGTGTTAATCTAAAGTTTAAAAGTCCTATTGCAAACTTTCAGTAAGTTCCGGTTACTCCATGAAGTTTAATAATTAGTATTAAATCAAGAGTAACAATTCCAAGTGTTAGTATCATGTTTGTTTCCATGATTCTTGATATTCAAAGGATTGTCTTAATATCAAGGTTATCTAGGATCTGAAAGAGTTGTTTCAGAAACCATGATGTGTGGAAGATATTGTGATATCTGAAACGAAGTTTTGGTTGCAACATGATAGAGTATAATATGGCTAAAGTCATGTTCTCATATTTGATGAGAATTTGCAAAAGGTTGGAGACACTTGTTGTCCTAATCCTCCAAAAGGTTTTGGACAGCGACATTATACTCGTAATTCATCGTTATAAGCTAAAAGTAGCTTGATCATGGACGATTCCATGATAAAGATGAATATTTGATGTAGGAAAAATGTTTACTACACCAAGAGATTACTAAAGAAAGGAATTTGAAAGAACACCAAACATTTGATGATGGTGATCTACTTCAAAGTGCAATTCCAAAGACATTGGTATTTAACTATACACGCTTTGGACTATGTGTCATATGTATGACTCCACTATTGATGTTGATAGATTCTTTCATACGAAAAGGAAATCTTGAAGAGAATCTCATAAATATATGGCAGAAAAGAAAAGACTAGAATTGTTCAGTTTAAGTATATAGTTGATATACATGTTATGGCTATATTCTTTGCTTATTAAACAATGTGGTTCCTAAGTATTTGATACTGAATTTGTTGGTGTGAATCGTCATACTAAACAACACAATTCATGAACTACAATGGCCTAAATAACTATCAAAAGAATATGTGATGATGTTTATCGAGAACAAATAAAGGGTTATTGTGTTGCTCGTTAAATATCAAAGCTTGCCTTCAGGATTTGTTTTATCAGGTATTATGAGAACAAAAGGGTTGTTCAAATAATTTCCGTAATCCATAAAAGATGGATGATTCACAAATCTCGTTGGAGAAATCACATCCATAAAACTAGTGCTAAAAATGTCGAAAGACAAATTGACTGAAAGATCACTTAGGAAGTGACATCGCCGTTTAAATTATATTGGAAAGAAAACATGAAGAAACTCCATGTGGATGGAATTTTGGAGTCTTTTGATTTTGATCAAATGACGCTTGTGAAACTTTCCTAGAGATAATTGAAACTTCGTTCATAGGCCAAAAAAAAGGGAACGAAAGACTAGCTTATTGGAATTTGTACATATTGTTGTATAAAGTCCATTATGTGTAGTCAAGAGCGATTGATTTTAACTTCATTTGCTTTTTCCGAAATTTTGAGTGAATATATGAATATTTACTTAATAAGGATAAAGTATGAAACATTTGAAAAGTTCAAAGACTTTCAAGATGAAGTGCAAAATCATTGTAACAAGAATATAAACAGTTTATGATAAAGATCATAAAGGAAGATATTTGAGTTACAGAGTTTAGCATAATACCTAAGATTTAAGGAATCGTTCCGTGGATTTGCATTTCCCGAAACACCATAAGGGTATGGAGCGTTCAAGATATGTAATTAAACCTTGTTTGACATGGTAAGATCAAAGTATAATTCATAAAACTGCCATTATATTTTAAAGATTAAAAGCTTTAGAGATTACCGTTTTTCCACTGAAAAGATCTCCATCATAATCCGTTGAAATGACACCATATAAAGTTATGGTTTGGGATAAAACCCAAGTTGTCCTTTCTTAAACAATGGTTTGCTATGCATAATAAAGATGTTTGCAACCAAAGTCGGATGAACCTGTCTTTGTATAACGTTGAGTATTCCTCCATAACACGAGACAAAAGTGTTTGTCGCTTAGAACGTCAAGTTTCTTTGGGAAGAATTTTTCGTGAAAAGAAAAGTGGGAGGACAATAGAACTTTGATAAGGTTAAAGGAACCTTAGCTATATGTGCAAAGTTGCGCAAAGAAAAAGTGTTAGAGGCAAAGCGATGCTCATGGCTCACGTGCCTCAAAGGTTGTGGTCATGGAGATCTAAGTTCCTATTGAAACAAGTAGATCGGGCAAACAATCAAATACCAAGATTTGAGGTTGAATCATTATTTGAGAATAATGAACCGACTACATGCAAAGAAGCGATGATGGGCCTGACTCGTCAAATGGCTTGAATCCATAAAATCCGTGATAGTTCCATACGAGAAATCAAGTTTTGAACTTGAAGGACCCTCGAGAAAGGTGTAAGACCTTACGTTGTGTTTGGATCTATAAAGAAATAGACATGGATGTTTCACATCTATGAAATAGTCGACATCTTTGGGAAAGAGTTCACAAAATGTTCAAAGGTTGACTATGACAAGATTTGATCTTTCATAGTGATATTTAGTCTAGACGGATTAATGTAGCAACCACTACATATAATTTTGTTATATGGTAGTTGAATAAACAAAACAAGTTCTTCTAATAGAATCGTTACCTAGGACATGTGCATAACACGGTCCATAGGGTTTTGTTAATTCATAGGATGCTAAAAGCATATGCAAACTTCAATGGTTGAAGTGAGCATCGCGGAGTTGGAATATTCACTGTGATGAAACTGTTAAAGGAGTTTAAAAGTTCATCAGAGATGATGGAGATGCTTGCATTTGCAAGAAATTAAGTGGGAGCGCTAAGACATGTTTCTAATACATTATGTGGAAGACATATTGTTGATTGGAAATAATGTATCTTTTATTAACACATATTAAGAATTTCATCCCGATGAAAGACTTAGGCAAAACCCGAATATTTGGCATCGATGAGCGCTAATATGGTTATGCGAAGTACATAGATAAGATATTGAATGAGTTCAATATAAAACTACAAGAAAAGGTTCTTGTCGCATGAGAAAGGATTGAAAGAGTTCAATGTTGATGATATATTCAAGTGTATTGACATTTGGTAAAGTGAAACAAATAATCAAGTATAGATTGATACTTGATGTATGAAATCACAAAGAGTATTTATATCAATCATCTTGTGATATGTACAAATCCAGATATGTCCTATGCTCTAAATGTTGTGAGCATATACCAGAATGATTCGTTAGATGATCATTGGACAATAGTAAGGATATTCTTATGATCTTTTGGAAGAACTAAGAGTATATTATTTGTAGAAAGTGACAAATAGATGGTTAGTTCATTGTAAAAGTACTACATTGATACTAGCTTTGTCACAAAGTACAAATTAAGTTTATCTCAATCTAAACTAAGGGTGGCACAATATAATGGAAAGTGAGTTCCATAATGGATTTGGATGAGTTCCAAAGTTAAGACATTGTGACAGATACTACAACAAAAGGCTAAGTATATAACTGCGCTATTATAGCGACTAAAAGGGCATTTGTGTCAAGTAGTTTGTTATCAAACTAGGTGTAGTTCACGGTGGAATAATACTATGAAGATATATTGTGCGACAATATTATCAACATGTTTTAACCCCAAAGAGCTAAAGGTCACACGAAAGACCAAATTTGTACAAAGCCATCTCATTAGAGAATGAGTGATGCGTAGAGACGCAAAGACATGCAATTACACGGACACAGAGTGTCGGATCCGGAGATCGATTGACCACTAGCAATTGTGTACATACAACGGAAAAGCCATATATGTTGAATACACAAAGGTTTGAAACTAGATTATTGACTCTAGTGCAAGTGGGAGGCTGGAGATATGCCCAAGAGGCAATAATAAAGTGGTTATTATCATATCTTCACACTTATGATAAATGTTTACATACCATGCTATAATTGTATTAACCGGAAACATTAATACTTGTGTGATTTGTAAACTAAAATAAGAGTCCCTAGTAAAGCCTCTTGTTAAACTAGCTTGTTGGTTAATATATGATCATGGTTTCCTGATCATGAACATAGAGATGTTATTAACAACATGATCATATCGTTAGGAGAATGATGTGATGGACATACTCCTATAGATAAGCATAGCATAAAGATCAAGTCATTTAAATAGTTCAATTGCTATATGCTTTCTGATACATAGTAACCTAATTCCTTCGACCATGAGATCATGCATATCACCTTTACCGGATGGATGTTTTGATGACATCAAACACCACACCGTAACTGGGTGGCTATAAAGGTGGCATTGAGTGTCCGGAAATTATTGGTTGAAACACATGGATCAAGAGTGGGATTTTTCCATCCATATGACGAATAGATATACTCTGGGCCCTCTCGGTCGAATGTCATCCAATTAGCTTGCAAGCATGTGACTGGCTCACAAGGGATCACATATCACGGGAACGAGAAAAGAGTACTTATCGGTAACGAGGTTGAACTAGGTATGTAGAGATACCGACGATCATAACCTCGGATAAGTAAACTATCGTGAGACAAAGGGAAATTGGTATCGTATGTAAGTGGTTCATTCGATCGCAAAGTAATCGAGAAATATGTAGAGCCATATGAATTTCGATTCCTCTATTGGTTATTGTTAGAAGTGTCTCGATCATGTCGCATAATTCACGAACCGTAGGGAGACACATAAGGATTGACGTTGTTTGAGTAGTTATGGTATTATGAAAGAGACCGAATGTTGTTGAGTCTCGGATGGGATCCGGGATATCACGAGGTGATCCGGAATGGTCAGGAGAATAAGATTCATATAAGGAAAGTCCGTTTGAGTTCGGGAATGATTAGGTATTTTCATCGGGAATGTTCTAGAAGGTTCAGGATTGTCCGGCACTCCGGGGGGGAGGGGGAAGGGGTACATGAATGTGTCATTACATATTGAATGATTGCATCATGTACTAAGTGTTCTTGCTGTTCCAAAACTGAAAAGTCAAGCGCGGTTTGAAAGTCAAGCAGCTAAAGCGAGCTGTGGAAAGCGAGCTGGAAGCAGAAACTGTGGGAAACAAGCAAGAGGTGGTTGGAACCGACTTGGGGAGGAGTCCCTCCAAGCGGCCAGCCAAGGCCGACAGGGAGGACTCCTCCTTGGCCGCCCCGCCCACCTATAAAAGAAGGGCAGGGCCTCCTCCTCTAGACACACAAGTTCCTATCCTCTAATCTTCGGTTTAGAGCCGTTTTGGTTTAGAGCTTCTAATTGCTCTATCCTGCGGTTTAGAGCCTTCTAATTGGTGTGTCTAATCCCTAGACCACTAATAGCTCTCTCATACTCCACCATACTCGCTCGGCTTAGGCGAAGCCTGCGGGATCTCCTCTACTTAGGTACCTGCCGTTGTCTTTGCCGGAATCGCGAGGAGAGTGCTACAACCTCCATTTTCTTTGGAACAAGGAGAGGAAGGTCTTCGTCGAGTCCGAGCGTGTGACCCGCTGGGGCTGCAGGAGCCTTAGCCGGAAGGATCGTCTACGATCTTGAGATCGGAAATAATACGACTACATCACCCACGAGAATCTGCTCTCGTTAACCGCTTTGGAATCTTCGAGGGTAAGTTATTCCATCGACTCGTTGCTACAATCTAGTAGATAGATCTTGGCTTGTATGTTTGTATGCGATAGAAAATTTTTGTTTTCCATGCTACGAACCCCTACACTGGGCCCTCTCGGTGAAATGTCATCCAATTAGCTTGCAAGCATGTGACTGGCTCACAAGGGATCACATATCACGGGAACGAGAAAAGAGTACTTATCGGTAACGAGGTTGAACTAGGTATCTTGAGATCCGAAGCGATCATAACCTCGGATAAGTAAACTATCGTGAGAGAAAGGGAAATTGGTATCGTATGTAAGTGGTTCATTCGATCGCAAGTAATCGTAGAAATATGTAGAACCATATGAATTTCAGATTCCTCTATTGGTTATTGTTAGGAGAAGTGTCTCAATCATGTCGCATAATTCACGAACCGTAGGGAGACACATAAGGATTGACGTTGTTTGAGTAGTTATGGAATGATGAGAAAGAGACCGAATGTTGTTGAGTCTCGAATGGGATCCGGATATCACGAGGAGATCCGGAATGGTCAGGAGAATAATATTCATATAAGGAAAGTCTGTTTTGGAGTTGGAGAATGGTTAGGTGTTTTCATCGGAATGTTCTAGAAGGTTCGGAATGTCCGGCACTCAGAAGGGAAGGGTACATGAATGTGTTATATCAAGTTGGTATGATTGCATCATGTACTAGGTGTCATCATTGAACAAAATAAAGGGTTTAATCAAATCCTAGTTTGAAAAAGTCAAGCCAATTTGAAAGTCAAGCGACTATTTTGGGAAGTGGAAGGAAGGTGAAACCGAGTTGGGAGGAGTTCCTCCACCGCCGTCCTACCTTGAAGCCGAGTTGGGAGGGACTCCCTCACTGGCCGCCTCCTCCACCTATAAGAGGAGGGGTGCCCCCTCAAACACACCTCTCACACCTGCAAACCCTAGCCGGCCATGCCACCTCATTGTTGCCGCCGCCTAGGGCAAACCGCCGCCCCTAGCTAACCCTAGCCGGCTTGCCCCTCCTTGGTATGTCTAAACCCTAGAACAGAGGCTCTCTCATAGTCCACCATACCGCTCGGCTTAAGGCGAAGCCTGCGAGATCTCTCTACTTCGGGTACCATGGTTTGTCTTGCCGGAATCGTGAGGAGAGTGCTACAACCTCCATTTTCTTTGGAACAAGGGAGAGGAAGGTCTTGAAAATCAACGCGTGACCATGCAGCGGCCGCTAGGAACCTTGGCCTTGAAAGGATCGTCTACGCGATCTTGAGGTCGGGAAGAGTACGACTACATCACCCACGAGAAACCGCTCTCGTTAAACACTTTGGAATCTTCGAGGGTGAGTTATTCCATCGACTCGTTGCTACAATCTAGTAGATAGATCTTGGCTTGTTTGTTTGTATGCGATAGAAATTTTTTGTTTTCCATGCTATGAAACCCTACACCGACGTCTGCACAGATCTGCCCCCGTCACCATGCAGCACAGAGTTCCTCTCCGTCCAGATGGCCCAACACCCACATAATATAATGCAAGATGCCTCTTTAGTCACCCTAGCTCCTCCGATAAGATCAGTGGCCCATGTCAATGGGTGGAGAGCTGGGATCTTAACAGATATTGCCTTGTTTACACATTTTTTGTTGGAGTGATAACATGGAACTTTATTACATCAAAATGTTGTTCTTGATACAAAGACCATCAGGCGGGTTAGCAAACCCTACACATATGAGTTGCCACTCAGGGGCGAACCCAAGTAGAAGCTAGCCCCCACTAAAATTTTAAATCCTCAATAAAATTTGGTCATTTTTAGTAGAGAAATATTCAGAATATGTGAACTTATACAAGAAATGCCTCCAGTCAAATCTTTTTCCCCCTCTCAAACTATTTTCTGGTCCGCCCCTGTTGCCACTCCCAGCAGAAAACTATTAGAGACATGACATTGGCATCTGTTCATATCTCATGGGCTGTAATAAAATTTGAACCGAGACCCAACAGCCCAATATGGTGTTCCATGTAAAAAGAAAAGCACAATATGGTGTTTACTCTTCTTCCAAGTTCCAACAGCCCAATATGGTGTCCTGCTGCTGGATGTGGGCTGACTAATCCAGTTAGGATGGCTGCTTCGTATCCTTTCATTCCTCGCTTCCACCGTCGCCATTGCCGGCGGCGCTCCGTGCTCGCCGTCGCTTCTCCATAGTCTCACATCTTTCCACCGCACCCCACCTGTGGGCGCGCCGCCACCGCCCCTAATCGCATGCCTCCGGAGAAGGGTCCATGGGGGTACCATACTCGTATGAGTGCTCGCTGAAGCAACGGGCTGACGACGAACCGGACAAGCATGCCGTGTCAGTACTGCCAAGGATGCGGATGGGGCTGAATCACGCGGACGCAAATCAAAGTAAGCAGCTACTTTACCATTGTTGGTAGATCTGATGCGTTGACATTACCTTGCGGTGATATGATAGCTTCACATGGTTGATGGCTCCAACTTGGCTCATCAAAGTTGCTTAATTGAATAGAATGTGATTTAGACTTGACATGTAAGGATCGAACCCTTGTAGTAGAAAAAGTGATATGTAAGGGTGGATGATTACCAGTATTCGGGTACATTCTCTAGCTCTGAATTATCGCTGCCAGCTTAGTTGTAACGCCTGGCATGTTTCCGATTAACATCTTACTCACCCGACTCATAGGATGCTATCACTCACCGGACCCAAGTTCTGATAGTATTGTCCGTTCATCCACTCTTCTTAGCACACAGCTCTGCAAGCTGAATATCTTAAATCTTTTCATTGAAAATGTACTGTACCAGCCTATGAATGAAAAAAAAATGGTTCACCAACTGTAACCGTTGTTGGTTACCTATACTTGTGAAAAGGAGGGGAAAATCCCATATAGCACGGCATTCAAGACATCTTTTTAATTTCATTTCACTACCTATATCATCACAATCCAACTAACTGACCAGTTTTTATTGGTTATTTTCCTCAAACTTACAACTTGCTTTCATTCTGTGTATTTCTCTGCTTCATTGTAGCTACGAGCTGTCTAAAACATGCTGTTTATTTCCACTATGATCACTATAAGTAGTTTTATGTTGCAGGGAGAAACTGTCTAAAACATGCTGTTCATTCTGTTGCAGAGCTGAGGAGTTGTGCACTGGTGCAAATAGAGCAGATTTTCCAATATTGTTACCATTTAACAGTTCTCTTACTACGACAGGTTCAATCCACCCTTTACAACTTTGAGGAAACTATGCCTTCTTTTCATACTTATGAACTCTATGTATATCACTAACTTCGTTAACAAAACATATTCAATCTGTACAGAACATAAAACCAATTGTACCTACTAATTGATCGGTGTTCAGTAGTCTCTCAAAGTCCAAATTTCTTTTGTTACGTGCATTTCTCTGTTTTGTAGGGACATTCTTAAACATGCTATTACTCTCAGGTTTCAATATAATAACTCGAAATAGATTTGTCTTTCATAGATAACTGAATAGAGCAGTAAAATGACATTATCTAGAGATAAAGGTTTTTTTTATAGTAATTTGACAAAATACAACGAATCATTGCTTTTCCTTTACATAGAAAAGTTGCCTGCTCATAATCTGATTATCTGTCTTTTCAGGATTGTCTCATTTCACCTGGGCCCTGACACATGTGAGGCTAGAGGTGGAACTGAAGATTTCACATTTCCGGCAATTCCAAAAGTCGCTTGATTTGTTGCGACAAAGTTATGATCAATGTTGCTCTCCACATTCATGGTGCCTTCCAAGACCTTGACTACCTCGGACATCTTTGGTCTTCTTTTGCAATCAATATGCAAACACCACATCGCGATCTTCATAATCTGAACTATATCCTGCTTATGTGCTTGCATGTCATTACTGTTCTTATCAATCAAATCTACCAAGTTATCATACTTCACCTTTTCTTCCAATAGGGTAATCAGATGGATGCTCTCTTCTGACCGGGAGGTGTCAATGTTCTTTCTTGCACTGATGACTTCCATGACCACAACACCAAAGCTGTAGATATCGGCCTTCTCTGTGATTTGTGATGTCAACCATTCAGGAGCTAAATATCCAGGTGTGCCTCTCATTCTAGTAACCACTTGGCTTATGTCCCTATCGATGAGCTTGCACAGTCCAAAATCAGAAAGTTTTGCATTGAAGTATTCATCCAAGAGGATATTTTGTGGTTTGACATCCAAATGAGCAATTCTTTTCGTGCATTCCTCGTGAAGATAAGAGAGGCCCTTAGCAACGTGAGTGATGATCTTGCATCGTGTGCTCCAATCCAGAGGAGCATTATTGTCATGTCGATGGTAGATCCATGTGTCCAAGGATCCTTTGGGCATATACTCGTATACCAAGCATGTTGGCCAATGCCCACTTATCTGTACAGCATTGACCCCCGGGAGACGCTGCACCATCCCGGTCCATTCATTCTCAGAGAATCCTTGTAGATGATCTTTCCAAAATTTGCCGATATTCTTCCAGAGACAGTGGCGCCAAAGAAAGTTGAGGTCGACATAAGATCATGCGCAAAGATTCAATTCGTTTCAGAGACGCCGGAGCATGGACTCTGATGACATATACCCTGACCAATGCATCCTGTTCGTTGCAGAACAGCTAGAAAACCTCTGCAAACAACCATACATATAATTTTTATCTACTATGAAAAACATACAAAAGAAATTCATGCCAAAAAATTGGACACCAGTTCTGCAATCTCAAATCCCAGTACTGAAATTGAACCTCGGTGTGACGGTCTCCACAGTTCAACAACTAAACCTAGTTTATCTGGGTTATGGAAAGCCCTAGTTGTGAGGGTCCCCCGCCACAGTTCCTCCGCCCATAGACTGCTCGGACTGATGCAAATGTTAGAGACGTCCTGTCTGATGCAAATGATCAGAAAGTGATCTCACGGTCACCGCCTTCTTCAACAAGGTCAAATGCCTCGTCGACACAATTGCCTCCATGGGTCAGCCGTTTCGTGACGAGGAGTTCACCCTTACATCCTCAATGGTGTGGACAGCGAGTATGCTTCACCCGTGAAGGTTGTGAAGGAGCGTGACGCCCCGATGCGGCTCCAGGATCTCTATGCGCGTCTCCTTAGGACGGAACATCGCGTCTCTGCTCATTGCTCGATGGACTTCTACATCGATTGGCTCCTCCACCAATGTGGCGTATCGCGGCGGGGGCAAAAACTCCTACCGCCTCTCTATTGCACCCTCCACGGGCGGAGAGAAACCCGTGTGCAGCCGCAACAACCGCCGCGCCCTAACGTAACCAATGGAGGGAGAGGGTGATCGTGTGCGTGCTTCCCTGCTTGTGGCGTGCAGGTGCCATGCCAGCCTTGTTGCCATCATCGCTTCCAAACCAACTTCTTGGGTATCGGTAACAACGGAAAAGGCAATGAGCGCCAAGTTCAGATGGAAACACAAGGACACACTCCATCATATCCCACTGATGACACCTGGTACATGGAGACATGAGGCACTGATCATGTGGCACATGATATATGGCCAAGATCGACGTTCGTGAGCTTTACCACGGTCATGACAAGGTCCACACATCGAATAGAGTAGGTTTGTACGTCTCTCATATTGGCCTGGCAGCGAGCCACCACTTCGTGTCTCCTGCCATGGCCAACAATGTCATGCAACCATCTGATGGGTGGTTAATGCTGTTGAACCGATGCGAAGGCTACGTGACCACCGCGTCGACACTAATGGACACAGGAAGTGGCTAGGGATGCTTATCCAGGTAGTGGGCACGGCCAATGCCCCACAACCTACCATTGACATTTGCTCTTCAACCTTCTCCCTACTTTTCCCCATATCCCTAGCCATGTTGTCCTGGTGGAAAAAGACGATGAAGCAAGATCGTGAGTCCACGAGGCCGACTCTTCCTCGGGTCGGCACCATCGCCGATTGCTAAGGCTCCCTCCGCCTCTACGCCTCACCCGCACGTCGCTTCTGCCACAACTGCGCGCGCTTGACTTCATCATGCCCATGGCGGGAGCATGCACCTCACACGCTCTCACGCCGCAATGTGCGCGGCCTCGTGGACACCGGGACCGTCGCTACACATCGGTGGAATAGTGCCGCTGGAGGTGAGCATATCAGGCTCCATGCGAGCATAGGGACATCAGCCTACCTAGCGGTTGGCACCTGAACAAGGTACAGTGTCGGTGCCACCCGTACCGCTAGAAGGGGATGCACTGGACGTAAAGATCAGCCACCACCGCCATCAAATGCCACACATACCATCACAAAGCCTTATGGATCGCCTTCCTGGAGTGAGAGCACGAGGCGCGGCATCGATCGTCGTTAATGGGCGACTTCCGACGGAGGTGGACCACCAGCTCCTAGAGATGGACGAGGACGATGAGGACTAGGAGCCCTCACCGGAGAACCGCGACAACACAAACATGGCGGAGGTCAAGGAGGAGGAGGTGACCCGGAGGAGGCATTCCGCCTTGCCATGGAACCGTCTGCACTCGAGGAAGAGGAGGATTGGGACGGATAGGCCACGATGTTGTACGACTTTGTGACAGCGGCGCAGCAACAACAACCACCACCACCGCCGCCACAACATCAGCCACCGCCAGTGCCGCAATCTGCACCAGTGTGGCCTGGCCGACAATAGGAAGCTAGTTTTTTTAGTTTTTTAGTATCATAGCTAGTATCATGCATGCCATGTTGGTAAAAATCTGATGTGACACAACAATTAATGAAGAAATAGATGATTAGAGTATCATAGGTAGATACCGTATCATAGCATGTAAAACTAAAAAATCCTCATACAAATAAATCTTGTACACAATTTCGTATTGAGATTCTACAAATCATTAAATATAGTACTAGTATGATACTATTATATAATACCATGCACTATGAAGATAGTATTATACACTAGTATCATATGCATGATACTAGTAGTATGATAATACCACTGGAGCATCGACTCTACCTCTAGAGAATCCCCTAAGGCTGCTCATAGTGGGGGTAACATGAGTAGTAACATAGATCCCACATAGACTAAAATGATGATGTGGCAAGCAATTAATGAAGAGAAAGATAAATGAAGTAACATAATATGTTACCATCACATCACACTTTTGAACACAAATGAGTCTACAAAATAATACTCTATGTTACTACACTAAGCTACTTCCACTATGAAGGTACTAACTTAGACTAGTAACATATGCATGTTACTAGTCTAGATTACAATGCAGTATGACCAGCTGGACCTTCCACAGCGTGTGTTCTCATTGCCGCCATATAAAAAAAACCTGCTCCGATGCCACAACCGTTGCTGCAGTAAAATATTAATTGCATGATCCATACGAGAAAACTATTGTACTAGTTCTCACCGATGCATGTAGTTAAAATAGATTTTAGTGCATGTGGGCCATTACATGCATCTATGCCAATTTAACCACGCTGTCCAGCCGGTGCCAAACTCACCGCACACGCTGTGGAAGGCGTAACACGAGCCTCGACTCATGACGTTTATCGTGGTGGCCTCGCTGGTGTTAGAGGTAGGGTGACAAGCGGGGCGGGCTACGGGTTAAAAGTTTTAACTAAGCTACTTCACTATAGGACATGCGCGCTACGCCGAGGGCAAAAACAGTCGGCGTAGGCCATAATACCCTCGGCGTATGGTACGTCGAGCGTTGTCCTCGGCGTAGCCTTCTCGGCAAAGATCCCCTCGGCGGAGCACACTCAAGTCGCCGTCGGCGTAGCGGCCGTCGGCATAGCCTGTCGGCCGGTTGCAAAATAATTTTTTTTTGAAAAAAAATAATTTTTTTTATTTTTTTCTCAATTTTTTTATTCTTTGAATTGTTTCACTTGTTAATCTCCTACTTTGAATATTTTTAACACTAATTATACTTAATATTTGATTAAATTCTAGTCTTAGTCAAACTTCCTAGAAGGTTACCCATCATAATACTACTCCAGCTTCAACATGCTTAACTTCCTCGTTCCTTCAGAATCTGTTTTCTTAAGTAATTCATACATTGATGTCAATACTATGATTTCAATCCTATTAACTTTTATATCATCATGTCACATGTTTGTATTTTTTGAAATTACAAACAATTATTTAAGTAAATATTAATGAATAAGTAAAAATATTATTGAATTCAAATAAAAATATAATAATTTTATTTTTTTGTATTTTTCTATTTAATATAGAATAATTAATATCTTTAAATCTGTAGATCGAAATTCAACAAATAATATGTCTAAATTGATCAGAAAAATGAGAGGAATCCAAATATGATATCCATATCAACTAATCACAAACCCTACATTTTTGAATTAGCTATTTGGTGGTTGCTTTAGAAAATCCCCTTTTTGCGCTCGGATAATGAAAAATGCCTTTTTGGTGCAATGAAAAGGAAAACTTGCATTGGATATTTGATAAAATAGCATATTGTGAACCTAAAAATGATTTTTGTAAAAAAACATGAGCATCGGATCATATACCTGTAGTTCATATCTGACACACTTCCCACCGATTCGGCAGGAATTTGTCTTTTTCACCAAAGGTGGACGGAAAGGTTTCGGATCCTCCTGTTGGGACATTGTCCATATAATATGGTATAGTATTTTTGTAAAATATGGTGGTAGTATTTTGAATTAGCCATTTGGTGGTTGCTTCACAAAACCGTCCGTTTTTTATGCTCGAAAAATAGAAAATGCCTTTTTGGTGCGAAGAAAAGGAAAACTTCCTCCTACAACATTGTTCGCCATCCCATAATGCATGTGTATGCATAATATGGGCACATTATCACAAACTATGCCTTAATTCTAGCCATAACATTGGTCATTTGACCCGAAAGCCAAGAAACTTCGAATGCGATAGGTCATTTTGTGAAGTTTTTTTTTGAGACATAATCAATATATCAAGTTTGATATTTTTCCTTATAACTATGTCACATAATATGACACCACTCGAAGGTTTCACATTGTTTTGATCGTTTTTTAATTTTTTATGCCCGTTTTAAACTATCGTCAAACTTTGTCGAACGGCGGGCATGTAGATTCTTAGCTCGGGGCCGAGCCTCGCTAAACTTGCATTGGATCTTTGATAAAATAGCATATTGTGAACCTAAAAATGATTTTTATAAAAAAACATAAGCATCGGATCATGTACCTGTAGTTCATATCTGACCCACTTCCTACCGATTCGGCAGGAATTTGTCTTTTTCACCAAAGGTGGACGGAAAGGTTTCGAATCCCCTGTTGGGACATTGTCCATATAAGGTGGTATAGTATTTTTTTTAAAATATGGTGGTAGTATTTTGAATTAGCCATTTGGTAGTTGCTTCACAAAACCGTCCGTTTTTTATGCTCGGAAAATAGAAAATGGCTTTTTGGTGCGAAGAAAAGGAAATCTTCCTCCTGCAACATTGTTCGCCATCTCATAATGCATGTGTATGCATAATATGGGCACATTATCACAAACTATGCTTTGATTCTAGCCATAACATTGGTCATTTGACCTGAAAGCCAAGAAACCTCGAATGCGATGGTTCATTTTGTGAAGGTTTTTTTGAGACATAATCAATATATCAAGTTTGATATTTTTCCTTATAACTATGTCACATAATATGACACCACGCGAAGGTTTCACATTGTTTCGATCGTTTTTGAATTTTTTATGCCCGTTTTAAACTATCGTCAAACTTTATCGAACGACGGGCATGTAGATTCTTAGATCGGGGCCGAGCCTCACTAAACTTGCATTGGATCTTTGATAAAATAGCATATTGTGAACCTAAAAATGATTTTTGTAAAAAAACATGAGCATCGGATCATGTACCTGTAGTTCATATCTGACCCACTTCCTACCGATTTGGCAGGAATTTGTCTTTTTCACCAAAAGTGGACGGAAAGGTTTCGGATCTTCCTGTTGGGACATTGTCCATATAAGGTGGTATAGTATGTAAAATGTGGTGGTAGTATTTTGAATTACCATTTGGTGGTTGCTTCACAAAACCGTCCGTTTTTTATGCTCGAAAAATAGAAAATGGCTTTTTGGAGCGACGAAAAGGAAAACTTCCTCCTGCAATATTGTTCGCCATCACATGATGCATGAGTATGCACAATATGGGCACATTATCATAAACTATGCCTTGATTCTAGCCATAACATTGGTCATTTGACCCGAAAGCCAAGAAACCTCGAATGTGATAGGTCATTTTGTGAAGGTTTTTTTAAGACATAATCAATATATCAAGTTTGATATTTTTCTTATAACTATGTCACATAATATGACACTACGCGAAGGTTTCGCATTGTTTCGATCGTTTTTGAATTTTTTATGCCCGTTTTAAACTATAGTCAAACTTTGTCGAACAACGGGCATGTAGATTCTTAGCTCGGGGCCGAGTCTCGCTAAACTTGCATTGGATCTTTAAAAATAGCATATTGTGAATCAAAAAATGATTTTTGTAAAAAAACATGAGCATCGGATCATGTACCTGTAGTTCATATCTGACCTACTTCCTACCGATTCGGCAGGAATTTTTCTTTTTCACTAAAGATGGACGGAAAAGTTTCGGATCCCCCTGTTGGGACATTGTCCATATAAGGTGGTATAGTATTTTTGTAAAATGTGGTGGTAGTATTTTGAATTAGCCATTTGGTGGTTGCTTCACAAAACCGTCAGTTTTTATGCTCGGAAAATAGAAAATGGCTTTTTGGTGCGACGAAAAGGAAAACTTTCTCATGCAACATTGTTCGTCATCCCATGATGCATGTGTATGCATAATATGGGCACATTATCACAAACTATGTCTTGATTCTAGCCATAACATTGGTCATTTGACCCGAAAGCCAAGAAACTTCGACTGCGATAGGTCATTTTGTGAAGTTTTTTTTGAGACATAATCAATATATCAAGTTTGATATTTTTCCTTATAACTATGTCACATAATATGACACCACGCGAAGGTTTCACATTGTTTCGATCGTTTTTTAATTTTTTATGCCCGTTTTAAACTATCATCAAACTTTGTCGAACGACGGGCATGTAGATTCTTAGCTCGGGGCCGAGCCTCGCTAAACTTGCATTGGATCTTTGATAAAATAGCATATTATGAACCTAAAAATGATTTTTGTAAAAAAACATAAGCATCGGATCATGTACATGTAGTTCATATCTAACCCACTTCCTACCGATTCGGCAGGAACTTGTCTTTTTCACCAAAGATGGACGGAAAGGTTTCGGATCCCCCTGTTGGGACATTGTCCATATAAGGTGGTATAGTATTTTTTTTAAATGTGGTGGTAGTATTTTGAATTAGCCATTTGGTGGTTGCTTCATAAAACCGTCCGTTTTTATGCTCGGAAAATAGAAAATGGTTTTTTTGTGCGAAGAAAAGGAAAACTTCCTCCTGCAACATTGTTCGCCATCCCATGATGCATGTGTATGCATAATATGGGCACATTATCACAAACTATTCATTGATTCTAGCCATAACATTGGTCATTTGATCTGAAAGCTAAGAAACTTCGAATGCGATAGGTCATTTTGTGAAGTTTTTTTTTGAGACATAATCAATATATCAAGTTTGATATTTTTTCTTATAACTATGTCACATAATATGACACCACGCGAAGGTTTCACATTGTTTCGATCGTTTTTTAATTTTTTATGCCCGTTTAAACTATCGTTAAACTTTGTCGAACGGCGGGCATGTAGATTCTTAGCTCGGGGCCGAGCCTCGCTAAACTTGCATTGGATCTTTGATAAAATAGCATATTGTGAACCTAAAAATGATTTTTATAAAAAAAACATAAGCATCGGATCATGTACCTGTAGTTCATATCTGACCCACTTCCCTCTGGGCAGAATTTGTCTTTTTCACCAAAGGTGGACGGAAAGGTTTCGGATCCCCTGTTGGGACATTTTCCATATAAGGTGGTATAGTATTTTTTTTAAATGTGGTGGTAGTATTTTGAATTAGCCATTTGGTGGTTGCTTCACAAAACCGTCCGTTTTTTATGCTTGAAAAATAGAAAATGGCTTTTTGGTGCGACGAAAAGGAAAACTTCCTCCTGCAATATTGTTCGCCATCCCATGATGCATGTGTATGCACAATATGGGCACATTATCATAAACTATGCTTTGATTCTAGCCATAACATTGGTCATTTGACCCGAAAGCCAAGAAACCTCGAATGCGATAGGTCATTTTGTGAAGTTTTTTTTTGAGACATAATCAATATATCAAGTTTGATATTTTTCTTATAACTATGTCACATAATATGACACCACGCGAAGGTTTCGCATTGTTTCGACCGTTTTTGAATTTTTTATGTCCGTTTTAAACTATCGTCAAACTTTGTCGAACAACGGGCATGTAGATTCTTAGCTCGGGGCCGAGTCACGCTAAACTTGCATTGGATCTTTAAAAATAGCATATTGTGAATCAAAAAATGATTTTTGTAAAAAAACATGAGCATCGGATCATGTACCTGTAGTTCATATCTGACCCACTTCCTACCGATTCGGCAGGAATTTGTCTTTTTCACTAAAGATGGACGGAAAAGTTTCGGATCCCCCTGTTGGGACATTGTCCATATAAGGTGGTATAGTATTTTTGTAAAATGTGGTGGTAGTATTTTGAATTAGCCATTTGGTGGTTGCTTCACAAAACCGTCAGTTTTTATGCTCGGAAAATAGAAAATGGCTTTTTGGTGCGACGAAAAGGAAAACTTCCTCCTGCAACATTGTTCGCCATCCCATGATGCATTTGTATGCATAATATGGGCACATTATCACAAACTATGCCTTGATTCTAGCCATAACATTGGTCATTTGACCCGAAAGCCAAGAAACTTCGACTGCGATAGGTCATTTTGTGAAGTTTTTTTTGAGACATAATCAATATATCAAGTTTGATATTTTTCCTTATAACTATGTCACATAATATGACACCACGCGAAGGTTTCACATTGTTTCGATTGTTTTTTAATTTTTTATGCCCGTTTTAAACTATCATCAAACTTTGTCGAACGACGGGCATGTAGATTCTTAGCTCGGGGCCGAGCCTTGCTAAACTTGCATTGGATCTTTGATAAAATAGCATATTATGAACCTAAAAATGATTTTTGTAAAAAAACATAAGCATCGGTTCATGTACCTGTAGTTCATATCTGACCCACTTCCTACCGATTCGGCAGGAATTTGTCTTTTTCACCAAAGATGGACGGAAAGGTTTCGGATCCCCCTGTTGGGACATTGTCCATATAAGGTGGTATAGTATTTTTTTAAAATGTGGTGGTAGTATTTTGAATTAGCCATTTGGTGGTTGCTTCACAAAACCGTCTGTTTTTTATGCTCGGAAAATAGAAAATGGCTTTTTGGTGCGAAGAAAAGGAAAACTTCCTCCTGCAACATTGTTCGCCATCCCATGATGCATGTGTATGCATAATATGGGAACATTATCACAAACTATTCCTTGATTCTAGCCATAACATTGGTCATTTGACCCTAAAGCCAAGAAACTTCGAATGCGATAGGTCATTTTGTGAAGTTTTTTTTTGAAAAATAATTAATATATCAAGTTTGATATTTTCACTTATAACTATGTCACATAATATGACACCACGCGAAGGTTTCACATTGTTTTGATCATTTTTTAATTTTTTATGCCCGTTTTAAACTATCATCAAACTTTGTCGAACGACGGGCATGTAGATTCTTAGCTCGGGGCCGAGCCTCGCTAAACTTGCATTGGATCTTTGATAAAATAGCATATTATGAACCTCAAAATGATTTTTGTAAAAAAACATAAGCATCGGATCATGTACATGTAGTTCATATCTGACCCACTTCCTACCGATTCGGCAGGAATTTGTCTTTTTCACCAAAGATGGACGGAAAGGTTTCGGATCCCCCTGTTGGGACATTGTCCATATAAGGTGGTATAGTATTTTTTTCAAATGTGGTGGTAGTATTTTGAATTAGCCATTTGGTGGTTGCTTCACAAAACCGTCTGTTTTTATGCTCAGAAAATAGAAAATGGCTTTTTGGTGCGAAGAAAAGGAAAACTTCCTCCTGCAACATTGTCCGCCATCCCATGATGCATGTGTATGCATAATATGGGAACATTATCACAAACTATTCCTTGATTCTAGCCATAACATTGGTCATTTGACCCGAAAGCTAAGAAACTTCGAATGCGATAGGTCATTTTGTGAAGTTTTTTTTGAGACATAATCAATATATCAAGTTTGATATTTTTCCTTATAACCATGTCACATAATATGACACCACGCGAAGGTTTCACATTGTTTCGATCGTTTTTTAATTTTTTATGCCCGTTTAAACTATCGTCAAACTTTGTCGAACGGCAGGCATGTAGATTCTTAGCTCGGGGCCGAGCCTCGCTAAACTTGCATTGGATCTTTGATAAAATAGCATATTGTGAACCTAAAAATGATTTTTATAAAAAAACATAAGCATCGGATCATGTACCTGTAGTTCATATCTGACTCACTTCCTACCGATTCGGCAGGAATTTGTCTTTTTCACCAAAGGTGGACGGAAAGGTTTCGGATCCCCTGTTGGGACATTGTCCATATAAGGTGGTATAGTATTTTTTTAAAATGTGGTGTTAGTATTTTGAATTAGCCATTTGGTGGTTGCTTCACAAAACCGTCCGTTTTTTATGCTCGAAAAATAGAAAATGGCTTTTTGGTGCGAAGAAAAGGAAATCTTCCTCCTGCAATATTGTTCGCCATCCCATGATGCATGTGTATGCACAATATGGACACATTATCACAAACTATGCCTTGATTCTAGCCATAACATTGGTCATTTGACCCGAAAGCCAAGAAACCTCGAATGCGATAGGTCATTTTGTGAAGGTTTTTTTGAGACATAATCAATATATCAAGTTTGATAGTTTTCTTATAACTATGTCACATAATAAGACACCACGCGAAGGTTTCGCATTGTTTCGATCGTTTTGGAATTTTTTATGACCGTTTTAAACTATCGTCAAACTTTGTCGAACAACGGGCATGTGGATTCTTAGCTCGGGGCCGAGTCACGCTAAACTTGCATTGGATCTTTAAAAATAGCATATTGTGAATCAAAAAATGATTTTTGTAAAAAAAGCATGAGCATCGGATCATGTACCTGTAGTTCATATCTGACCCACTTCCTACCGATTCGGCAGGAATTTGTCTTTTTCACTAAAGATGGACGGAAAAGTTTCGGATCCCCCTGTTTGGACATTGTCAATATAAGGTGGTATAGTATTTTTGTAAAATGTGGTGGTAGTATTTTGAATTAGCCATTTGGTGGTTGCTTCACAAAACCGTCAGTTTTTATGCTCGGAAAATAGAAAATGGCTTTTGGTGCGAAAGGAAAACTTCCTCTGCAACATTGTTCGTCATCCCATGATGCATGTGTATGCATAATATGGGCACATTATCACAAACTATGCCTTGATTCTAGCCATAACATTGGTCATTTGACGAAAGCCAAGAAACTTGCGATAGGTCATTCTGTGAAGTTTTTTTTGAGACATAATCAATATATCAAGTTTGATATTTTTCCTTATAACTATGTCACATAATATGACACCACGCGAAGGTTTCACATTGTTTCGATTGTTTTTTAATTTTTTATGCCCGTTTTAAACTATCATCAAACTTTGTCGAACGACGGGCATGTAGATTCTTAGCTCGGGGCCGAGCCTCGCTAAACTTGCATTGGATCTTTGATAAAATAGCATATTATGAACCTAAAAATGATTTTTGTAAAAAAACATAAGCATCGGATCATGTACCTGTAGTTCATATCTGACCACTTCCTACCGATTCGGCAGGAATTTGTCTTTTTCACCAAAGATGGACGGAAAGGTTTCGGATCCCTGTTGGGACATTGTCCATATAAGGTGGTATAGTATTTTTTAAAATGTGGTGGTAGTATTTTGAATTAGCCATTTGGTGGTTGCTTCACAAAACCGTCATTTTTATGCTCGAAAATAGAAAATGGCTTTTGGTGAAAGAAAGGAAAACTTCCTCCTGCAACATTGTTCGCCATCCCATGATGCATGTGTATGCATAATATGGGCACATTATCACAAACTATTCCTTGATTCTAGCCATAACATTGGTCATTTGACCCGAAAGCCAAGAAACTTCGAATGCGATAGGTCATTTTGTGAAGTTTTTTTTGAGACATAATCAATATATCAAGTTTGATATTTTTCCTTATAACTATGTCACATAATATGACACCACGCGAAGGTTTCACATTGTTTCGATCGTTTTTTAATTTTTTATGCCCGTTTAAACTATCGTCAAACTTTGTCGAACGACGGGCATGTAGATTCTTAGCTCGGGGCCGAGCCTCGCTAAACTTGCATTGGATCTTTGATAAAATAGCATATTGTGAACCTAAAAATGATTTTTATAAAAAAACATAAGCATCGGATCATGTACCTGTAGTTCATATCTGACCCACTTCCTACCGATTCGGCAGGAATTTGTCTTTTTCACCAAAGGTGGACGGAAAGGTTTCGGATACCCTGTTGGGACATTGTCCATATAAGGTGGTATAGTATTTTTTTAAATGTGGTGGTAGTATTTTGAATTAGCCATTTGGTGGTTGCTTCACAAAACCGTCAGTTTTTTATGCTCGGAAAATTGAAAATGGTTTTTTGGTGCGACGAAAAGGAAAACTTCCTCCTGCAATATTGTTCGCCATCCCATGATGCATGTGTATGCACAATATGGTCACATTATCACAAACTATGCCTTGATTCTAGCCATAACATTGGTCATTTGACCCGAAAGCCAAGAAACCTCGAATGCGATAGGTCATTTTGTGAAGGTTTTTTTGAGACATAATCAATATATCAAGTTTGATATTTTTCTTATAACTATGTCACATAATATGACACCACGCGAAGGTTTCGCATTGTTTCGATCGTTTTTTAATTTTTTTATGCCCGTTTTAAACTATCGTCAAACTTTGTCGAACAGCGGGCATGTAGATTCTTAGCTCGGGGCCGAGCCTCGCTAAACTTGCATTGGATCTTTGATAAA
Source organism: Avena longiglumis (assembly GCA_030063025.1). Lineage (NCBI taxonomy): Eukaryota > Viridiplantae > Streptophyta > Magnoliopsida > Poales > Poaceae > Avena > Avena longiglumis. The sequence continues at coordinate 543,913,293 of CP125973.1, read as the reverse complement.
ATAGCATATTGTGAATCAAAAAATGATTTTTGTTAAAAAACATGAGAATCAGATCATGTACCTGTAGTTCATATCTGACCCACTTTCTACCGATTCGGCAGGAATTTGTCTTTTTCACCAAAGGTGGACGGAAAGGTTTCAGATCCCCCTGTTGGGATATTGTCTATATAAGGTGGTATAGTATTTTTGTAAAATGTGGTGGTAGTATTTTGAATTAGCCGTTTGGTGGTTGCTTCACAAAACCGTTAGTTTTTTATGCTCGGAAAATAGAAAATGGCTTTTTGGTGCGACGAAAAGGAAAACTTCCTCCTGCAACATTGTTCGCCATCCCATGATGCATGTGTATGCACAATATGGGTACATTATCACAAACTATGTCTTGTTTCTAGCCATAATATTGGTCATTTGACCCGAAAGCCAAGAAACCTCGAATGAGATAGGTCATTTTGTGAAGGTTTCTTTGAGACATAATCAATATACGAAGTTTGAGATTTTTCCTTCTAACTATGTCACATAATATAACACCACGCGAAGGTTTCACATTGTTTCGATCGTTTTTGAATTTTTATGCCTGTTTTAAACTATATATAATGTTTTATGCTTTACTTAATTTTTATTTATAAATGTGTAATATTTGAGTGCAGATAGATAGGTCTTATTTGTCTGCAAATTTTGATATATTATTTGTATTTTTCCAAATTAGAATGATTTAGTTATGATTTTTCAAAGTTTAATGAGATAAAATAAAAAATAGCTACGCCGAGGGCAGCCGTCGGCGTAGCATAGAATATGCCGAGGGCAATTCTACGCCGACGGCTGCTTGGCGGGGCTAGCCTGGACGATGGCTACGCCGACGGCCCCGACGTTTGGCCGTCGGCATAGCGACCGACCGTCGGCGTAGCTTCCCATTCCTGTAGTGCTTCCTCCTATCCATATTACTTATCGCGGAAATGGATGTATCTAGACATGTTTTAGTGCTAGATACATCAAATCTAATGACAAGTAATATGGATCGGAGGGAGTAGTTTTAATCTTCTCACTCATCCAACTCTTTTTTGTCTAGATTTGAGTTTTGCGAGACTAGAAGTGGATACCGCTTACAACCCTAGATAGAGGGGATCAGGAGGAGAAGAGGATGAACCAACGAACGACGTAAATGGGCCGGCCCATCTCATGTTGGCTTCTCGGTAACTAACGTTGTCAACTTGTTATACAAGCTCTTGTCCCCTAGTCTTCCCTATCTACTTAGAGCATCTTCACTTATATATTCCTAAAACGCCGATCTCAGGGCGAAAATTAGGTCTGGACGTTGAAATTTGGTCCAGTCGCTTTTCATGAATCTGTTTTCATCTGGATTTGGGCCAACTTTGATCCAGACTTTCCAGAATCCCGGTAACACTCTGAAAACGCCGGACGAAGCGAGTTCGGCGAAAAAAAGGAAACGGTGTGTGGACCCGCCCAGTCAGCAACGGAAGCCGAGTCGTCGTCATCCTTCCGCCTCGGAACCCCGCAGAGGAGCGCCAGACAATAACTGCGCCACGCGTCACCATAATTCCGTGCCACCTCCGCCTCCTTGGCTCCCGCGATGAACTTTGGCGGGCAATAACTTCCCGCCATTCCCCCTTTTTCCCGCCCTCGTTACTACACCCCTCCCGCCTTCGCCGCCCGCATCGGCCTATAAAAGCCGTAACCTCGCCGGAACTCCTCACAACCCCCCAACTCTCCCAACTTCGGCGAACCACACATTCCGACGAACTCACCACTCCACACTTTCCCCATGGCGGCGCTTTACGGCGATCCATGAACGGAGCCGGCCGACGCTCGGCCGTGGGGCGCGATGATTCGACACCGGCTACATGGCTCCGCCGGACATGCGGGACCCGTCGGGCTAGAAGCTTACCACCGGCGGCATCCTCATCCTGCAGGTTCCCACCGGTGACGAGCTCGCCGACAAGATCCAGGCCTTCATCGGGGCCATGGATGATCCCGCAGCCGCCGAGAATCCCGACAACCTGTTGTATTGGGAGACCTTCTTCGCTGAGCACCGCGCCCAGGAGCTCGCCCACCACGAGGGGCCGCCCGACACGCCGCCGAAGCGCAACAAAGCATCGGGTCACCGGCGTTGGTGGAGCGCGCCAGGCCGGACGCTCGCGACGGTGCTGCAACACGTCCACACCGACAACACCCCGCATCTCGGCTTCCCGCGCACATCCACGCCGGTGTCCAGGACGGGGCGGCGCCCTCCGGCCAACTGGTTGCCGAGGTGGATGGCCAGCCTGAGCTCCTCCTCCTCTGCCTCGGCCTCACACTCGTCGGGATCCACGCCGGTGCATTTGCCGACGCTGCCCGATCAAGCGCGGTGTCTCGCCGTCGCTCGCCGCCACCGGACACGCCGCGGGTCGCCGTGGTGCGAACCAGCGTCTTGGCGATCTCCATGCCCGCCGTCGCTTCGCCAGCGCCGAGAGCCGATTGGACGGTTCCCATCGACGAGGAAGCCTTCGCCATAAAGATGGCGGTGGAATAGTCACTCCGCGATTTCGGCGCCGTAGCCGCTGGTGGAGCCGTCGTTGCCAGACATACTTGCCCGGTCCAGGGTGTACTGGAAGGAGGAGGAGCGCCTCTGCGTCCAGCGCCGGCAGGAGCAGGCCGAGCGCCAGGCATGGTCCGGCCGTGTCCTCGCCTACCAGGACGGCCCACTCGTCGTCCTCGACGATGACGATGAAGTCGGGCCCTCCTACCAGCCCTGGAGGTGCAGCGACGCCGGCCAGGGGAGTTCCCGCCCGCCGAAGATGCCGAGCGACGACAGCGACGATGGCGGCGAAGATGACGGCATGGCCGTTACCATCTATACCTCCTTCTACGGCAACCTCGACATGTAGAAGCGGCAGCGGCTTCGACGGCTGCCCTTTTTATGTTTTTAGTTTACTATCTAGCCTAAATACGGGTGTTCGCATGAATTTGATGTAATCCGTTTATATTCGCCCAAGTTTAATGGATCCGTCTAAATTTGCCAAATTCGTCTGAATTTTAGCCGAACGCGGGAACTCGGTCTGGGAATGAGAGTGTAAAACTCGGTGTTCTTAGACCGAAAACAAGTTTTGTCTATCCCAAAATTGGTCCGAATATATCGCCCAACGAGTGGGTATGGTCTTACACTTTTATTTTCGGTAAAATAGCTGATTTGCACAGCCGCTGCCATCCATCCCCTATACCTCACTGTCGCCTTCCATCTCCTCTTTGTTTAGAAAAGAGTATATATTAAAATCACAGGAATACCAATTACACCCAGCCTCTGCAACAAGCATGCCCTAGCGGCTCTACGGATGCACACAACTCAGAAAAAAAATTAAAAGAATTATAAAAAAAAGTTCCGCTACAGAGAACAAATCCTCAAAGCAACGACACTGACACCATAATATAAGACGTCCAGACTAATTGCACTTGCCAGCAAGGCTAGGAATATCAGCTTTCTGAGGATTAATTCTGCTAGTAGTAAGGAGCATCTCCTTGTACAAGTGCTACTCATCCATCCCACATAATATAAGACGTCTAAAAATTATTTGAATTTTGAATCTTACTAATTTTGATAAAATATTAAAAAATAATCTACAACTAAAATAATAAATTAACACATTAATAAAATATACTCTATGGTGAATCTATTGATATTGATTCAGTATTATAAATATTCATATTTTTATGTATATATTTGGTTAAAGTTAGAAAACGTTGACTTTTGACTAATTCTTATGCGCCTTATATTTTAGGATGGATGGAGTAGTAAATTGCACACAGTTATGGTATTTTTTTCTAGAATGGGACGGAATTTTTGCCCAATCGATTAATTAAGAAAAAGATTTACACGGAGATACTCCCTCCGTCCTAAACTAGATGTCTCAGATTATCAAAACTTGGATGAATCTAGACACACTAGTGGAAACGAGGCCTTTTGTTGATCCTGGAAATGGGCTTTAACACCGGTTCTTCTACGAACCGGTGTTAAAGGGGGGGCCCGTACCAGCGTGGCCCGTGCAGCAAAAAGGAGCCCCCCTTGAACACCGGTTCGTGGCATGAACCGATGTTAAAGGACCCTGCACCAGTGACCCGCGCAGCCCCCCCTTTAACACCGATTCGTGCCACGAACCGGTGTTAAAGGGGGGAGCTATATAAGACACCGCAACCCACACCCCACTCTTCCATTTTTTCACTATCTCATTTTGGAGCCTAGCAAGAGGGTGTGAAGTGTGCTAGTTTGTGTTTTTTTCATATGCACAAGAGGTGTTCGGTGAAATGCCCGAGAGCTCAAAATAAGTTATCTCCTTGCTCTTTCCTTCTCGGTCGAGGTCGGCAACTATCCTTTCATGTGTCATTGATGTACTATATATATAAATGGTCATCTCCCTATTAATTTTTGATATATACTATATATTAATGCAGATGAACCGGCAATGGATGTACGGTGACCTCCGCACTTCCGAGTACATTACGGGCCTCCAAAATTTCATCGTTGTGGCTAATGCAAACCGTGGTCACAATGGTTTTATATGCTGTCCGGGTGTTCACTGTCAGAACAAGAAAGACTACTCAAATATCAGAACCATTCACGCCCACCTGCTTCGATCCGATTTCATGCCCAGCTATAATTGTTGGACCAAGCATGGAGAAAAGGGGGTTGTGATGGAAGACAACGAAGAAGAAGCGGATGATGACAACTATCATAATATGTATCCTGAATATGATGATACTGCAACGGGGGTAGATAATGAAGATCAAGAGGCAGCAGATGGGCCCGCTAATGACGATCTTGGTCGGGCCATTACTGATGCAAAGGAAGAATGTGAAACTAAAAAGGAGAAGGATAAGCTGGAGCAGATGTTAAAGGATCACAAAACATTGTTGTATCCAACTTGCGAAGATGGTCACAAAAAGCTAGGTACCACACTGGATTTGCTGCAATGGAAGGCAAAGAACGGTGTGACTGACAGCGCATTTTCAAAGTTCTTGGTAAAAATGAAGAATCTTCTTCCAAGAAATAATGAGTTGCCCTACAGTACATACCAAGCAAAGAAGGTTGTCTGTCCTCTAGGATTAGACATGCAGAAGATACATGCCTGCATTAATGACTGCATCCTCTACCGCGGTGAGAAGTACGATAATTTGGATGCATGCCCGGTATGCACTGCACTGCGGTATAAGATCATACGAGACGATCCTGGCGATGTTGAGGGCGAGGCCCCTAGGAAGAAGGTTCCTGCCAAGGTTATGTGGTATGCTCCTATAATACCATGGTTAAAACGTCTCTTCAGAAATAAAGAGCATGCCAAGTTGTTGCGATGGCACATGGAAGACCGTAAGAAAGACGCGATGTTGAGACACCCCGTTGATGGGTCACAGTGGAGAAAAGTCGAGCGAGTACGGACTTCGCGCGTGTTAAAGGAACTTAAGGTTTGTTCTAAGTCAGATGGCATGAATCCTTTTGGTGAGCGAGCTGCGATCCACGGCACACGGCCCGTGACTCTATGTATCTATAACGTTCCTCCTTGGTTGTGTATGAAGAGGAAGTTCATTATGATGCCAGTGCTCATCCAAGGCCCGAGGCAACCCGGCAACGACATTGATGTGTACCTAAGGCCATTAGTTGAACTTTTACAGCTGTGGGCCAAACCAGGTGTACGTATGTGGGATGAGCACAAAGGGGAGCCATTTGACCTCTGAGCATTGCACGTAACCATCAATGATTGGCCTGCTCTTAGTAACATTTCAGGGCAGACAAACAAGGGATACAATGCATGCACACACTGTTTAGATGAGACTGAAAGTGTATATTTGGATAAATGTAAGAAGGTTGTGTACCTAGGGTATCGCTGATTTCTTCTGAACCTACATCCAGTAAGAAAGAAAGGCAAGCATTTCAAATGTCTGGCAGAACCTTGGAGGAAGCCTGTCCTCCGTACCGGTGAGGAGGTATTTGGTATGGTCAAGGACCTAGAAGTAATCTTTGGAAAAGGTCCTGGCAGTATATCTGTTCCGAATGACGATGCCGGACACGCGCCCATGTGGAAGAAGAAATCTATATTTTGGGACCTACCCTATTGGAAAGTCTTAGAGGTCCGCTCTTTAATCGACGTGATGCACGTGACGAAGAATGTTTGCGTGAACCTGCTAGGCTTCCTAGGAGTGTATGAGAAGACAAAAGATACACCGGAAGCACGGCAGGACCAGCAACGTCTGAAAGACCCTGAAGAGCCTATGCATCCTGAGAACGAGAAGGGTAAACGATGCCACTTAACTCCTTCCAGCTACGCTCTTACCAAAGCAGAGAAGGAAATCTTTTTTGAATGTCTGAGCAGTATCAAGGTCCCGTCTGGCTTCTCGTCGAATATAAAGGGAATAATAAATATGGCAGAGAAAAAATTCCAAAACCTGCTCATGACTGCCACGCGATTATGACACAATTACTTCCGATTGCATTGAGGGGGCTTCTACCTGAAAATGTTTGAGTACCCATTGTGAAGCTATGTGCATTCCTCAATGCAATATCTCAGAAGGTAATCGATCCAGAAAGCCTACCAGGGTTACAGACAGATGTAGCCCAATGTCTTGTCAGCTTTGAGTTGGTGTTCCCACCATCCTTCTTCAATATTATGACGCATCTCCTGGTTCACCTAGTAGAAGATTTTGCCATTCTCGGTCATGTATTTCTACACAATATGTTCCCCTTTGAGAGGTACATGGGAGTAATAAAGAAATATGTTCATAACCGTGCTAGGCCAGAAGGAAGCATCTCCAAGGGCTATGTAATAGAGGAGGTCATTGAGTTCTGTGTTGATTTTATTCCTGACCTTAAGGCGATTGGTGTTCCAGAATCACGACAAGAGGGGAGACTGCGTGGAAAAGGCACCCTAGGATGTAAAGCAATGATATGTAGGGACGGACGTTCTCTCAATCAAGCACACTACACGATTTTACAAAGATCTATCTTGGTTGCCCCGTATATCAATGAACACAAGAATTTAATACGCCTCAAACACCCGGGGCAGTCTGATGAATGGATTATAAGTGAACACATGGCGAGTTTTGGTGGCTGGCTGCAAAGACTTCTCACGAATAACACCACTGTTGGGGATCAGCTGTACTTGTTGGCCATGACACCACCTTCGACTGTATGTACTTTCCAAGGGTATGAGATAAATGGGAATACATTTTACACGATAGGCCAAGATAAAAAGAGCACCAACCAAAATAGTGGTGTCCGCTTCGATGCAGCAGAAGACAATGGGCAAAAGACCACGTATTATGGGTTCATAGAGGAGATATGGGAACTTGACTATGGACCTAATTTTAAGGTCCCCTTGTTTCGATGCAAATGGGTCAAGCTAACAGGAGGAGGGGTTGAGATAGACAAGAACTACGGAATGACAACGGTGGATCTCAACAATCTTATGAAGGTAGACAAGAACTTAGACGAACCATTCGTCCTAGCCAATGATGTGGCTCAGGTTTTCTATGTGAAGGACATGTCCTCCGCATCAAAAAAAAAAAATATGCAAACGAATACATCATATGATGAGCCAAAGCGTCACATAGTTCTTTTAGGAAAAGAAACATCGTGGGAATCGAGGACAAGATGACATGTCGAAGATTATAATAAGTTTGATGAAATTCCGCCCTTCACAGTGAAAACTAACCCAAGCATTCCGTTAAGTAAAGAAGATGCTCCATGGTTACGTCTGAAGCGATCATAAGGAAGGACATATGCCAAGAAGTTCATGCTCATATTATGTAACTCTAGTTCATGTCTTTCGCGGTTTGTGGCTTGACCGAAGGATATCTTTCGCGGTTTGTGGATTGACCGGGACTATATATAGGGGGGCCTTTAGTCCCGGTTTTGTAGTCTCAGTTTTTAATATTAATAAATGTCTTGAGTGTTAGTCCTATTTTGTGGCTGGACCGGGACTATGCAGAAGTTGTCCCGATTCGTACTTACCATTAATATCTGATCTCCAAACGTGCGCGGTCACATATTAGGGAGTGCCTCTATGACCAGTTTCTTGGAGATGCCGGAGGACTGGGATCCGGCGGCATCTCCCTAAAACTGGTCGTAGTGGTGTCCCTGCTCTCGAAAACCATCTTGCAGCTTGTAACTTCTCTAACTAGATCAATACACCTGGGAGCTAACTAATTTCACATATTAGGGAGTGCCTCTATGACCAGTTTTTCGGAGATGCCGGAGGACTGGGCTTCACGACATCTCCCTGGCCTGTAGTGGTGTCCCCGCTCGAAAACCATCTTGCAGCTTGTAACTTCTCTAACTAGATAAATACCTGGAGCTAACTAATTTCACATATTAGGAGTACCTCTATGACCATTTCTCGAGATCTGGGAGGGCCCGGGCTCGTCGGCATCTCCCTAAAACTGGTCGTAGTGGTGTCCCTGCTCTTGAAAACCATCTTGGAGATGCCTCAAACTGGCTGGAGGACTCGACTCACAAGGATGTCTATTTATAGTACAAGCAGCTCGGCATAGTGTCGACACTTACAAAATAATGTCGACACTCACCCCTATTAGTCTTGACTCGTGTTTTGTCGGTTGGTGTCTCTAGGGACTAAAGTTCATCTTTAGTCGGTTGGTGAAACCATCCGGGACAAGGTACATTATGCCGACATAATGTCGACACTCACCCCTATCATTAGTGTTGCCTGGCCCAGCCTGCTGAAATCCCTCCAACCGTCCCATTTTTAGAACAATGTCATATTTCTTCTATTAACAGTATATGTATTGAATGAGCCATTTTTCTTCCTTCTATTTCTTCCCTCCATTTTTCTTCCCGCCATTTTTTCCCGCCATTTTTCTTCCCGCCATTTTTTCCCGCCATTTTTCTTCCCGCCAGTTCTTCCCGCCAGTTCTTCACTATATATATATATATATATATATATATATATATATATATATATGTAGGGTTAGCCTCCATTATCATTGTACATCTCTAGACTCATATCTGCAACCTCATCACTCTTTCCCATGGCTTCCATCGTAGCACTAATCCCCAGGGAGGCGGCGGGCGCCTGCCGAACTACCCCTTGCCCACTCTTGTGTCCCCGGCTGGATCCGAGAGCCGGAGGCATGCCGGTTCCTCCCGTCCCTCTAGGTGTGGCGCGCCGGATGGCCATCACGAACCAATACTACTTCGAGCTCACGCCGGAGCAGCGGAGGAATCCCAGATGGCATCCCGACTATTTCCCTACTTGGGAAGCCTTCTTCGTGGATCGGCATGAGAGGGCGCTCGCCAGGCACGAGGAGGACGGCCCACCTCCTCCGAACTTCAACGAGGCCGGCCATCGACTATGGTGGCGCGGTCGGACTCTCCAGAGCGTCATGGCCTATGACACTGCCGCCGACTCTAACCCCTGTCTGCGCTACCCTCAAGTCCAGCCCACGCGTACTGAGCCTTCAAGGTACAATTACGGCGACCCCGACGACGACAGCGATGACGGCGGCGGTGAGTACGACTCGATGGCGTAGTATTATAGGTGTAGCGGAGCATGACTGAATCACTCCAACATTCCGAAACAAGTTCGCCGATTGTTACTTAATCATCCATGTATCTTAATATTCAGTTCTTTTATGTATCTTAATTTTCACGTGCTTTATGTAACTTACTATTAGTTGCATTCTCAGATTTTAATTCCAGTTCTATCTCCTTCACAAAATGACCTATCTCATTCGAGGTTTCTTGGCTTTCGGGTCAAATGACCAATGTTATGGCTAGAATCAAGGCATAGTTTGTGATAATATGGCCATATTGTTCATACATGTGCATCATGGCATGGCAAACAATGTTGCAAGAGGAAGTTTTCCTTTTTATCGCACCAAAAAGGCATTTTCCATTTTCCGAGCATAAAAAATGGACGGTTTTGTGAAGCAACCACCAAATGGCTAATTCAAAAAACCACCACCACATTTTACAAAAATACTAGACCACCTTATATGGACAATGTACCAACAGCGGGATCTGAAACCTTTCCGTCCACCTCTGGTGAAAAAGACAAATTCCTGCCGAATCGGGAGGAAGTGGGTCAGATATGAACTACAGGTACATGATACGATGCTCATGATTTTTTACAAAAATCATTTTTAGGTTCACAATATGCTATTTTATCAAAAAATACAATGCAAGTTGAGCGAGGCTTGGCCCCGAGCTAAGAATATTCATGCCCGTTGTTCGACAAAGTTTAACGATAGTTTAAAACGGGGATAAAAAAAAGATCGAAACAGTGCGAAACCTTCGCGTGGTGTTATATTATGTGACATAGTTAGAATGAAAAATCTCAAACTTGGTATATTGATTATGTCTCAAAAAAACCTTCACAAAATGACCTATCTCATTCGAGGTTTCTTGGCTTTCGGGTCAAATGACCAATGTTATGGCTAAAATCAAGGCATAGTTTCTGATAATATGGCCATATTGTGCATACATGTGCATCATGACATGGCAAACAATGTTGCAAGAGAAAGTTTTCCTTTTTATCGCACCAAAATGGCATTTTCCATTTTCCGAGCATAAAAAATGGACGGTTTTGTGAAGCAACCACCAAATGGCTAATTCAAAAAACCACCACCACATTTTACAAAAATACTAGACCACCTTATATGGACAATGTACCAAGAGGGGGATTTGAAACCTTTCCGTCCACCTCTGGTGAAAAAGATAAATTCCTGCCGAATCGGCAGGAAGTGGGTCAGATATGAACTACAGGTACATGATACGATGCTCATGATTTTTTACAAAAATCATTTTTAGGTTCACAATATGCTATTTTATCAAAAATCCAATGCAAGTTGAGCGAGGCTTTGTCAGATTCAAGTGTATACAAAAGATGCGACATTTAAATATCCAATCAATTCAAAAATGTTAATACAAAATAAAATACGATTTGCTCTAATAAAATAGGGTTATATTCCTTTTTAGATGCTTAATATTTCTTATATTCAATGTTTTAGTATTTGACAATTTATTTTTGTTTGAATTGAATAATCAAAATTTATATGTAAGTGTTTTAATCATTTTGAAAATTTTCATCTAAAGTAAATATAAAATGATTTTACATGAATGGATAGATATTATTTTTCTGAAAATTATGATATATTATTCATATTTTTCTGAGTTGAAATGAATAAGATATGAATTTTCTAAATTCATATCCTATTTTTTGAATTATAAAATGCCCCCACCCCTTTAATGCATGAAATAAATGCCCCCCTTTAACATCGGTTCCAGCCACGAACCGATGTTAAAGAAGCGCATTATTGTTACAAGACACCCCTTTAACACAGGTTCGTGGCTAGAACTGGTGTTAACGAATGCGGGCGCATTTCTTCCCTTTAACACCGGTTCCGACCACGAACCGTGTTAAGGAGGGTTATATACGCGCCTTCCTTCTTCCCCAGCCAGATCGAAACGGCGCAGAGAAAAGAGGAGATCGCGCGCCATCCAAATTATCGCCGCTCGCCCGTCGCCATACCAGCGCTTGCCGTCGCTTCACAGCTGCCGCCGTCAGCCGACGTCGCACGCCGCATCGCCCGTCGCCCGCCCAGCGCCCGATCGCCCGCCACCCGTCGCCGCCAGCTGCCGCCGTCCATCCTTGTCGTCGCCGCTCGCCGCCGCCAACCCCGACATCACGCCGCCCGACCCGTTCATGAAGTTGCTGCACCAATGTGAGCTCTGTTTGTGTTTTGGAGATATTGGATATTGGTTGTAAATGTTATTTGTGTGTATATTGGATAAATGTTGCATATATGTATATATATATTATTGTGTATGAATAATTTTATTTGTGTGTAATTGCATATATTTATTGTTGCATATATATATATGTGTTTTTATATATTGTTGCATATATATATATATATATATATATATATATGTGTGTTTAGGGTCGTCACCTCGCTGCTCTGCAAGCGCTGCTGCTGGCCGTCGTCGTTAACGTCGCTCCGGTGACCCCTAGGTAGTGGCGCCGCCCGTTTTAGGTAGGCCGCATCACGCTGAGGCGAACCCGCTACCTCGTGCGCCCTAGGTCGCTCTCCAGCGCCGCTAGCCGCCGCTTTCTGGAGCATCCTCTGGTCAGCCACTATAGCTAGCCCCTCCCATATGCATCCGGGATTTCTCCGAATTACGGTTTGGACCCCTCGGAACTCGTTTAAAATGATCAAGCATCCTTAGGGTTTTAATTTCATTTGTGTATTTATTTGTGTATTTTTGTATGAATAATATGTATATTTGTGTATGAATCCAAGTCCACTTGAATGTTTACTCTCTTACTCTAGATAATATTATTGTTTTAGAAACTATGGATCCACTTAGTAGAAACCTTGAAGAAGAAGAAATAATGGAGAACATTATCGATGAGGACACCTCACAATATCTGAACTTGGAGGGACATGATGACAGATAAAGTAGTCATGGAAAATATGAAGACTCAGGTGAACGCAATTTAGTGATTACAAAGTCCGGCGAGGTATATGCATTGATTAAGCCTTTGATGACTTCCACCAACCATCTTCTTCTACATGTATTAATTAACGCTTCTTTCTTCTTTTAGCCCTCTGGATCGACCAGCGGCAACCATCTTCTTCTACGAAAAGAGCAAGCGAGCCATCGGTTGAAAGATCGTGCAAAGTTCACGATCGGCAGTCCGTGTTGATGGCAGGCGATGGAGCCCAAGAAGACCAGCACAAATTTGTACGTCAGTGGAGTTCTTGTTAGGGACTAAATCCCAATCATAATTGAAAATTGAATAAGCCAAAGAAGGGCGGTACCTTTGTCGATGACAGATCCAAAGAAACGCTTTGGAATTCGTTGTTGGTAAATTTCACCCTTCGCCAGAGGAGGATGAAAACAACCAGTTATAAAGGAAAAGGTCAAAGAGTGGACTCTAAAGAAGATGGTGACGCTTTCAAGAATCGGAAGACAAATTGAACAAATTTGTCAAATCTGGCGAGACTCCAAATTTCAAAGACACATATTATGCGAAGATAAGACCTCACTGGCCCGAATTTGAGACATATAAAAAAGTGCTATAGCTAAAAAGAGGTCAGAAACCAATACTCAATGCCTCAAGAAGGAATATCACCAGAGGGGGTCGGTGGCTACATATCTCGAGAGGCCTAAGTGGGAGGAAGCTGAGAAGGCTCACATGAGAGGATCACACCCAGACAGATGGGTGGGACCTACATGCAAAGACTTGGTTCTATGGAATCGGGGCAAGGCTGGACCCAGAAACAGGATTGTGTATCTTCCCAACCCTCCTTGCCAAACCCGTCACTGAACTCATCACGGGATACGAGGAAACATCCGCCAGGACCTTCCATCCCGACAGAGAGAATGACCAGCTCACACGCGCCATCGGTAAAAAAGAACACCCTGGACATGCACGAGGCACAGGGGGTATGACATGGAAGGATGGGTTTGCCGAGTGGATCGACTCTTATAGATGGCGCAGCAGAAAATAAAAAGAGCGTACAGAGCGGATGACACAGATAGAATATGCAGTTGTGGCGCTGCAGGCGCAAGTGAATGCACAACAGAGCCATCAAGCTACCGGCCCATCTCAGCGGCACGAAGAGCCTGCATTGGAAGCTGCCGGCGGCCCAGACTCTGGGCGGAAAAGCAGCGTGGCTTCCACAGAGAACGTGCAGCCCATGCTTGAAATGGCGGGTCCACATCGTGCTTCCATTTGCAGTGAAAATAACCATTTTTGGAAGAAGGAACACATTGTGCTTCCAAATTGGAGGCCACTGCACCCTGCCAATCCCAGCTGCCAGCCGAAGGCTTCACCCATCTCCTTGCAGCCATCTCCTGTGGCGACCATCTCCTGCAAGGCTAGCCATCTCCCCGCCCGTCGGCCATCTCCGGCTTCACCCATCTCCTCAACAGAAGGAAGAGCACGCCACGAAGAGCATCACTAGCCGCCACAAAGAAATCCGCAGGAAACCGTACGCCAAAGAGTTCAAAAAACTACGTCCCGCAGCCTTCCGCCAAGCCATTGCCGATTTTACCGTGGAATCGTAGCGACGAGGAGACCAATAGGATCTCGGAAGAAGAGGTCAAGAAATTCTTTGCACCTAGACGGGCCGAGCCAAAGGAGAAAATAGATCCGGCGGTGGTGGAGAAGTTTTACAAAAATCTTTTGAAACCTAAAACCCCACTTGTGCCGGACTACGAGCGCCAGATTTTGAAGGCGGATGCAAGGCGCCGTAGGGAGACTGAAAGTAGCAGCCATGCGGCACCCCAGAAAACAGTTCCCATGCTCGGAGAGCAGGAAAACCAATCATGTGCCCCGCTCCAAGTGTTCGACACACGGGACGCTCCTCCCGTAAATTATTACGAGGCAGAGCTACAAAGAAAGGCCAATGAGATGGGGATGACTTACATTGCATACTTGAACATCATGGGAGATAACTTGCCCAAATGCGATGCCAACCCCATACAGCCATGGAAGTATGGGAAGAATCTCGTCAAGAAAGAGGAGCTCAAGAATCTACCAACAAAGATGCGAAGATTGCCCAAGTGGTACCTTGATTTCTGCAAGACGAGAAAGGAAGAATGGATCACGGCGCATATAAGAGATGAGATTTTCTTGTGCGGAGGATTTAGATCGACTTCAACATTCAAGACTTGCATTTTCTATTCAATCAGAAGGAACTCGACAAAGCTGCCATCAGCCTTTATTGTGTGTAAGTACTATTTCTGTATTTTCTATCTCATCTCATTCACTTCATTAATTGCATGTATATATATATATGCTCACCATATATGTATATACTATTATGCAGGAAAAAGGTTATGGAATGCATGAAAGGAGGACGTTTTGACATTTGGTTCGTTGACCCAAATAGAGTTCATGAAGAAGTGGTAAGAACCAAACCCGGGCAAACAGAATATTTATTGCTAAGGTCTTTACTGAGACAACAAACCAAAAGGGAAATATTATTGCCTTACAACTTCTCGTGAGTACTGTTATCCTCTCTTGTACACATTCTGTTTCGGCTTACTCGATGTTAAGTGTAACTGATGATGAGTTATGTGTGCGTAGGTTCCACTTTATTTTGCTAGTCATTCAACCTGACTCAGGAAAAGTCCTTGTCGTGGACTCGTTACGAAAAGAAAAAGAGCTATGGGCAGACTTTAGAGAAATGCTCCAGAGGTAATTTCAATTATATTATCGCACTAGATCGGCAACTTTTGTGACAACAAGTAATTAATTACTCCTTTATCCATTTTCTTTGCCGGACAGGGTTTAGAAAAGGTTCACGGGCAGGGCCGTGGGTGAATGGTCAGAAGAACTAAAATTTTTAGACCAAAATGTAAGTAATACTAGCTAGCTAGGTATGCGTATCTCTTTGATTCTGCTTCCAATTCCATTATATTATGCTTTATTGATTATTATTTTGATTCTGTTCTCGTAAAGTACGCGCATCAGAGACCCGACAATAACTTATGTGGATACTATGTTTGCGAGTTCATTCGCAACACGATATGTGCGACGGGCCAAGCCGCACTAGAACAACTTAAAGTAAGTTAACAAAGTACACACAACATTATTTTATTACCATCAGTTGTGTTGAGTTTTATTCTTATATATATATTGACCTATTCTTCATATATATTTAGATCGAACGGATGCGGGACCAACTCCTACCATTTAACCGCATACGAGCCATTCAAGAGGAATTGGCGGGGTTCATACTTGATAAGGTCGTCACGCCTGGCGGAGAACTCTTTAGATATCCACCAAAATGAACGTTGTATATATGCTTGAACGTGTTTGTCTTGTACTTGATGCTTCAACGTTTACGGAGAATACCACATAATGACGATGTTGTGTATAATAATAGTTGCTTAATTATTCATGCACTCGTATGTACCGATGACGATGTATGTGTATACCTCTCCCGATCGATTCCCCCTCCCTCCCCGTCCCCGCCGTGCCGTAGAAATACGCCCAGAACGGGGCAGGGGCAGAACTATGCCGTGGCAGAGATTTATGCCGTTTTCCTGCCGCGGCAGAGATTTATCTCTTTTTCCTGCCGCGGCACAAAACATTACGAACCGGTGTTAAAAGTGTCTGAGCCAAGTTCTTACGAGCCATACCCTTTAACACCGGTTCGATAAGAACCGGTGTTAAAGGGGGAAGGGGAGGCTCTAACACCGAACCCTCAACAGCGGTTCTACAACCGCTGTTAGAGGGCCCTCCAAACCGGTGTTAGAGGGGGGGGGGGGGGGGGGGGGCGCTAGGGACACTATTTAGCATATAGATTTATCCATTAATAAACTTGAGACATCTATTCTGGAACGGAGGGACTACATGAAATCCGGATGTTACAAAAACCTACTCTCCCAGCTGTAATTCACCTATTTTTTTTACACCCGTAATAACCAAAAGTCTAGCCTCTCTTGTTGGTTGTCTTTCTCTCATTCCACACCTCCCATAAGACAGAAAGGTTACGGATTCCAACGCCTTGCATTTGGAGGATGATCCGGATGTCAGTTTAAGCCACGAGCGACACTGTTATGGAATCTAAATAATGTGCTAATCTCTTAGTCTTAGACAAGCATATCTAGAAAGTAATGTTCAAAGTTGCACATTTAAACCTTCTAGTTTGACTGAGTATGAAAACTTTGCGAAACAGCGCAGGAGACACAGGTATCAAAATCATTTTTCATAAAAATGGCACGGCAAGTCTATTGTTTTTGGAAAAAATAGCAAGTCTATTGGAGATTTGGAGTGTCACGGTCTCCCATGAACTCGCCAAAACTTAGCAAAGGTAGGTTCTCTATTTGACTCTGGGTCGATTCGTACAGCACTTCATCCCTTTTCGCTTTGAAGTTTGAACCTAATGTTTGAAATTTTGACTGCTTTCCATGCAGACATATTCAAACATATTCGTAAGAGCTGCATAAAAGATGTTGTACAATACATATTCTATCTACTAATTTACACAGAGGTAGGTTCGTCCGTCACAATTTTGGTTCCGATTTTTCGTTGGACCATTTTACCCTTGACTGTTCGGGGTAATTACCTAACCTGCCACCGCCAAGTGATTCGATGAAAACAGCTTCTCCGTCCCGACCGTTGACCCACAGGCCGCAGCGCTCTCACCCTGCCCGTCCCAATTTCCGCGATCCAGGCCGCCGCCGCCCCTGCTCCTACCGTCTCCTGTGCCCCGCCGCTTCCTCTCTCTCGCTGCGCTCGCGATCCTCCCGCAACAGAGCGTTGCCGCCTCGACTCCCCATCTCGCTGCTACTCCTTCCCTGCTCACCCCCAACTCCCGCAGTTGGAGTGCCGCCGCCTCGACTCCTGATCTCGCTGCTGCTCCATCCCCCACACCCGCTCACCCCAACTCTTGTCGCCGGATCCCATCCTCTCCCCGCCTACGGACGCCGCCTGACACTGTCCCCGTCCTCCTTCTTGGAGGCGTCTGAGGTGAAGGGCGCCATGGACGACTATCTGTGCCTCTCACCAGATACGAAAGAGGAAGGGATCGGAAGGGCATGGTGTGCCCGGAATCAGGGGCGGCCGCGCGGCCCCTCCATCGATGAGGAGGTGTCAGAGGGCAAAGAGCTCCGCTCAGGTCAGATCAGACACATGGTCCCTTCATTAGGTGAGTTGTAGCGGCTATCGGCCTCCTTGCTACACGCGTTGCGCCACTGCCGTCCATTGCAGTCGCGAGATCCGTCGTCTCCCACTTCATTTGTGTCCCTTCCATCCTTCCCAGCCAGCTCAACTAGGGGCGCTTCTGCCGCCGCCCAACCAGAGATCTCGCGAGCTCTGTGGTCAGCTACAACCTACAGCCTGCAGCCACAGTCCCTAAGTTGGACGTCGTGTATTGAGCAGGCGCGAGCCTTGGAAGATAATTTCTCTAAACTAATCTTTAAGTCTCCCTGAATTCCTTTCTGAACTACTCTCCTGTCACATGCCTGCTATCGTGGAACACGCATGTTGAGTTTCAGGCTGCATGTTGAGTTTCAGGCTTTCAGCTGAGAGATTTAGACCGGAATGAAATTACTTTTCAGTTTTTTTTTTGCTAAAACAGCCTTCCAGTTTGTTTTGGCCGGGACAAATTCACATGGCCTGCAAAATGGTGTCGCGGGATTACTTCATCCAAGGTCTTAGTCACTTTTTCCATGCATCAATCTCCTCCATATGACATCTTTGTAGACTTTTTCTCCACAACAATGTAAATCTTTTTATTAGAGTTATCCTTAATTGGTAACTCCTAAGAGCATCTCTAGCAAATCTTTTAAAAACACCAAAACTATAAAATAACCGCTTGTTTTCGGTTTCGGACCAAAAAAGACCCCTAGCGGACACCGAACCCGACCTGCAGATTCGAGGATTCAACGACCAAACCTAGTGTGGCATGTATACCAGCGATTGAGTTGGCGGGAGGGAAATTTCAAGTGGTTTGTCCTTCCGTCGCCGGACCATCACCGGACCACCACCAAATCCACCCAAATTTCGGCGAACCTGAAGTATTTTCAGCCCGGGATAGTTAGCATCCCACCAAGAGAGGCCGATACTCATCGAAATCAGATGGTGTTCGCCAAAATCGGCTGTCGTAGGTAGAAAAGCGGTCTCGGTGATCGCCGGAGATAGATGTGGCGGACCAAGATTTCCTTGGCAAGGGCAAAGGCCAAGGCGGGCGCTGGGCTGCACTGCAGACGGCACGGAGGCGATGTCAGGCGGCCATCAAAGAGGCGTAAAGAAGGAAGGAGAAGGTTGTGGGTACACATCAGTTGATGCTTTTAATTTTTTATTTAAATTCATTTATCCCCATGTATATTGATCGTACATATCGATATGGGCATAGCCAACATTTCTGTTAGGTTGTTTACTGCGATATCAAGGTTGATAGCCATAAAGTTTGCAAATGGTGGGTGGGACCACATAGAACAACGGTCACGATCGAGCAGTCCGTGAACGTCCGCGACAGCCCGAGGCAACTGTGGATGAGAGAGAGCCGCCGGTTGGACGGTAGTCGCCATGTATTCTTTAGTCGTCACCGGGCGAAGTAGCAGTGGGACATAGACTTCACATGCGACCATGAAGGTATTAGCCATTGTAGGAGATACAATCGCCAGGGTGGCAGGGTTACATTAGGTGGTTGAATAATAAAAAATCAGCCAATAGCAACGTACGGGCATTTGTGCTAGTCATCATAGTACGCATAACAAATATATTATACTCATAATATCAAGGCTAGCAACTACGTTGGAAATTTGGCTACTTCCTCCGATCTATATTAATTGATTTTGATTTGTCAAAATTTAGATGAACCTATATACTAAATAATGTCTAGATTCATTGAAATTTAGAAAAATTTGAGTTAATTAATATGGGCCGAAGGGAGTACTTAAATACATCTTAGTCACTCCCCCGTGAAAAGAAATTCAATCATGCATATATTTGAGCAAACCCGGGATGTGAACATTGTAGAAGTAGTCGGCCCAGTCGATGGACTTGGAGTCAAAATCAAAATTGACTCCATTGATATTTTGATCCATGTTCATTGCTGTCTTCAGCCTCTCAAAGTTCATGTCATCGAAGCTTCAGAAGATATATAAAAACAAGTCGAAGAATTGCATTAACTGTTAAATTATGTTCTTCATAGAAGACCTCCTCTTCTATGACACCGTACATATTGGGCTTTTCATAGAAGACCTCCTCTTGGCTTTCAGCTGTATACATTGGGATATCTTCTGGATCCTTAGAGTCTAAGCAGGGGATCAAAGGAAAATGTGAGTAACTGCGTTACCCAGCAAGTTCATTATATGCAAGGTGGGACGTTTGATGCTCTATCTACCACCTCGGACTATCAGTCCTTGGCACTATGCATTTTTCGTAAATATTTCTTCAAAGATTGATTTTATTATTTAAAACTATGCCCATCATTCTTCACAGGATTACTTAAATAGATTCTTTTGTAATTTTTATTTTACTCCTTTGTAAGAATATTGTAATAGTTTATTCATTTAAGAATTTCTCTTTTTATAATATATTTACTGTAATGAACCTTTATTGACTCAATGAGTCAAACTGTGTAATTTATTTATGGAATAAAGATAATGAGTAAAGATTTATTTCTTATATGAATTTCTTTTTATTGAATTCTTATTATCTCTTGATTAAATTACATAATATTATTTAATCCTTTTGGAATTCATTCGAAAATACCAAATCCTAACTTTAAAAATATAAATTCAAATTTCAAGTTTGAATTCAAATTCTTTTCCCCAAAACACACCAATTCATAAAGATCATGTCAAAGTTTATAACGATCATTCTCCAGAGCTATTCCTACACCTAGAGAGTGAAAGAAACTCTGATCACTTTAGGGTTTTTTTATTTGGCGAAAAATTTACCCACATTTTACAGATGAATGCATGCATATGCACAAATTCTTAAATCTACCCTTCGTTGGTTCCTAAATGCTGGGATGTTACAGACCCCCCCCCCTAAATTAAACTTCGTCCCGAAGTTTGCTGAAGTGTACCTGAATAATTCTAGATAGGCTTCCCTTAAGTCATCCTCTTTCTCCCATGTCGCTTCTCTCTCGGGGTGATGCTCCCACTGTACCTTACAGTATTTGATTGCCCTATTTCTCAACCTTTTCCAGTTCTCTTCCAGAATTTTACAGGGTCTCTCAACATATGTCAGATCTGCTTGTAATTCCACCTCTTGATGTGTAATTGCATCATCTGGAATCTTAAGACATTTTTGGAGTTGTGACACATGGAAAACATTGTGAACTTGAGCCAATGTTGGTGGTAACTGTAATGCATTGGCTATGGTCCTGTTCTGACTAAGTACTTTGAATGGTCCTATATATCCTGGACTCAATTTTCCTTTAACTCTGAACCTCTTAACTCCTTTCATTGGGCTTACTTTGATATATACCATGTCTCCTACTTCAGGATGCTGATGACCCACAAGTATAGGGGTCTATCGTAGTATTTTCGATAAATAGGAGTGTCGATCCCAACGAGGAGCAGAAGGTGCTGAATAGTGGTATGGAGCAGGAAATCCCTGTGAATACTTAGCAAACGTTTTTTTAGTGATTTTCTGACAAGGCATCAAAACAAAGAGCAAGTAACAGAAGTAACGAACAAAAAGATTAAGTGGCCCAATCCTTTCTTAGAAAAGGACAAGCCGGTGGAAATACTTATAAGGACTAAACGTTATCGAGGACACATGGGAATTCTATCAAGTGCTTTCGCTACAAATAGCTAAGTACTCTTCTTTGGTGTTTGTAAGTGTTTTTTGGGTGAACCTATGCTAACATACCGCCCTTCCTAGGACTAATACATACTTGTGATTAAACCCCCTACAAACATCCGTAACTACATGAAAGTAATTAAGATATAAATCTAACCACAGCCTTAAACTCTGAGATCCTACACTCCCTTGTGCAAAGGTGTCCTAACGGGGTTCGGTTTCACACTCCAAGAACCCCGTGATTAGTAGCCAAATACACAATGCATCCCCCTAGGCCCATAAATGGTGAAGTGTCATGTAGTCGACGTTCACATGACACCACTAGAAGAATAGCACCACAACTTAAATACTAAACCATTGAATAATAACTCATCACAAATTCACTACTAACAACATGACTTCTGCCATGTCCTCAAGAAGACAACGAACTACTCACAAGACATCATATGGATCAAGATCAAAGATGATATGGTAATGGATAACAATCTGAACATAAACAATAATCCAATGGCTCCACTCACAAGCATCAACTATAATAGTAATTAACACGAACTAAAGCAATATCCAACACAATTGTTACAGCGAGACGGAGTGGTGATGATGGTGATGGTGGAGATGATGGTGTGGATGATGATGATCCCGATGAAGCCTAGCTTGATGATGGTGTTGATGGCGACGTCTCTCCCTCTCGGGAAGGAATTCCCCAGAACTGTCACGGAGAGATCTTTCTCTCTCGGTGTTTTCCGCCCCCAGAGGCGGCGGAAAATCTATCTGTGGTCGCCCCCGTGTATTAGGGTTCCGAGGGGAAATTATAGGCGAAGGGAGAGAGTCGAAGGCCGTGCAGGTGGGCCACGCATGCCCTAGGCGCAGCCTCAGGTGGGCCCATGCCTAGGGGGTGTGGGCCCCCTGCGGCCCCCTTCGCTCCTCCTTCTGGCTCCATTCATCCCCTGGTAAAATAATATGTTTCCATATTTTTATGGTATTTTTCTGATCTTTGCTAAATTTCACCGAAACGCCTTCTTTTCCATCAGAATCTAAACTCCGGCAGTCCATCCTCCAAGATTCATCCAACATGCATAAACAGGTGAAAATTCATAAGTAATACCTCATAATAAGACAAATATCAATGAATGAGGTAAATTATGATATAGAATGGTGATGCAAATTGGGTGTATCAACTCCCCCAAGCTTAGACTTCGCTTGTCCCCAAGCGAATACTGAGCTCAGTAAACATGTCCACAGGTTTATGGAGTGAAGTGTCGATAAAAGAATACGAACAAGAAGCATCACACTTACCATTGCACAACTCATAGAAGAAAGCAACTCAACATTATATAAGTTAGCTTGAAACCAAGCACAACAGTCACAATAGAGATGCATAAAGATAAATCATAATTGGAATTGGCAAACTTGTTCTTGGTCAGATAACACCTGGCAAACAGTTTCACAACAAGATTTTTGTAGGAGTTTCAAAATAGGAGCACTCTTTGCTCAAAAAGGCTTTTCATAAGTGAAGGCTCTCAAAGTAATACTCAATAGATAAGATTTTTGTGCAAACAAGGAAGATAAAGAACATGATTGAATAAATCACCATATGAATGCTTGAAACACAACAACTCAAATTCTTGCTGGAGATAGAGAGGAAATAGGTTTACTAATTCAACTTGGAAGTGGAAGAAAGGTCCCTTCATAGAGGGAAGCAGGGATTACAAGTCATAAAGAGCTTCCAAAAGATTATGGTACTTACTAGATTTGAGCCCCCATTGCCCCTATCATAAGAATCTTGAGATGGTTAAGGTTAAAGTGAACAAAGATGGAGTATATGCTTGACAAAATATAAGTTGGCAATCTCATGTCCCTTGAATATGAGGGCCACTCCTCATGCTACTCAACTTTTGGGCCCATGCAAGTTCTTGTCATTGCAAATACTTGCATATCATCGAGAACCGCCAACGGGTACCCCTTTTCACATGGTACATGATCTTTCCCATAACCAAAATGACAAGGCAAGCAGACAGTAAGCATCTCAGCAATCTTTTTATTTACCATATGCATAGCTTTTTTATTGAGGATGCTTCACAGATTGCTCACTATGGTGGTGCTGCAAGGGTCCATCATGATTAGGCATGGCTTAGGCTAGCGGCCTAGGCGTTTATCTAACACAAAGTACAAACTCCATGGACTCACAAGTTCCCCTCTCATTTCACAACGTTGACATCCATAGACAAAAGGGCATGATATCAACGATGTACAGAGTACAAGTGCTATGTTGAAAACGTTACCCGTGACAACACGGTTCTGCTAATCCCAACGTATAGATGCAAGCATATACAACTTCGATGTCCATAATGGTTCAAGTTTATTAGGGGCAAGAAAATAAGGTGTGCCATCAAGTTCGTGAGAGATTTACTAACTAGTTTTCACATAAAAATACTTTTTAGTTCGGAAGGTAGATGAAGCTTGAGAATTTGCTGGGAATAGCAATAGCTACTAGGTAGATATGGTGGACACAAGTGGCAAAAGTTTGGTTCAAAGGAGTTTGGAAACATGAGAAGTATGCTTTCTCAAAACAGGTTTTTGGCTAGCAAGGCTGGGTAGCAAGCAAGAGAGTTGAAAGAAACAAGCAAACATACAAGTAATAAAGCCAAACATGCAATCTTTCTTGAAGACACGAAAGATCTTAAATAAAGAATACTAAACTTATGAGCCGACAAGAAAGAAAACAAATGATACCAAATACCTGTAAGCCTTTTCTTTCTCTTTTTCTTTCAAACCTCAAAATTTGTTGCTACTGACCAGAACTCGGTTTGCCAAAACCAATTTAGATCCACTTGATGCTCCCAAAGTGGTGCCAATACTGATCAACAAGATCCATCATATAATAGAGATTGCAAACTAAAATAAGGAGTGCAAAAAGTAAAAGCTGAGACTTCTCATTAATATTCAATAAAGGCACTCACACCAAGGGATACATAGATAATCAACTAAAGGAGAGATACTTCCACATGCAAACCAAACTATAAGATAACTTCTCTACCACAGATATGAATCCACTAAAAAGGTAAAAGATAAAAGATAATGGCGGTGATACCGCGGCACTCCCCCAAGCTTGGAACAAGCCAAGGGGATGCCAAACCTGATAGTGAATTACTCCCTTGGTGGTGGTGGTATTCTCTTGATAAGCTCTTCAATAAGTTTCCTCAAGTCCTCCATATCGAAGGTAAGAGTACGAATTAGCTCCGAGTTTTGCTCTATACGGTTCATGATCATGTCAGTATGAGAATCCCAGTTTTTGTTGTTCTTTCCCCACTCTTCATCCTTAGCATGATCCTTCTCTGCATTGTTAGAGCGAGGCATATACCAAACCAAGGGAAAATTCCCTTTGGGCACATGTTGATATTGATATTCATGTACAAGTGTATGGAAGGGTCTATTGTTACGTGGAGGAGTTGATCGTGGAGAGAGAATATGACGTCGAGATTTCCCTCCTGTAGACATCTATGTTGTCCTCTTAAGCTTGGTAGGTCGTACCACCAAACCAATGCTTGCGATGGTAGCGCGAGTGTCCGGTTTCTCGTCCTCCTCCATGTCACCTTCATATCCTACCGGAATCTCCTCCTCCTTTGGAACTTGAGGTTCTTCTTCCTTGGGCTTCTTTCCTTTGTCGTCGGCGGAGGCCATGGCGCTCTAAACTTGAGAAGATTTCCTAACAGAAACATATCGAAAAGAAAACACGACGAGAACACGATGCACGAACCTCGGGGGATCCGGGGGATTATATATTACAAAGTTTCAATGCATAAGGAAGGTTTTGACATGAAAACAAGGCGGAGACGGAGTTCGGGAAGGGAACACCCCCCTCAGGCGCGGTCGGGATGGGGTGGGTTTGTCCACCCCGGGCTCCGTTTACTCCTCAGTTTCATCTCATAACTTCCCCTATGTATTAAAAACATCAAAAATATAAAAATATTGGAGTTTCACGAACCTTCTGTTTTCACCACTTTTACCTATTCAAAGACGAACTCTGCAGATTCCTTTCCTCCTTCTCCTGAGTATTTCCTTCATACAACATTAGTACAAGCAAAAACAATAACTTTTAAGATCACACTTCAACTAAAAACCCATCAAAACAAAAGCTTCTATAAGAGGCAAATGCAAATAACGGCAGAAATCTGTCAAAACAGACCAACAGGTAAAGATTGATTTATTCGAAGACCTTATGTTACTCAAATCAAAAAGTGCAGAACTAACGAAAGTTTGGTAAAAACCTGGAGAACAAGCTCAGAAAAATTCAGCTCAATCCGAAGTACCAAGCTTCCTCATGAATTTTTACAATACAGCACAAAATCCTGTCCCAGGACAGCCACTTTTCACAACTCCTCTTCTTCACAAAAGTAGTTGGGCTTGACACAAAAACCAAAACAAAAAGGATAAGGAGCGGTTATTACTGAGGTAATAACTTCCAAGACTTGACAAAACTCTTGGGTTATCTCCCAACAAATACTTTTCTTTAATGCCTTTAAGTTAGGCTTGAAACTTTCAAAGATGCTCACATAGGATATATATATATATATATATATATATATATATATATATATATATATATATTTGAAGTGAAAGAGAGCATCAAGAAGAAAATAACCAATGCACTTGATTCTAACCCACTTCCTATGCATGGGAGTATCATGAGAAAATGAATTGTTGAAACAAAAAGGCACAAGCATATGAAGACAAAACAAGTGCAACTTCAAAGCTTTTAAAATAAAACGGGGAAACTTAACATCATTGAGATGCATAAAACCACATTTCCCTCTCTCATAATAACTTTCAGTAACACTTTGAATAAAGTTGACAATATAGCTATCACTAGAAACAACTTTATCATCAGAATAAGCATACTTACAGTCATCAAAAAGAGGTCCAAAGTCATAGACTGGATCAATAGAAGCAAGTTGTTCCATCCTAAAATCTTTATTAGGCAGGCTTTTTTCACAAGGAGCTTTAGCAAATTTGGAAAATTTAAACTCATAAGAATCTCCATCAAACTTAGTTAAAACTTTTTCCTTCTTACAATCAATAATAGCTCCACAAGTATTCAAGAAAGGTCTACCAAAAATGATAGGACAAGTTTTGCTAGCTGCTGAATTAAGCACTAGAAAATCAGCAGGATATTTGATCTTACCGCAGAGAACCTCCACATCTCTTACAATGCCAATGGGACAAATGGTTTCCTTATTAGCAAGGTGAATAACCACCTCTATGTTATCAAGCTCACAAGGACCAATCTCATGCATAATTTCCCTGTAGATCTCATAAGGAATAGCACTAGAACTAGCACCAATATCACATAAACCATAGTAGCAATGATCACCAATGTTAACAGAAAGCACAGGAACACTAGCTTTTCTAGCCTTACTAGGATGAGAAATAATATTAGTAGCATCTTCATAGAAGACAATATGCTCATCCTCTATATTTCTAGTGATAGTGTCTTTCACAATAGCTACCACATGTTCATCACTCAATTGCTTACCAGGCTCCATAGTTTTCATTGTACCTATGTTATTTGCATTACTAATCATAGAATACTCCTTTAAATTAGCTGGGAAAGGCATTTTATCAACATGAGGCTTATGCAAAATATGATTAGCATTACAAACTTGAGTACTTCTAACAGGAACATGATTAACAACATCTTTATAAGGGGCATGGTACTTATTCCAGTTCTTCTTTGGAATTTTAGGTAAGAGGCAAAGGCTTTAAAACAGTTGGCAATACTTTGGGAATGCAGACCAAACTCATTGCTAATATCACGGAAGTCATCAGTTCCCATAAAAGATTTAATGCATTCATAACCATAGTTTATACCTGACTTTCTTCCTTTATCATTCTCCCAATCTTCAGTGTTATCTTGAATACGGTCTAAGAGATCCCATTTAGCTTCTTCCTTCATACGTGTGAATGATCCGGCACAAGAAGCATCTAGTAAATCTTTATCATGAAGAGAAAGCCTAGCATAAAAGTTATTGAGAATAATATTGTTAGGGAGTTCATGAATAGGACATTTAAGCATTAGTAACTTCAATCTCCCCCAAGCTTGAGCTATACTTTCTCCATCAAAAGGCCAAAAGTTATATATAAGATTTCTATCTTTATGAATTTCACTAGGAGGATAAAATTTAGAGTAAAAGAGAGATGACATCTCCTCCCATTCCATGGATTGTCCATTCTTCAGCAGCTTATACTATTCTTCAGCTCTCCCTTTCAAGGATATGGAGAGTAACTTCTTCTTCACCTGTTCAGTTGTGATACCTGCACACTTAAACAACCCGCATAATTCATGGATAAAAAGCAAGTGATCACCAGGATGGACAGTTCCATCCCCAAAATAATAATTATCCATAACACGGTCAACAATACTTGTAGGTATCTTAAAAGGATCTATCTCAACAGGAGGTGGTTCATCTACTACCCTAGCAGTGGTAGTAGTTTTTCCAAATAGAAAACCAAGTGGGTTATCCATATTGGAAACAAAGTAACAAGCAGTAACAAAAGCAATACTCACAGTAAAAGTTTCCCTTACCAGTTCCACTCTTCAATAACGCTTCACTCCCCAGCAACGGTGCTAGAAAATAGTCTTGATGGCCCACAAGTATAACGGGTGTATTGTAGTATTTTCGATAAATAGGAGTGTCGATCCAACGAGGAGCAGAAGGTGCTGAACAGTGGTATGGAGCAGGAAATCCTTGTGAATACTTAGCAAACGGATTTTTAGTGGTTTTCTGACAAGGCAACAAAACAAAGATCAAGTAATAGAAGTAACGAACAAACGGAGCAAGTGGCCCAATCCTTTCTTAGCAAAGGACAAGCCGGCGGAAATACTTATAAGGACCAAACGTTCTCGAGACACATGGAAATTCTGTCAAGTGCTTTCACTGCAAATAGCTGAGTACTCTTTTTTGGTGTTTGTAAGTGTTGTGTGGGTGAACCTGTTCTAACATACCGCCCTTCCTAGGACTAATACATACTTGTGATTAAACCCCCTGCAAACATTTGTAACTACAGGAAAGTAATTAAGATATAAATCTAACCAAAGCCTTAAACTCTGAGATCCTACACTCCCTTGTGTAAAGGAGTCCTAACGGGGGTTCAGGTTTCTGTCACTCCGGCAACCCCGTGATTAGTAGCCAAATACACAATGCATCCCCCTAGGCCCATAAATGGTGAAGTGTCATGTAGTCGACGTTCACATGACACCACTAGAAGAATAGCACCACAACTTAAATACTAAACCATTGAATAATAACTCATCACAGATTCACTACTAACAACATGACTTCTCGCATGTCCTTAAGAACACAACGAACTACTCACAATACATCATATGGATCAAGATCAAAGATGATATGGTAATGGATAACAATCTGAACATAAACAATAATCCAATGGTTCCACTCACAAGCATCAACTACAATAGTAATTAACACCGGGAAAGATTCCCCTACGAACTAAAGCAATATCCAACACAATTGTTATAGCGAGACGGAGTGGTGATGATGGTGATGGTGGAGATGATGGTGTGGATGATGATGATCCCGATGAAGCCTAGCTTGATGATGGTGTTGATGGCGACGGTCTCCCCTCTCCGGGAAGGAATTACCCCGGCAGAAATCTGTCTGCAGGAGAGATCTTTATCTCTCGGTGTTTTCCGCCCCCAGAGGCGGCGAAAATCTATCTGTTGTCTCCCCCGTGTATTAGGGTTTCGAGGGGAAGTTATAGGTGAAGGAGGAGAGTCGGAGGCCGGGCAGGTGGAGGAGCGGCCTCAGGTGGACCCGCACCTAGGGGGTGTGGGCCCCCTGTGCCCCCCTTTGCTCCTCCTTCTGGCTCCATTCATCCCCTGGTAAAATAATATGTTTCCATATTTTTCTGATCTTCACGAAATTTCACCAAAACGCCTTCTTTTCCATCAGAATCCAGACTCCGACAGTCCATCCTCCAAGATTCAGCCAACATGCATAAACAGATGAAAAGTAATAAGTGTAATACCTCATAATAAGACAAATATCAATGAATAGAGGTAAATTATGATATAGAATGGTGGTGCAAATTGGGCGTATCAGATGCCATGATCTTCGACTTAGGTCAGCATAACTTTTCTGCCTACTTTGAGCTATTATGAATCTATCCTTGATTACATCAATGATATCTTGACTTTCCTTGATATAGTCTGGCACAAATTCTTTGCTACTACCAGGCTCATACCAACATATTGGTGATCTACACTTTCTTCCATAGAGTACTTGATATGGAGCTGTCTTCAGACTACTCTGATAGTTGTTGTTATAGGAAAATTCTGCCAAAGGTAGATGATCTTCCCATGAACCTCCAAAATCTAATGCACAAGCCCTAAGCATGTCTTCCAATATTTGATTGGTTCTTTCAGTTTGACCCCCAGTTTTGAAGGGAATATGCTCGAGAGGCAATAATAAAGTGGTTATTATCGTATTCCTTATTTATGATAAATGTTTATTTTACATGCTATAATTGTATTAATATGGAAACGTTAATACATGTGTGTTTAATAAACAAAGGAAGTTCCTAGGTATGCCTCTCTTATAAACTAGCTCGTTGATTAACAAGATGATCAAGGTTTCCTGACCATGGACATTGGATGTTGTTAATGACGAGGTCACAACATTAGTGTAATGATGTGATGAACATTCATCCGAAGTATAGCATTACGATCAAGGTCATTGTGTTTATATTGCTATAACATCATACGAAGTAATCTTAGTCCTTAGACCATGAGATCATGTCAATCACTAACACCGGAAGAGTTTCTTGATAACATCAAACGTCACACCGTAACAGGGTGATTATAAATATGGGTTCAGGACTACTAAAGTGTTATGTTGAGGCCCATGGATCGAGAGTGGAATTTGTTCATCCCGATGACGGATAGATATGATTTGGGCCCTCTCGGTGATATCGCATTGATTAGCTTGTAAGCAAGTGATTTGATCACTAGAATGTTATATCACGGGAAAGAGAAAATAGTGCATGTCAGTAACGAGATCAAACTAGGTATGGAGATACCGATGATCGAATCTCGGACATGTAATATATTGCTAAACAAAGGTATTAAGATACTAGCGTAAAAGGTTCCGACGATCACAAGAAAGTCATCGTTGAATGTGTGGGAGTCAGTATGGGTCTCCAGATCCCGCTTCTGATTATTGATCCGAGAGGGGTCTCGATCATGTCCGCATTATTCGCGAACCGTAGGGTGACACACTTAAGAGACACCGACATCCATTTGGAGCAAAAGTTTCATGCTGGAAAGAATAACAAGCGTAGGAATTTATTTCACTAGATACCGAAACGGGTTTTCGGGTGAAATTGCAGAAAGTGTTTCTGCATGTGAAATGAAATACTAGCAAGGGGTTATATGTGAATGCTTGTCATTAAAGTAATTGACAAAATTCTGAATAAATAAAAGGAGTTTTGTTTAATGAGAGTTTGCATTAAATTTGGTGGAAATTTAATGGGAATTTGAGTGGAGAAAATTGAAGGGGCATTTTGTGAGTGGAGTGTCCACCCACATGAATGAGGGAGAGGTGGGGGCACCCTCCATGGCCGGCGGCCATGCCACCTTGGGCTGCCCCCCTCCCCTATATAAGGAGCCCCTCTCCACACTTCTCACTGACACCTCCTCGTGAAGGATCTCTCTCCCCCTCTAGTATTTATCCCCCATGGTCTGGGACTAGAGAGATACATGTTCCTGGTGGCTTTTCGGCAAGAAAGAGTTGTGCTTCCACTGCATCGCTGGAGCGAGAAGGCGGAGGTTGCTCGGTGCCTCGAACGTGTGTGCGAGAACGGATGCGCTGCTGATTTGCGGCGCTAGGACTTCCTCTCGATCTTGAGATCGGCAAGAGATCGTCTACATCAACCACGAGTCAAACTCGTTAAGCTTTGTCGGTCTTCAAGGGTATGTTCTCTACGGATATACATCCGCCCGTTGTTTGTATCTATTAGATAGATCTTGGTACATAGTTCCCATCGTAGGAATTTTTTTGTTTTCTATACTACGAACCCTACAGTGGTATCAGAGCCGGATCTATGCGTAGATGCTTTGCACGGGTAGTACACATATGAGTATGTGGGCGATGATGATCATTTTATTGCTTCTTAGTTGTACTTTGGATATTGGTGGCATAGTGGGATGAAGCGGCCCGGACAAACTTTACATGTCCTTGCACATGAGACCTGTTCCACGCTTGACATGCAACTAGTTTTGCATAAGTGGCTAGCGGGTCTCTGTCTATCCTACTATAGTCAATATCTAATTTGCAATGAGTTGTCAACAATTTGGTTATCCTCGTTGTGGTTCATGTTCATAGGTAAGAACGGTTCTATCTTCGAAAACCCTAAGCCACGTAAAACTTGCAATGGATAAATTAGAGGCGTCTAGTTTAGATTGTTGCTGGTCTCGTGTTATGATATGGTGATGTTGTAAGTAGAAGTATAAGATGATACTCTTACAACATACATAACGTGTAAATTCCATAGACCTTGGCCTTACACATAAATGTACGATAGTGATCATACTAGGGTGCACATGATAGAGATCATATGCGGGAACCATATCATTTCACTAATAAATATGTGATGTTTGATTGAATCTTATATTGCTTGTTTGGCATTTTATTAGCATAATAAGATGATCCCTCATTTAAATATCAAGATAAGAATGTGTTCTTCCTTAAGTATGCACCGACAATGTTTCATCGCTTCAAGACATCACGTGATGATCGGGTGTACTTGAATCCATGAGCATATCTCGGGTGTAAGACAGTTACACACGCGAATACTAAGGTTCTTACTTGGCGAGCCTAGCATGTACATACATGGCCTCGGAACACGGACCAAAAGGTTAAGCATGAGTCATATGTTTTGATATGATGACCATATGGATGCTCTCTTTTGAAGATACACCGACTCACGTGATGATCGGACTTGGTGTAGTGGATTTGGTTCATGTAATCACCAAAAAGGCATGAGGGGTGTCATTTTTGAGTGGGAGCTCATTTCTAATTTGGATTAGTAGAACTCAATTTATCATAAATTAAATCAAAGTGAATTTGCATAATTTGTTGTAGTCATTGGCATTCGTTCACCACCTTATGCTTAGTTGTAATTAAGATAATAGAACTATAGAATTCTGGATATATACTTTACGAACTGGCATCGTATTGTGTTGAGTGTCAATCAAAGTTTAAAGTCCTATTGCAAACTTTCAGCAAACTCTGTTTACTCCATGAATTTTAATAATTAGTATGAAATCAAGAGTAATGATTCTAGTGTTAGTATCTTAAGTATCATGTTTGCCTCCATGATTCTTGATTGTTTTATTATCAAGTTTATCTAGGAGCTGAAAGAATTGTTTCAGAAACCATCATGTGTGACAGATATAACGATATCTAAAACAATGTTTTGGTTGCAATATGATAGAGTATAATATATGTTCTCATATTGGATGAGAATTTGTAAAGGTTGGAGATGCTAGACATCCTAATCATCCAAAAAGGGGTTTGGAAAGTAAAGTTATACTCACAATTCATCTTTATAAGCTATATTAGCTTGATCATGAAAGTCGTCATGATAAGGATGAATAGAAGATGTATGTAAAGTGTTTACTTCACTAACAGATTACTAAAGAATGGATTTTGAAAGAACGCCGATCATTTGATGATGGTGTTCTACTTCAAAGTGGAAGTCCAAAGGTATTATTATTTGAATATACACGCTTTGGACTATGTGTCATGTATATGGTGCCACTTTTGATGTTGATAGATTCTTTTAAAAGGAAAAAGGAAATGCTGAAATATAATCTATAAAATATATTTGGCAGAAAAGAAAAGACTCGAAATATCCAGTTTAGGTATATAGATGACATACATGTTATGGTTGTATTCTTTGCTTATTAAACAATGTAGTTCTTGGGTATTAGATACCGAATTGGTTGGTATGAAATTTCATACAGAACGACGCAATTCATGAACTACAATTCTTTAAGTAACTAGCAAGAGAATATGTGATGATGTTCATCGAAAACAAACAAACCGTTGTTTGTATTTCTCGTTGACATCAAAGCTTGACTTCAAGATTTGTTTTAATAATTATTATTTAAATCAGGTATTATGAGAACAAAGGTTGTTCAAATAATTACCGTATTCCATATAAGATGGATGATTTACAAATCTAGTTGGAGAAATCACATCCATAAAACCTAATGCTAAAATGTCGCAAGACAAATGATTGAAAGATCACTTACGAAGTGACATCGCCGTTTAAATTATATTGGAAAGAAAACATGAAGAATCTCCATTTTCATGGATTTTTGGAGTCTTTGATTTGATCAAGTGACGCTTGTGAGACTTTCCTCGGGATAATTAAAACTTCGTTCAAAGGCCAAAGAAGAACTATCGACTAAATTATTGGAATTTATACATATCGATGTATGTAGTCCATTATGTATAGTTGTAAGCGATGGATTTCAACTTCATATGCTTTCTCTAGAAATTTGAGTGAATGTTCACTTAATGAGAAAGAAGTGTGAAATATTTGAAAACGTTCAAAGACTTTAAGGATGAAGTGAAAATCATTGTGACAAGAAAATAAATGGTTTATGATTTTATCATAAGAGATTTATTTGAGTTACAAGTGTAACTAGAAAATAAATGAATTATGATTTTATCATAAAGGGATTTATTTGAGTTACAAGTTTAGCAAAAACACCTAGATTTGCATCTCCCGAAACACCATAGGAATATGGAGTGTTTGAGATTTGTAATCAAACCTTGTGTGGCATGGTTGGATCAAAGGTGTTATTTATAAAACTGCCATTATGTTCTAAAAGATTAAACCTTTAGAGACTACCGCTTTTACACTGAAAAGAGCTGCATCTTGATCTATTGAAATGACACCATATGAGTTATGGTTTGGGGTAAAACCCAAGTTGTCATTTCTTAAATTTTGGTATGCTAAACATAAGTAAGATGTTTACAACCAAAGTCGGATGAGCATGTCTTTGTAGGTTATTTTGAATAACAATTGGTTATTCCTCCATAACACCGAGGACAAAGGGGTTTGTCGCTTGAAATGTGAAGTTTCTTGAAAAAGGAATTTTTCGCAAAGGTTAAGTGGGAGGACAATAGAACTTTAATAAGGTTAACGAACCTTAGCTATATGTGCTGAGTTGCATAGCGCCGGAAAAGTTCCGGAGGCAACCATAATGCTCATGGCTCACGTGCCTCAAAGGTTGCGGTAACGGAGGTCTAAGTTCCTATTGAACCAAGTATGTCGGATAAACAATCAAATGTTGAGATTTGAGAGTAAATCATTATTGTTTGACAATGATGAACCGACTACATGCAAAGAAGCGATGATGGGCCATGACTATGCCAAATAGCTTGAAGCCATAAAATCCATGATAGGTCCATACACGATAAATCAAGTTTTGAACTTGGAAGACCCTCCGAAAAGGTGTAAAAGCCTATCGGTCATATTCAGATCCATAAAGAAACAGACATGGATGTTTCACATCTATGAAATAGTCGACATGTCGTAAAGTATTTTATGACAATGTTCAAGGAGTTGACTATGACAAGATTTGATCTTTCATAGTGATATTTAGTCTGGACGGATTAAAGTAGAAATCACTACATATAATTTGGTATATGGTAGATGAATAAACAAAACAAAGTTCTTCTAATAGAATGGTTACCTAGGACGTTTACATGACACAGTCCAAAGGGTTTCGTTAATTCAAAGGATGCTAAAAGGTCATGCAAACTTGAATGGTTGAAGTAAGCATCGCGGAGTTGGAATCTTCACCGTGATGAAAAGGAGTTTTCATCAGGAGACGATGGAGATGCTTGCATTTGCAAGAAATTAAGTGGGAGCGCTGAGACATATTTCTAATATATTATGTGGAGGACATCTTGTTGATTAGAAATGATGTAATTTTTATTGACGAAGGTTAAGAATTTCATTTTGATGAAAGACTTAGGCAAAACCCGTATATTTAGCATGAATGTCTATAGTGGATAGACTGTGACGCTAATATGGTTGTGCCAAAACGTACATATATGAGATATTGAAGGAGTTCAATATAGAAACGACAAGAAACGGTTCTTGGCGCATGGAAAGGAATTGAATCAAGATTCAAGTGTATCGACACTTAATAAGTGAAACAAGATTCAAGTGTTTTGATACTTGATGAGTGTAATCACCAGAATGTCTTTGATCAATCATACCATGATATGTACACATCCAGATATGTCCTATACTCTAAGTGTTATGAGCATATACCAGAATGAATCATAAAATGATCATTGGGCGATAGTGAGGATATTCTTATGATCTTTTGGAAGAACTAAGAATATATTTGTGTAGAGGTGACAAACAATTACAAATAGTTCATTGTAAAGTGTTACATTGATACTAGTTTTGTCACAAGATACAAATTAAATTTATCTCAATTTAAACTATGGGTGGCACAATGTAATGGAAAGGAGATTCCATGATGGATTTGGATGAAATCCATAGTTAAGACATTGTGACGAATACTACAACAAAAGTCTAAGTATATGACTGCTATAGTAGCAGCAAAGGAGGAAATTTGTGTCAAGTAGTTTGTTATCAAACTAAGGTGTGGTTCGCAACGGTCTAACACTAAAGATATATTGTACGACAATAGTATCGACATGATTTAACCCCAAGGAACTAAAGGTCTCACCAAAATACCAAATTTATACAATGTCATCTCATTGGAGAATGAGTGATGCGTGAAGACGTAAAGACATGAAAATACACACGGACCCGAGGCGTCAGATCCATAGATTATGTTAACCACTTGCTATTGCGCATATGGAACACCAGAAAGCCATAGGTGTTCAATACGCAAAGTTTTCAAACTAGATTATTGTCTCTAGTGCAAGTGGGAGACTGAAGGGAATATGCCCGCAAGGCAATAATAAAGTGGTTATTATCGTATTCCTTGTTTATGATAAATGTTTATTTTACATGCTATAATTGTATTAATATGGAAACGTTAATACATGTGTGTTTAATAAACAAAAGGAAGTTCCTAGTTATGCCTCTCTTATAAACTAGCTCGTTGATTAACAAGATGATCAAGGTTTCCTGATCATGGACATTGGATGTTGTTAATAACGAGGTCACAACATTAGTGTAATGATGTGATGAACATTCATCCGAAGTATATAATTACGATCAAGGTCATTGTGTTTATATTGCTATAACATCATACGAAGTAATCTTAGTCCTTAGACCATGAGATCATGTCAATCACTAACACTGGGAGAGTTTCTTGATAACATCAAATGTCACACCGTAACAGGGTGATTATAAATATGGGTTCAGAACTACTAAAGTGTTATGTTGAGGCCCATGGATCGAGAGTGGAATTTGTTCATCCCGATGACGGATAGATATGATCTGTGCGCTCTCGATGATATCACATTGATTAGCTTGTAAGCAAGTGATTTGATCACTAGAATGTTATATCACGGGAACGAGAAAAGAGTGCATGTCAGTAACGAGATCAAACTAGGTATGGAGATACCGATGATCGAATCTCGGACATGTAATATATCATGAAACAAAGGGATTAAGATACTAGCGTAAAAGGTTCCGACGATCATAAGAAAGTCATCGTTGAATGTGTGGGAGTCAGTATGGGTCTCCAGATCCCGCTTCTGATTATTGATCCGAGAGGGGTCTCGATCATGTACACATTATTCGCGAACCGTAGGGTGACACACTTAAGAAACACCGACATCCATTTGGAGCAAAAGTTTCATGCCTAAAAGAATAACAAGCGTAGGAATTTATTTCACTAGATACTGAAACGGGGTTTCGGGTGAAATTGCAGAAAGTGTTTCTGCATGTGAAATGAAATACTAGCAAGGGGTTATATGTGAATGTTTTTCATTAAAGTAATTGAAAAAATTCTGAATAAATAAAAGGAGTTTTATTTAATGAGAGTTTGCATTAAATTTGGTAGAAATTTAATGGGAATTTGAGTGGGATTTTGAGTGGAGAAAATTGAAGGGGCATTTTGTGAGTGGAGTGTCCACCCACATGAATGAGGGAGAGGTGGGGGCACCCTCCATGGCTGGTGCCATGCCCCTTGGGCTTCCCCTCCCTATATAAGGAGCCCCTTCTCACTTCTCACCGACACCTCCTCGTGAAGGATCTCTCTCCCCTCTAGTATTTATCCCCATGGTGCAGGACTAGCGAGATACATGTACGGTGGCGTTTGGCAAGAAAGAGTTGTGCTTGCTGCATCGCTGGAGCGAGGAGGCGGAGGTTGCTCGGTGCCTCAAGCGTGTGTGCGGCGCGCGGATCGCTGATTTGTGGCGCTAGGACTTCCTCTCGATCTTGAGATCGGAAAGAGATCGTCTACATCAACCACGAGTCGAACTCGTTAAGCTTTGTCGGTCTTCAAGGGTATGTTCTCTACGGATATACATCCGCCCGTTGTTTGTATCTAGTAGATAGATCTTGGTACATAGTTCCCATCGTAGGAAATTTTTTGTTTTCTATGCTGCGACCCTACAAGTTTCTGGTTGATAGGCTGTGCTAAAATCCAACTTTGAACCAAGTGCTTCATGTAATTGTTTACAAAATACTGAAGTAAACATAGATCCTCTATCAGTTACGATCTTTTTTGGCACTCCATGCTTACTTACTATCTCCTTGATATAAACTTCTACTAACTTCTCGGCATTATCTTTCTGATTTACCGGAATAAAATGTGCACTCTTAGTGAGTCTATCTACAATCACCCATATCATATCTTTCTGTTTTGGTGTCATGGGTAGTCCTGTGATGAAATCCATACCAATTTCCTCCCATTTCCACTCGGGAATTTCCAAGGGTTGTAATGGTCCTGCTGGACTTTGATATTCATCTTTTACCCTTTGGCAAGTATGGCATTCTGACACATATTTTGCAATGTCCCTCTTCATGTTATTCCACCATAATAATTCTTTCAAATCCATATACATCTTGGTACTTCCTAGGTGAATGGAATATGGTGTCTCATGTGCCTCTCGAAGTATCACTTCATGAATCTCTGACACATCTGGAACACAAAGACGATCTTGGAACCATAAAGATCCATAATATCCTAAGCGAAAAACTGATGCTTGTCCTTGAGATATCCTCTGAATTTCTTCAGCAATAAAAGGATCTTCTGCTTGATGTCTAAAAATTTCGTGCTTGAGATCACTATTTTGTTCTGTAACTACCTGCATAGTGGCTAGTCCTCCAAGAGTCTCTATTCTTATAAATTGAAGTCCAATGTTTCCAAATCCATTTGTAGCTCTTTGGTAGATCCCGATTGCTATGCTGAATACCTGCGCTCTTTCGACGTAAAGCATCTGCTACAACATTTGCTTTTCCAGGGGTATAATTGATTGTCAGATCATAATCTTTAATTAGCTCTAACCAACACTTATGTCTCATATTCAATTCTTTTTTACTGAAGAAATATTTGA
The DNA here is from genome assembly GCA_030063025.1 of Avena longiglumis. Lineage (NCBI taxonomy): Eukaryota > Viridiplantae > Streptophyta > Magnoliopsida > Poales > Poaceae > Avena > Avena longiglumis. The sequence continues at coordinate 543,874,430 of CP125973.1, read as the reverse complement.
GACTTTTGTGGTCAGTGTATAACTCACATCTGGCTCTATATAGGAAATGTCTCCATCCTTTCAAAGCAAAGACTACTACTGCTAATTCCAAATCATGGGTTGGATAATTGACTTCATGTGGTTTCAGTTGTCTTGATCTCTAAGCAATTACTTTACGATTTTGCATTAATATACAACCCAAACCTTCTTTAGATGCATCACAGTATACTATAAAGTGCTTCCCTGTTTCAGGAACTGCTAAAATTGGAGCGGTAGTTAATCTATTCTTTAACTCCTGAAAGCTGGCTTCACACTTCTCATCCTAGATGAATGGTGTATTCTTCCTTAATAGTTTGGTCATTGGTCCAGCTATCTTGGAGAATCCTTCAATGAACCTCTCCGATAATAACCAGCCATACCCAAGAAACCTCGAATTTGTTTCACATTGGTTGGTGCAGTCCATTCAAATATTGATTGAACTTTGGATGGATTTATAGCAATCCCATCCTTACTAATCACATGACCTAGGAATTCTACCTCATCTAGCCAGAATTCACACTTGCTGAACTTAGCATAAAGCTTATGTTCTCTTAGGATCTGCAATGCTATTCTCAAATGATCAGCATGTTCTTCCTTATCCTTGGAATATATCAGAATATCATCTATAAACACTATGACAAGCTTGTACAAGTATGGCATGAAGATTTTGTTCATTAGATTCATGAATATTGCTGGTGCATTGGTCAAACCAAACGGTACGACAAGATACTCATGGTGTCCATACCTTGAAACAAATGTTGTCTTTGGAACATCTTCTGGTTTGATTTTTATCTGATGGTATCCGGATCTTAGATCAATCTTGGAAAATACTCCCGCTCCTTTAACTTGATCAAACAGATCCTGAATTCTAGGTAATGGATACTTATTCTTGATGGTAACATTATTGAGATTTCTATAGTCCCCACACATCCTTCGTCCTCCATCTCTTTTATCTACAAAAGTCACCAGAGTCCCCCATGGTGATACACTTTCTTGAATAAATCCTTATATGGCTAACTCATCAATTTGATCTTTAAGTTCTTTTAATTCTTTCGGACCCATCTTGTATGGTGCTTGAGCAATTGGTGCTATACCCAGAATTAGATCAATAGTGAACTCTATTTCCCGATCTGGTGGCATTCCTGGTAACTCTGATGAAAAAACATCTTGAAACTCATTTACTACAGGAATATCCTCCAACTTGACCTCCTTCATTGAATTTAACTGAAGATCTACCATGATATGACTGTGCTTATCTGCTTGATAAACTATCCTTGCTCCACTTGGAGTCTTGATTGAGATAGTTTTATCCTCACAATTAATCTGAGCCCCATGTTGAGTCATCCAGTCCATACCCAGCACTACGACAATTCCCTTCAAAGGAATCACATAAAGGTCCGTGATGTCTACGCACTTCTATTCTTGTAGACAATTGTTGGGCCTCCAAGTGCAGAGGTTTGTAGAACAGTAGCAAGTTTCCCTTAAGTGGATTACCCAAGGTGTATCGAACTCAGGGAGGAACTAGTCAAAGGTATTCCCTCTCAAGCAACCCTGCAATCAAGATACACGAAGTCTCTTATGTCCCCAACACACCCAATACACTTCTCAGGTGTATAGGTGCACTAGTTCAGCGAAGATATCGTGAAATACAAGTGGTAACGGTGCTATAAAAGAGCTTCTAACTTGTTGTTGACGTGGGGTAACGGTGCCAGAAAATAGCTGATGGCGTGGAGGAACAGACTAAAGGCAAACTAATGGAAGAAAGCAAACATGCAACATATCTAGTAGCAAACTGTGTTTCAATGCTTAGAAACAAGGCCTAGGGATCATATTTTCACTAGTGAACACTCTCTCATATAAATATCCTCTCTTCATGATACTGCTCTTAACTACTCTCCGGTTGGACACTCTAATCCATGGTAGGGCTATAACAATACTCCTCAAAGTCTGCCTTCCCTAATCTAGATAACCCCACACTGTCACCTTGAGCGCTAGATGGTTCCAACAAACACCACAATTTCATAGAGACATCCAACTCCAAATATAAGTCATAAAAAAATATTCAATCTAGACAAAGTTCCACACACACAGTATGCACGCTATCACTTTCACACACGTGGGGAAAAGCATAGATCTACTAAAGTACAAAGATTATTTATGTAGACTCAAGCCTAAGTTCCACCATGGCGTGCACGCTGTCACTTTCACACACATGGGGAGAGCAGAGATCTAATGAAGCACTTGAGTATCAAGGTAGATCTACTTGATTACAAAGATCATGACCACAACAAGATCATGCATAGAGAGAGAGAGAGATGAACACATAGCTACCGGTAGAGCCCTTAGCCTCGAGGAAGAACTACTCCCTCCTCATCATGGGAATCAGCAACGGTGATGGAGATGGTGGTGGAGATCGATGGAGATGGCTCCGGGGGCACTTCTCTGTCCCGGCAGGGTGCCGGAACAGAGACTTTCTGTCCCCCGAATCTCCCTTTCGGTGGCGGCAGCGCTACGGAGGTTTTCGTGGATTTCTTCTGGATTGTTTAGGGTTTTTGGGTCGGAGGCTTCTTATAGGCGCAGGAATCACGGTCGGTGGGGGTCCAGGGGGCCCACACCCCCTACAGGCGCCTCCAGGGCTTGCCTGCACCTAGGGGGTTTGGCCCCCCTCCGGCTCTTCTTCGTGGTTCCGTGTTGCTCCGGGAAAATAATAACTTTGACTTTTGTCCCGTCCAATTCCGAGGATATTGATTTTCTGCCTTTATAGAACCAAAAACAGAAGAAAACATGCAACTGTCACTGTGGCAACTTGTTAATAGGTTAGTTCTAGAAAAGATATAAAAACACCTCAAAGTATAGACAAAGCAAAGCAAAGTAGATACAAAACAAGCATGGGGCATCAAAAACTATAGATACGTTTCCGACGTATCAGTCAGCAAAGTATGTACAACCACAGATCGAGATAACCTAATCTTGTTTAATGTGACGTACAACTATCACTGCATGCTCGGAGTTATCCACCTCCTCCAAAGTTGCACAATTCAGCTTTTCGGATGGTCTGTTCCTCTTGCCATTGCTGTTCTTGACATAATTTCCTCCTTTATTGGGTTGTCCATTGCCTCCACTGGTTTGTCCTCCACATTTAACAGGCCAACCACCTTGTGGTTTGCTCGGACAATTTGGCTTTATATGACCACTCGGCCACAAGCATGGCAAACTATCATTGGTTGCTGGCAATCCCTAATTATATGCCCTGAAAGTTTGCAATTATGGCATATAGTATTCCTTCCTATTAGATTTGCACTCCGGTTGGAATTGTTGTTGTTGTAAGGTCTATTCCTCGGCTTGAACTCTAGATTGGGCTTGGGTTTACTTGCGTGAATCCTTTTAGTTTCCTTCTTGGCTCTCTTCCTTCTATCCTCTTGGACATTCTTGTAATCATCCTCAAAAGTGATGGCTGCATCCAGTAACTGTTGATAAGTTTGTTTATTGGCCAACCTCAACTGCATCTTCACGAATGGATTTAACCCTCGTAGAAAACGCTTCTTCCTCTTCTCTTCAGTGCTCACTTCATCCTCGACATAACGAGACAGTTGGCTAAACTCTCGGATGTACTTCATGACACTAGTATAACCTTGCTGAAGCTCCTCAAACTCCCTACGCTTCAACTCCATTACACTCTCCGGAACATGATACTCAAGGAACCTATGTTTAAACTCTTCCCAAGTATACTCTCTTCCTGGTGGTTGCATGGCTAAATGATTTTCCCACCATGATGGTGCAGGTCCTGTCAAAAGATGAGTTGCATACCTCAGCTTTTCCTCATCATTGCAACCTACAGTCTTCAGCTTTCTCTCCATATCTGCTAGCCAATCTTCTGCATCCATTGGTTCAGGGGCTGATGCAAAAGTTAACGACTTTGCATTCTGGAAGTCGGGAAGAATTACTCCTCCGCCTTCAGGTGCTCTCTGGTTTCAAGCTCATCCCAACAGCTCTTCCATGAACTTGTTTTGTTTTTCTTGCATCATTTGCATGTACTGCATAAAGTTCTACTCCATTAGCGGCCTCATTGGTGGTGGTGGTAATGCTCCATGATTTCCAGCGTTAGCCTCTGCTTTCTCCTTAGCCTCGCGCTCCATGTGTTGTTGTTCAGATTCGGTTTCTACACCCGATTCCATGACCCCCTAGTCCTGCAACATAAAGCGAATACTCATAATTAAATCATGCACATGTGTTCTGAGCTCAACTTTACGCACAGAACTAGTCACACAATGGAAATCAAAACCCAAATATGTATTTCACATATTATACATTACAAACCGCTTAGTAAATATAATGCCATTACAACTTGTACCATATAGCTACTATAAAACATACTACCTCACTTATTTAGCTACATCATTCTCTCGGATTACAATACGCAATACCAGTTACTCATAGTAAGTAACCTATGTCTTTAGTATCTGCGACGCTCATTATACATGCCTGAAGTCCAACCATGATGACGTAACGTTCGTCGCACAGTTTTTAGAACAAATGGCCTTCCAGAAGGAACATAGTCAGTATCTGAAGTATCGGGACTTATGTCATTACTCAGCCTGAGTGCATTGACTCCCTCCAGCTCAGCTGAAAAGTCTTCAGAACCCTGTTCAATATTATCACCCACTTGCATCTCCTGATCTTCATTCCTAGAGTTGTCAATAGAATACGCAAATTCTGCTGCTCCCCAGGTGCTCTGTTGGACAAGATAATTAAACACTGGATAATATATATTCCCTGGGTTTTGAGAAGATGTTGATGATTCGAACACTCTCTCCTCAAGATCTTCTTCCTTAGACTGACTTTCTACAAATATGGTATTTCTACTACTATTATTAGGATTGGTTCTCGCACCCATCCATCTAGATTGTCCAACATCTCTGTCAGACCCATCTATAGACATCTGATTCCCTTGGGATTCTCTAAGTGACCCTATTCTCCATCCATTAGAATTCTCGATAGAAAGTTCTGAATCAGACGCTTCCTTAGAACCCTGTGGTACAAAATACCTCATATCTAAAGTAGGATCATAGGCAGGTTCTGGTCTGGGTGAATAAGGATATGGTGTAAAAGATTCGGGATTTATGGGTATATCCTTAAAAATTGGTTTTGCACTACTCCTTGCTTCTTTCTCCAACTGTAATGCTAACTGTTTCCTTCTTCCTGGATCAGTTAGATCCTCTAACATGTCATTTTATCTTCAACAATAACTTGATGTGTCTTATAAAAAGACGCAACAAGTGTTCGATATCGATCCATAAACTTGGAAGCTAACTTAGGATGCTTCTTTACCAAGGTAAAATGATCAGTACTGTCTTCGAGTCTATAGAATCATGAGGAATCACAGAAAATATGCTCCCTTCTAACTCCTTGGATTTATGCTCCCGGATATTGGCTATCGGCTCCACAACAGCAACATGGTATGCTGCTAAATGACTCCTACCTTCACTTATAGGTAGATCGTGATATAATCCAAGCTCCTCTGAAAGTTGGATACTCACACGATACTTGGATAATATACGACCATCATAATAGGTTATGGTATTCACCGGGATTTTTGTTGGACAACTAAAAATCCTTAAGAGTTGACGAAGCTGATCAGTGAATGATCCTTGGTAATCATCGAGAGTCTCCTCTTTCCTTACCAAAGTTTGTTTTGGAAACTTTGGTGCCATAACTCTATATATCAAAAATATTTTGATTAGTAATAAATAATATATTGCATCATAACAAAGAATTATTGCACTAAAAATATATAACGGAATATTCTCATTTGAATACCCATTATACCCTTTTAGAGAATTCTTTATCGTTGCTATACACCCCTACAGGTAATACCCTTTACTAGGTTTCCATCCTAAGGTCAAAGCAATTAGCTCTGATACCAACTGCGGTGACCCAGCGTACCACTACATGTGTAGTACACTATAGTCATTGACATGACATTCACGGAACATCATTTCGTAATTATCACATCCCTTAGAGTGGTACAACACAAACATTGCGGGTCCATATTACAAACATACACACATTATTATTGTTACAATACCAGAAGTTTAAGACTTTAAAAGATTCAACTTACAAACCAAATATAAAGTGTTTCAGCGGAAGTTTTAAAGTGACAACTTCAACTCCAAATTAAGCTCAACAACTTATTGTTATATATTGTTCATGTTGCTCGGCTCAATTGGTTCCTACTTTAGATATCTAGGCGAGCTTCCGAGCTCTAACTTAGTCGAGACATGCATTCATGTCACTAACTACTTTGTAACTTGATCGAAACAATGTAACTTACTGTGTATTCATGTATGTGACTTATCTATATGTATTTGTTTCAATCTTTTCTGTGTATTCATATATGTGTATTGTATATCTCATTTGTATTGAGTATATTAAAAAAATTAGCCGTGGCGCACATTGCCTTGGTTAGTGGCACACTATATTTAATACACACGTGGGCTAGTCTTAGTGGCGCACTGACTCGACGCCACAGGCAACATAGTGAAAACTCACTGTGTTTCACAGCCATGACGCATAGTACAGTGCGCTACTACTATCCTCAGCTAACTGTAGCACATCAAACAGTGACTTACGGATATTTTTTAGCCGCAACTTAGAGCTCGCGAATAGACATTTTATTAGTAGTGGTTGACCTGCCTTCGATCATGCCCGACTCAAGTACCCGCTAGTAGGAGGAGTCTATTGTAGCTCAGCTTGCTGACTGAATCTGAATCTAATTAAGCAAGGTTGACTAATTAGTCTTCTATTTATTTTGGCTTGCATCCGGTGTGGTACGATCTAGTCGGTGCTAGTCTGTGCTACATGCTACTATAGGTTAGTTATAATTTTTTTACTACATGAATGAGTCCGTGCAAGTCCATGGTACGTAGGTTAGTTATAATTTTCTAGTAGTAGTTGTTAGCAGCTGAGTTTGGGTTAGGTTCGAAGGTGGGGTCATACATGTAGAGTTTTTTTTTTAACGATAAAAAGGTCCAGGACCCGAGAAGCTGCAAGTTAAAATACGTGGCAGGTACAAATTACAGTTAGGTCCTCAGCAATAAGAACTCTAGCAAAATTAGACAAAAAAGAAAAGGGGCTAACACTTGCAAAAAGCACCCTAGGACAAAAACATAAAAAGCAATCAGGTCCTCGGGGGCCTCCGCCACCGGTCTCCGGCGATCTCCAGCCAACGGCGAGATCATGAGAGTCTCTTGCTCATGACGCTCCACAATCCGGAGAAGAAACCACACCACCGGCCACCTTGCAATCTGCAGGGACGAACCACTTGCTGACGGCGAGGCGTCGAGCACCGGCGATGAGCTTCGAAAAAGGGCCTCTGATGGAGGTTGAAACCCTTGGCCGCCCTTTGGCCAGAACGGGCAGCGGCCCGGCAGCTCCGCCGCCAAAGGACCACTGCGAGGAAAGATCTCGAGTCGTAGCTTCGCAGCAAACCATAGCACCCATATGAAGCTGGCTTGGCATCGCAGAAGGTCGAGCTTGAAGAACGCCGCCCTTTCTCTCCTCGCCACCACGTCCGGCCGGAGAAGAGCAGCAGGAACCCGAAGCCAAAGCTCGCAACTCAAGCGCACCAGCCTTATGAAGCCCCCCCCCCCCGAGCCAAGCACCACTGCTGGACCAGGCTCCGTCCAAGGGAGCGCAGCAACGGTGAAGAACTCCTCCCGAGGACGACGGCTCGGGCCAGAGCGAGCACACGCCGAGCACCCTGCCGGTCTCGCAAATCCAGCAGTCATCAGCACCTTCTTCTCCCACCCCTCGCCACCACGGTCGGCCAGGGAGAGAAGAACGGCATCAGGTTGCCAGATCCAGAGGCGGCAGCACTTATTGAGGGAGCCTCCGTCTACGGCGGCGACAGTAGCAAGCTCCAGCCACTGGATCCTGCCGAACCACCCTGAAGACGGCCAACCGACGTCATGCAGAAACGCCAGAGGGGATAGGCCAGACGGCATCTCGCCACATGCCACATGGGAAAACACAATAAAACCTAAACCTAATCCTACGACTCCTACGGCGAGAGCCCAACAACCTAGATTACATGCGCCGGAGCCCCTTCTCCGCCTCCCTCAACCGGCAACACCGGCGATTTCAGCTTTGAAGAGGCCCGGCGCCCTCGAGAAGGCTCGGGAGAACTGTAGCAGTGAGAGGGGGAGAAGGGGACAGGTCCGCGTCCTCAGCTCCTACGTGTCTTTCATACATGTAGAGTTAGTATAGTTTTCTAGTGATAGAGTTAGTATAGTTGGTTACCAGTGTAACCGGAATTTTTTTTATAGGCCAGGTGCTCCCCTGGTAGATGGCAGCCCATGTGTCTATACTGCATTGTATATTTTGGCTATCCCTTTTCTGAACAGTGTGTTGGTCCACATGCAACAACACGGAGTATGATCTAGCTAACTCCGTCTTGAGGGTACATATGTAGGCCCAAACGACTTAGACCAATGCCTAGAGTTCTGGACCGCAACGTTCGCGGCCCAACATCGAATGGAAGGGTACGTGTCAAGAAACACTAGCCCAGTTGTCCCTCCCCTTTAACGTGTTGTCTCATTAAAACCATCGGATACATTTGGAGTTATTACCAATTAGATTTATGGGTGCCTCTTGACGCAAGATCGCGGGACTTTTACACGGGTTTCTACATAATATGCTTCTAACAAAAAATAGGTAGAAAAACAACAATGTGTTTATGAATTTTCTATTGCAACTCATGATCCGAGAAGAATAGGTGGATGAGCCTTCTTCGAGGGTAGTTAAGATGTGACTTGCCACGCCTCACCCACGACATGATATGAAGTTCAATAAAAACATAAGTACTAAGAATGTATGAAAATATATTAGAGCACAGTACATCACTCTTCCACACATAAGGTTTACATATATGAGTCTTCAGACTGGATAGTTACTTAGATACAATATGGATAAACCCATTCTGCAATCTGAAAAATATATCGTTAGAAATAACTCACACATACAAAATACACTTAGGTGAGAAAATTTAATTCAACGATAATTTACTTATCTATCGTTCCCACAGCGACACACTACCGCGTCCTTAACAACAGATTCATAATTAATAATGAAGAGAGGACGTGGCGGAAGAAAAAAGGCAGCCCTCACAACCACAAATCCTTAATCTTATCGTCTGTAATAAGGAAAGTATATCAAATTTAATAAGCTAACTTAACGATTTATCATTTGGAGAACAAAAGGTACAGTAAATGAACAAATTAATAAACGGGGAAGGAAACTGTATGATACAAAAATATCAAGATTAGATCAAAATAAGACAAATAAGTTATTAACCTGCTGTCTTCCTAGTGACCACTCTATTATCCAATCAGAAAATCTTGAGTTAATTGTGAACACCATTAACATTGCCAACTTAAGAATTATGCACCTGAACAGATTCACAATCAAATAGGTCTTTTTATGTAGTCACGTAAAGATAAGTACATGGTTTTCATTGATAGTTGGTGGCACAACATTATTTTCACAGGCAACAGAGATAATAAGCACTTTCATACTAAAGAAGTGACACCTTGACCGAGAAGGACAACCCTCATCTCGTACTTGATCTTGTGATGCCTCTTCGGTGCTTATAATTGTGCTCAATCACTAAATCCTACACCATGAATTACTCGAAAAATATAATAAATTTCTTATAATTTTCCTTGTTCACTTGTTTTTTAAGTATGAAGCATACCACTCAACATAATGTAGAGGTTTAATGTATAGCTATGCTCTAGAATCAGCCATGAATTTAACTGGTCTACTAACCCTACCTCTGTAGGAATGGAAAACATAGCAACAAGGCCATACTAAATGAAGTTGTAGTCATGGGCACAATAGTTAATATAACCCTAAAAATGAAGTTCCTACAAAAAAAATGAAGTTCCTACAAAAAAAATGCTTGTGTAGCTAGTACAATATACACAGCAGAGCAAAGATAAATTTAAACATGAATACACCAGCTGCCAGGACATAGTAAAGCATAAAATAAGGTTTCTAGGCTCACCCGGGAAAGATTGAAGAACTGATTGTTAGTCTAGCATGCAGAACTTGGTGACCCATGGTCGTACATGTCCTAGGTGGCCATGGCCTCTGCAGCAGGAATAACGGAGTCAGTGGATCAGAGGTCCGTGCGGACAAGCGCAAGGGTGAAAATAATGTTTTTTTTTTGTGAGATAGGTTGGCAATGCGAACTAACCTATCGAGCTGTCTCCCCTTGGTAGAAGCAAGAGCAGGCCTATGGCGGAAGGGGAAGAGCTCCGAGGTGATAATATTGAGATAAGGAACAAACTGAATCATGTACAAACCTAAAACTTAAAGTATCTAACTATATGCGTGTGAACTGACCTGGTTGGCCATGTGGATTAACCAAGGGAATCATCTGCGATCTTTCTCTGTAAAAACTGAAAAATGCATGAGAACTGATCTTAGTTGCTCATCGAATTACAAAAAAAATATACTCAACACTTCAAAGATTGGCTGCAAACTCAACTTTACATTTTTAGTCCTTTGTATAATATGTACAACAACTTTACTTTGTTAAAAAAATGTAGTGTTTCGGTTTTCGAGGGTATAAGTCCCCCTTTGTTGTTCAGCCAGGGGTGCACGCTAGATGAACACAATCACACACAGGGAGAGAGAGAGAGAGAGAGAGAGAGAGAGAGAGAGAGAGAGAGAGAGAGAGAGAGAGAGAGAGAGAGAGAGAGAGAGAGGAGGTTTTTTTTACCCAGGTTCAGTTCCACCGTGAGCGGAGCCCTACGTCCTACAACTATCTGCACTGGGTTCCTTCTCCCGGGAAGAAACTCTATTCTAAGCCAACCGTCCCCCTCTCTCACTCGACCTGGGCCTCCTTTTATACCGTAAGGGGACGCCACATGGGTCGAAATACACGTGGCGGTGTGAGCCTCGCCACGCGGCTGGCGAAAGTGAGCAACGTGGCTGTGCGACTCTGCCTGGCATCGCGTGCTACCTGGCTCGTGCAGACTGATACAAACACGAGTCATGTCACCTTAATTCACGTCTCACGCATCCTACTCGCGCCGGGTGCGCAGGCGGGAGTGCCACCGGGCTCATGGAAGCCTGGTGGGAACCCCCGCACGGACTCCTCTTCGGGCTACGGCTCGTCCTGTCTGGAATCAGAGGATTTCCCGGCCTGGTTCCCGCACGCTCTTCTTCTCGGGTTGCGGCCTGCTCACCTTATCCGGGGTACCCCCTTTCCCACATATGCGACATAGTGGGAAAATCTCCCACATTTTTTCCTAGAAAGAAAATTAGATGCATGCCTCATATTATGGCATGATGTTTAGTACTAAACCCTGACCCTGAAACATGTTGTACAAAAATTCAGATATGGTTCAACCTTCATGAGCTCAAAATGGAAGGCCCAAAAGTTCAGATTACTGAGGCTGCAAGCTCATGAAAAACATCTATTACCTTGTGGGACAAGTGCATAGTACAACTTTCCTTTAGGCATCCATTCAGCATGGAGGGACTATCATTTGAGCATAGGCTAACCACATGTTGAAGCTGCTGGCATCAGTATATGGTAGCCTAGTGAACCATTGGGGTCATTGACCATGGTGGAACGGGTAGGGAGAACAACAGGAGCATCTGGTATACTTGTGGTATAGAGACAGTTTGGGGACAACATCTTCTATATGTCAAGGACAACACATGACTCAAAGGCCGACCCAAAGGGTGACGGTCCGCTTCCTACATGCTTCCTCCAAGTTGTGTCATGCAAGGCACAATGGACCGACAACAGCTCTCGCCGTCCGTTAGAATGGTAGCCCGACGTTACCCTCCTGTGTGACATACCACCGGTGGCGCATGCTCTTCCTTCTGGTGGTATCACCTGAATAAATGGCTAGTAGTTATTTTTTTCAAACCTAGATGCAAATCATTTTCAGTTGCAAGGATAACACAAATGAAAAACAATAGATTGCATATACCTGGGTGCTCTAGTTGTGCAGGGCATAGGCTGGTCTGCAAAATAAAATTTAAATAAAAAATTAATCAGTGTATCTAATGCATAGGATGCAAGGTCCAAACAGATCATAACAAAATAAATTAAGCAACAGTATATTCAACATAAATTGGAAATAAATAGAAGATACATTTCACCTGGGCATGGAACCATCGATCTTGTTGTGGCAATGCAAAGCCAAAACGAAAAGAGGCGAAAGGAGGGTGAAACACACTGTCACGATTAATCACGTGGCCATCAACGTCGCAAGCGCTGCTTCCCATTGAGCCATCAAAGACACAATTGCCACCTGTGCAGGTTAGTGTGACCTATTAGTCTCCCATATATGTAATCCTATAATTATTCTTGTCATTCGAGAGTTTGCAACACATACGTGCCTGAAGCGATCAATCAAGCACTCTACATATATTTTCCAAATAAAAAGGCAGCCGCATCATCATCACGAAAGGTGCAAATCTGAAATGTTTAATGTTAGGATTAAACCAGGCTTCCAAAATGTACAAATATCAAATTGAAAATTTCCAATTAATTTTTCCTAACCCTCTGAATAAGCTAAAAAACTATTTTCAAATCACAGCTATTTTTTGTGTTCGCCATAGTCACACCATTTAATTATATATAACATCCATATCATTTAGAGGCCAGTACATAGAAAAACCAGAAGAACAAAAGAAAAGCTAAACATTAAAGAACACCTAATTATGCTATCAAATTGTACGCATTTAAGAAAGAACTACACAATGCGCAGACAATGTAATGAACATATAACAACTAGGAGAGGATCTTCAACCGATAACTCGTACAATATGAGCAATAGTGCTTAAAAATTTCTAGTCAATCTACTGACAATCTTCAACACTCTCATATATTGATAAGACCATCCCATGAAATTATCAATAAAAGATCATTGGTAAGACAAAGCCTTGAAATAAAAATCATCCAAAGGCCCTCCTAAATTCACACAAATGCATGGGAAGCAATGTAAATTAGCTTCAGTAGTAGAGTGAACCTATTGGCAGGAATGAGAAGCAAAAAGTCACAGAATATTCAAATTGAAGACTTTGTGATAACTGGAAGTTGATCTCATGGGTAAAAAGGAACTATTTAGGCGCAATCCCTTTCTTCTCATTGGAAATCGATCTCATGGGTAAAATATGATATAAAGGAACACATTAGATTTAATATGCACTAGAAATAGAATATCTAGTATACAATAAAATGTATTATTTGAGGCTTGGAGCAGGAACTTTGACTGAAGTAACATGTAAGTAGATGATTTTGTAACAACAACTACAGGTATAATTATCCGACAAATAAAATGCATTGCCTCTTGCAGTTACATGTTTATTTCAATGTAAAGCCTGTTAATTTCTGCCAATATTGGCAATGAACCAGAAAACCATTGTAAATAGGCAAGGAGCCATCTATCTACATATAGACGACATAGCACCTTAAGATTAAATGCATGATTAACTGCATAGAAAGTTTTTGACACATATTACAAATAACTAAGACACGACATTTCACAGGTCAATCGCACTTTGTTCATTTACGTATAGTCGACGAATTATTTGGTCACATCTCGAACTGGTGGCACTTGAGAAAAATCTACACAAAGCCAACAGATCGTTGGTAATGCACACATTCGAAAAAATATACTAAAGATAATAAACCAAGAAGAACAATCAATTTTTTAATGTTCATGCCATACCAAATAAAGCATGATTTTAACAAAAGTATTTATAAATCCGCGAACAAAACAAAAGAACATATAAATACTTTGAAAGAAGGAAGAACATATTTGACCTTGTAAAATTATTGAGTCTTCCTTCTTCTAATCTCAGTAAAGTATTCTCTCAACTCTAGGTAGCTTGCTAAAGTGAGAATATAGTGTCGAACTGATTTTCATTAACTGGCCATGGACATAGTATGCGCATCATTAACCCACCATGGCATACGAGTATACAGTAGTAGGGATCATGTTAGCCAAGACGCACAATCCTAAATCGAAGCATCTAATAACAAAAGAACCTTTTTCTATATATATTATAGGATATATAATAAATAAGACAATGGAGATGCCAATTCAAAACAAGGGTTGTAAATTGGAGTACTATTTACTGCGCAGGGTCAAAAGAATACATTGAAGAAAATTCAAATTTCCAACTAGCCAAGACATTTTTTGCGGCACTCCACATTATTGTAAGATAACCATCACTACAATAAAGGTTGGTTTTTATAGCAAACAGTTTTTGTCAACACCCGGATTTTTAATCCCAGATGCCTGTTATGCCATACATCGCAATCACAGGATTACTATTTTTGCGAGACATAACAGATTTGGATATCACAGTACATCATCCATTTACAAACCATACATAAGATCTTACACAAATAAGGATCTCATGATCCAGTTCTTAATACAACTCAAACAGTGGAATAACGTAATAGTAACGATAGCATAGGCGAAGCTCCATCTTCAGGGTCACAGGCAATGCTGACGATGGGAGATGATCTTAGTTGTCGTAATCTTCTTGCGGTTCATCATCCTGATACTCCTATTCATAGTCTGGCCACGGGAATATCCAGGGACAAAGCCATGAGTACTCTTGAAGTACTCGCAAACTAATACTAACAAGTTAAAGCAGGGTTTGTAGTAGGATACTAAGCTCTAAGGTTGTTCTGCAAAAAGCCATATTTACCTCTACTAAGTTCAGAAGCAAAGAAAACTAGTTGAAAGTTTTATAACACCTAAGTGGGAATTTGAATTTCATATCACAACTATGTAGTGGTCAAGTCAAAGTCACAATTTATTTCACAAGTCATTTTGAAAACATCTGACGGGGGAACAGTATGGCCACTCCAACTGTTCATAACCGCGGACGCGGCTATTCGAATAGTTTGACACTCTGCAGAGATTGTACACTTTCACCACAACATTCGATACATCCGTTAGGAACAATCCTAACCTTTCAATTACACGCACTAGTATAGGCACTTCTCCTGTGAGTTTGGCCTCCCAACCATGACTAGCTGTCATCTTGGATACTGCACAGGTGAACAATCTTCACAAGGTAGCCTCAGCTCAGACCTTGGC
Organism: Avena longiglumis; assembly: GCA_030063025.1. Taxonomy (NCBI): domain Eukaryota; kingdom Viridiplantae; phylum Streptophyta; class Magnoliopsida; order Poales; family Poaceae; genus Avena; species Avena longiglumis. Next base: position 543,859,272 of record CP125973.1, on the reverse strand, counting down.
CGCGAGGGAACCCATACTAAGGTATATAAATTTCCAGTCAAGCCCTACCCAAATTTCGGGTGTTGTGGTTGTACGGTAAAATTGGAATGGTATCGCATCCAGACAACCATCAGTTTTATAAAGGACTAAGGCTCATGCCTCAATATTTTCATCATCAAAATCATCTGGTTTTCAAGAACACATGTCAAAACATTTCAGTAGAATGACTCATCATTCTAAGGTTTTTATAACCATTTTCACCAAGTATTACCATCTAAAGTTGATCATGTTTTATGCTTAGCACTAGAATCTACAAGTGGTGGTAAATACTACTGAGAGCTAGTAAATAAGTGGGGATTAGCTAAGTTCAATCTCATGCCTTAGGATGACATCAAGATTATCTAACTTAGGCCAAATTTTATGGTCTTTATGCTACCTTCAGTTATCTTTCTAGAATATACAATTCACTATGTAAACTCTAAGATAAAGCTTTGATAAAGAAAATAAAGTATTAAGCTTGCAAGTAAAACTAGGATTGGGTTGTCAAGTGGATATGATCACATATGCTTAAAGCATTTAGTTGGCATAGTAACAAGCAAGTTGCAAGGGTTAGCTTGCTCAGTTAATAGCTTGCCTTGTGCAGAGCAGTGGTTGAAGTTCTCCTCGGCTTCTTCCTTGTAGTATCCTCCTTCCTCCTCGTATCCTCGTCTATAAATAAATACGAGGTACATAATCACCAAACAATACTTAACTATTTCCAATCATCACTCAAAGGTTCACACTAGATGATCTATCATCATCACTATCATTACAAGATTAAAGCACTTGTCTTATTTATTTTATATGAGAAAAGTAATTTCTACTCATTGAAAAACTACTTAATATTTAATATTCTCCAACTAAAACATGGGATCATGTTGACACATGTCATCACCACATATTTCAGTACATGGGAATGTGATTTAAAGTGGTGTCACAATTTAAGAAGGTTTAACCTTTTTATTTTAATTAAGTAAAGTGACTAGAATGCCTATGTGGCATTCTTTTATTATTTGAACATTATCTCTGCAAGTAAACCTATATATTTTTATATATTCTGAAAGGTATAGTTAAATGTGATTTTTGAGAGTTGGAATCAACTCAAAAGCTTTTGTGGTTGAATTTTGAAAAATGTTTGAATGCAGAAAAGCTTCTGCCTTGTTATTTTTACCATGGGTGATCTACAAATCTAAATGGTTTGAATCCAACGGGCTTGGATTAAGCATTCTAGTACCTTTCTAACAAAATTGGTTTCATGCATTTTTATTTAGTGAATCGAGTTGGGTTGATTTTTGAATCTAGGTACAGAACTATATTTGAAATTAAATGAATAAAACTAAATTTGAATTGTTGGGTCACGCGGGATGTTTTACTGGGCTGGCCCACTACGCACAGTGCACGCGCGGGCTGGTTAAGTGGCTGTCCCCACGCGTCAGTGAGACGGGGAGGGGCTAAGAGGTACGGAGCAACGTGGACCATGGGATCTGGTTCTAATCGAACGGCTCTTGTTTATCGTCCACGTCGGGCAGCGCCGGCGAGACAGAACCCTAACGTGGCAGATGGGGGTCGTGGGAGGCTCACCGAGGCTCAGGCGAGGGTCGGCGACGGGGGCGAATGACAAAGTCGACGATGGTAGTTCTCCGGGTGAATAGAATAAAGAGTATCATGGGCCTATTTCAAAATCACTTATTTCAATTCTGAATCTGCTGGTACACAAAGGCGTCCTTTGTACTACAAACTCCTTCTTCATCTTCTGTGAATCCGGGTACTTTGCCTGTACCGATACGATGTTTGATTCCGCCGATACTAGCATTTCCTTTCTGCGCCTCCTTGATCTGATTGATCAAAGTGGGTTGAAATTCTATGCTAGCCAAAAATCCTTCACTTACCAATTCCATTCTGAAATCTTCCATCTCTTTATGCAAACTTGGTTGCTCCTTTAGAATCATGGAGTTCAAGCGACACAGAAATCTGCTAAGGGCATCTGCTACCACATTGGCTTTACCAGGGTGATAGTGAATGTCTAGATCATAATCCTTGATTAGGTCAACCCATCTTCTCTGTCTCATATTCAGCTCCTTCTGAGTAAATATATACTTCAGGCTCTTGTGATCCGAATAAATCTCACAACGGTTTCCCATCAGGTAATGCCTCCATGTCTTCAGGGCTAGAACTATGGCTGCTAGTTCAAGGTCATGGGTGGGATAATTCTGTTCATGTTTCTTCAGTTGTCGGGATAGATAAGATATAACTTTGCCTTCTTGCATTAGAACACATCCGAGACCGATCTTGGATGCGTCAGAATACACATCAAAGGGCTTGGTGATATCCGGCATGATCAAGATTGGGGCTGAAATCAATCTTCTCTTGATTTCCTGAAAACTCGCTTCACATTTGTCCCTCCATTCAAACTTCTTGTTCTTCTTCAGCAATTGGGTCATGGGTCTGGCGATACTCGATAATCCTTCTACGAACTTGCGGTAGTATCCCGCTAATCCGAGAAATGTACGAACTTTGGTTTGAGTGGTCGGGTCTTGCCAATCTTCAACATCTTTCACCTTCGCAGGGTCAATGGCAATTCCTCCGGATGATATAATATGTCCGAGGAATCCTACCTCCTGTAACCAGAATTCACATTTGCTAAACTTGGAATACAACTGATGCTCTCTAAGGGTTCCAAGGATGGTCCTTAGGTGTAACTCATGTTCTTCATCTAATTTAGAATAAATCAGAATGTCATCGATGAAAACAACGACAAACTTATCCAGGAAGTCCATACAAATCTTATTCATGAGATTCATGAAATAAGCGGGGGCATTGGTTAATCCAAAAGACATGACAGTATACTCGTATAATCCATATCTGGTGGTAAAGGCAGTCTTTGGAATATCCTCTGCGCGAATCTTGAGTTGATGATAGCCAGTTCTAAGATCAATCTTAGAAAACACTTTGGCACCAGTCAACTAGTCAAACATGTCTTCTATCTTCGGCAACAGGTACTTGTTTTTGATAGTGACATCATTCAACTTCCGATAATCCGTACACAGACGGTTACCTCCATCTTTCTTGTCCACGAACAAAACAGGTGATCTCCAAGGTGACGCACTTGGTTGAATCAATCCAATTTCCAGCATGGCATCCAGTTGCTTCTTCAGTTCTGCTAGTTCAGACGGGTTCATACTATATGGTCTCTGAGCTATGGGTCCGGTTCCAGGGATGAGTTCAATGATAAACTCGATACCCTGATCTGGGGGCATACCGGGCAAAACATCTGGAAATACATCGGGGTATTCACAGAATATCCAGCCTTGGTCAATGGTTGGCTGGGCTATACTCTTGTTGCACTTGAATTGACGAGGCAAGGTTTTAGATATATGCTCGGCTGATACTCCGGCTGTACTGGTCATGGTTATGGCTTTCTTGGCACAGTCAATTAATCCTTTGTGTTTGGACATCCAATCCATTCCTAGTACTACTTCCAAACCTTTAGTTCCGAGTACTATTAGATTAGCATAAAAATCTATGCCATGGATTCGGATAGGGACGGCTTTGCAAATTTGCATAGCTTTGGTGGTTGAACCAGGTATTTGAACAATCATAACATGCTTCAATTTTGTTGGTTGAACCTTACTAGTGCATGCAAATTCTTCAGTAACAAATGAGTGCGATTCTCCAAAATCAAACAATACTCTTGCAAGTACTAAGTTAACAGAAAACATACCCAACACGACATCTGGCGCTTCTTGGGCTTCTTCAGCATGCATGAGAAAAAGAGGGCCATTGTGGTTGAGAGAGTTTCCTAGGCCAAACCTTCTTCCGGGCTGAACACGACGCTGTTGGTGAGCTAGGGCATTTGCATTGGGGGCTGCGGAAATCTTCTTGGGGCACTCATTGGAATAGTGACCCTTGGTTCCACATTCATAACAAGTCACTTGCGACTTGTCCTTCGCTGCAACAGGCACAACATTGGTTCCAGTCCTTGGGGCAGTGTTGGTGGCGGCATTGTTTTTGTTGAACTTAGGTGGTGCACGGTTGAAATTGTTGGAGTTGCCGGGGTTGTTGTGGTTTCCTCCGGGCCTTGGGTTTCCACAGTTGGGATAGGTCGGACGGTTCATCGGGGGTCTGTTAGTTCTCGGGGCAAATCCTGGAGATGGGTTGGGACGATAATTTGGTGTATGGTGGGTTCCGGGTTGATGCATCATGCGGTGTTTGCGGTTCTCATTGGCTTGGTTGATCTTTCCTTCCATCTGAATGGCAGATTAAACTAAGGCTTCAATGTTAGCAAAGGGGATATTGACTAACACCGTCTGCATCTCATCGTACAAACCATTCAAGAATCTCTCTTTCTTCTTGGCTTCAGTGTCGATCTCATCCGGGGCATACCTAGATAATGACAAGAATTTGTCATGGTATTCCACTACCGTCATCCTTCCTTGCTTCAGTTCTCTGAATTCATCCCTCATCCTCTTGATAAAACCCGGTGGCACATGGGTTCTGCTGAACTTCATCTTGAATTCATCCCAAGTCATCATCTGGCCTCCGGTCATTGCACGAACGCTGTTCCACCATGCTCTTGCATCTCCGGCCAGATAGTGGGTGGCGAACAGAACTTTATCGTTAGCTTGCACTCCTGCAACTTCCATATTGTTCTCCATGGTTTGCAGCCAATCATCTGCATTGTAACACCCTCAGAATCGGACCTATGCAAGTTTGAGCAAAATTCGCCAAACCCGCATAGAAACGATTCAAAGGTGCCCACCAAGCACTTTCGTGCGGGTGGAAACGAAGTAATAACATTACACAACAGTCCTCGATGGGACCCACAGAACAGATATAGATAACAGCGACTCAAAGAGTCAAGAATACAGATATAATATACAAAGATCCAAATCACCTTGAAAACGATAGAGCGCCCATAACCACGGCCAAAGCGGAAGGGTAACCTCGCTAACGGCGCCGATCTCAAAACTTGCTTAAACAAAAGGGTGCCGACAAAAGGGCAAAGGAAAAGAGGAGCGTCAAGATCGAGGCCGATACCCAGAGGCTAGACCAAGGTCCTCGCCACATAGGTATGGTGGATCGAGCAAAGGCAGCATGCACTAAACAACCTATAGAGACTCGATACAATCGGCGGATATCGAGAGGGATGAGAATGACCTAACCGGATCCAACACAAGCTAACACCAAACAAACCCATCTCGGTATTTCCCTCGATACCAAACGAGGAAGTCACCGAGGAACTCACACGGTTGGCGCTTTACTTATTCGCTATCGTTGCAGAAGCTACTAGTCGATTTAGTTAATCGCCCGATAAAGTAAGCAAGGGCACTTTTAATTAACCATTCCGTTATAGTTGCAACAATTACTAATCAGATGTGAATAGCATGAGATAACCTCAACCCAGCTTGTTGGTACTTTTATTCACCATTCCGCTAGAAGGTAATACTTACTAGTCAGTACAATGGTATGGCGACACTCCAAACAAGCAATTGTGGGCAGTATTAATTAGCCATTCCATTATAGTGAAGCTGATTACTAGTCATTATAAGTCAAATTTATAACAATAAACTTTAGTTATGCTTGTCTATGATCGAGATATCGTGCTCCAAGTCGTCCATATCCGGACACGGCTTTCGAAAGTTTTACCCGCCGGGTGCACCAATAGCAACACGCTCGATCAGCCTCGAAAAACCAAAACAAAACCCAACGAGGCTTTCACGATGAACAATCACAAGATTCAGAAATATTTCAGGGGCCACCTTAAGTAGATCCCGAACGAAGCCGGTGACTCAGACGGGCTCAAGGTTTGGGTAGACGGCTGTCAGAACGACTGGAACCCGAAAGTGGCTGGGCTTGTCGACACCGGGAATCGTGTCCCGATCCTAAATAGTACAGTGCTCCTCGCACAATTTAAATACGTAAAGTAGCATGGCATAAGCACAGATAGTAAAACACCTCAAACTAGTTTGTGGCCCCAAGAAATAAGACGAATCAAGCTCGCCGGGGGGCCCATATACCTCCCGGATGTGGATAGCGCGATAAATCAAGGAACAGGTATCAAGTACTCGGGGTCTTACGGGACACAAGTGGGCGTTCAGAAACCAAATATTATCTATCACCCACCGATGCCTCTACTTATTTCAATTTTAGTTGTTAAGCCGAAATTAAAGTGACGATAAGTAAAACTAAGACCATCTCCAACATCAACATGCGGCAATACATCAACAACTGTGGCATATGACGACACACATCAGCACTTGAGCAAGCAACTACGACGCGCAAGTCCAACTATCTACCAAACAACAGGTAATAGGGTGTGTCCAAGGCAATATAGGGCTGCACGGTATCTCACAGGTACGGAAACTAAAGCATCGCAACACAGATAGCAGTAGATCAACAGGAGGGAATAAAACACTATAAAAGTAAGATAGGTAGAAAGAGGGAGATGCTCGCCTGAAAACATTGTCGAAAGGTTCATCCGAAGATCGGGGCGAAGCTCACATCAACTCATCGACCTTATTCGCGAAGAAGCAAAACACTAGAAGAAACACCGGATGCAGTATTTAATACTAAGGCAAAAGATCGGCATGATGCATGCATGATGAATGACAAGGCAGGGTGCGGTGCAATTAGGTCATATTAAGCGGAACCGAGGTCCCGACAATTAATTAAACGGTTCAAGTATTTAACTACCCCGCAAATTAAATGTTGCTTTATACAGACAAAAGGTGGCACCGGTTCGCTACACAAATTTAAATGAGGCCAATATGAGACTAGATTTGCCCGCATATGGGCCCCATATTAATTATTAGGTGATTCGGCATAAGGCCCCCAAACCAATGAATGTATGCGTGCAAGACAGTTTTTATGCGACAAGTTCTATTTCAATTATAAAATAGGGTTTGTGGGAGAGGGTTCACACATTAAGGGGTCTCGACGAACTTGGGGTTCTGGGAGTTCGGGGTTCGGGGTCGGTCTCGGGGTCTCGGGTTCGACGGGGTCGTTCTCGGATAGCGGGGGTAGATCTTATCGCATCCAGGGTCTTCGGGTCATGTGGCCGGTCTTGGTGTCAGGGTTCTCGCGTCAGAAGTGAAGTATTTGACGTCCTCGAGGGAGTACTTGTCGTACATGTGTCTTCGGTTCCGTGCTGGCGATCCCGCTGCTCGATGTCGGGGTCTGTGGTCTTGACGGCTTCGGTCCGAGGGAGATCTCGGCTGCTGGTTTCCGTGGATTTAAGATCTTGACGAGCTCTTCGTTTCGATTCCGGAAGCCGATCTCGTGGCTTCGCTTCGAAGGTCTTGTGGTTGCCATCTTGTTTTGCCGGTGTCGGATCGGGTTCCGCGGTTCGGGCGAGGTCGTTCGGTCTCGGCGCCCGTGACGAAGGCCTTGAGGTACCTCGGCACCAAGGTTCGGTTCGGGCTTGCATCCGTGGCGGCGATCTGGGGTTCGATCAACCAAACAGCATCCTTCGGTCGGCGTTGAGCCCACGGGCGACCTCGGCACGCGATGGCGCCACGGCGGTGTCGCGGCCCGCCGAGAAAACCACGGAGGAGGCGGCTGCACCGCTTGAACGGGACGCAGGCCGCGCGGGAAGCGGGCGACGCGGGCGGGCGCGTTAGGGCGAGGGAGACGGCGAGGAGCTGCCGCCGGCCGCAGGGAGGGCAGCGGACGACGGGAGCTAGGGCTGGCGTGGTGGACGCCGAGCAAGGCGGAGGCGGGGCCGATGAAGGCGGGTCGACCGCGCCGGGAGCTCGGGAGGCGGCGCGAGGCCTGGGCGGCGGGGCGCAGCGCCGGGCGGAGCGGGCGCGGAGATGGTGGAGAGGGCCCGCCGGGGCGGCGGACCGCGGCGCGCAAGGTGGAGAGCGGCCGGGCGGCGAGGGGCTGCTGCGGGCCCGGGAAGCGAACGCCGGGCATGTGGGCGGAAGGCGCCGCGTCCGCTGGGACGGGAGGCGCGCCGGGGACGAGGGAGGCGGAGGGCGGCTCGGGCAAGGCTGCGGAGGCGAGGGAAGGAGGGGTAGAGGCGAGAGGCGGTGAGGTTGGAGGAGGATGCGTGAGGCGGGCGGCCGGTGGAGCGAGGGGAGGCAGGCGGACGCGGCGGTGGCGCGGAAAGAGGAGGAGCACGGCGGACGCGAGGAAGGTCGGGGCGACGCCGTAGGGAGGAACAGGCAGAGGGGCGAGGCAGGCCGAGCGGGCGGGCTGCATGGAAGGACGCGGTGAGGGCCGACGGTGGCGCTGCCACACGCCAGAGGGCAGAGGACGGCGGGGGTTGCGTCGGCTTGCGGGAGGAGACGACGCGGGGGTTGGGGAGAGGAGAAGGAGGCTGGCAAGCGGGGCCCGGGTCGGTGGGGGGGAAGGGGAGTTGGCGCGTGGTGAGTGGGGGTGGGGATGGGAGCGGGTCCAGGTCTGCTGGCCGGCTGCGGGTGGCCCAAAGGGGTGGGAGGGCCCCAGCGGTCAGGGGCTGGGCGGTTGGGGGCGTGTGTGGGTGCAGGAGGTGGGGTGGCTGCTGTGTGTGCGCGTGCTGTGTTGGCGTGTGTGGTGAGGAGAGAGGGTGAGAGAAGAGAGAGGAGTGAGAGGCCAAGTGGCAGGTGGGGATTGGGTAGAGGGGAGAGGGGCGCTGAGGTGGCGTGTTCTGATTGGGTGGAGTGAGGTGGCCAGGGGTGTGGGTAGGATAGTGGGTAGCTCTAGGATTTAGGGGCGGGTGCAGTTGGACTGATTCAAAAACCTGGGGGTGGTCGTTCGGGTCGATCTGGCCCGTTCGACTGCCCCCGCTAAAATAATTTAATATTTTTATTTGTTTTCAAATAACTTTTATAACTAGTCTTAGACAAACAAAATATCCGGAACATCCGGGGGGTTTGGCGTTTGAATAAAAGTTGGGGCGTTTGAATAACAAATCGGGGTTGAAAAATAGTTTTGGCAAACAATGCATGATGATGACGATGCAATGCACAAATTCAACGCGATTTTCTAGTAGTGGTTTTTGCGGGATGCCACAATTCGACACCACTAACAAGGGATCTCGCCCTCGAGATCCGCCTCATGGCACCGGAAGGAAGGTCGGCGATCCGATACTTCGCGCTTCGTGTAGATCCTTGCGACACCACTAACGAGGGTTCCTTCTTCCATCTTGAAATCGGCGACACCACCAACAAGGGTCGCTGTTCCTGACCGTCGATAGAACGCTCCGGAGAAACAAAGGACGAAGGTAGAGGTATCAAACGATAAGGCCACCTCTAACTTCCATTAGAAGAGGGAAAAGTTACATCGATCCACCAGTTCGATGTACAGAGCGAACAGTAAGAGTCGGGTAGGGTGATCAGTCCATCCCGGACCCAACTATCAACTCTGTACATGGGTAGGAGAATCAGGCAACTCAACTCTCGAGATTTAGACTGAAGATCTTAATAGGTGGTATCCGAAACAAAGGGGTGCTGCCAGCAGAAATCGTATGAAAGACACACTGATTAGGTTTCGCGATGGTTCCATTGGCATGAACAACACATGCTCAAGGTATACTCCAACTTCACCACTGCTCGTTCTTCTCATATGTTTTTCAACGACACTGATATCCAGCAGGGAACACAGATGGATAAAGATCTCAAAAACAAAAGATCGGATGAAGGTTCAACAGACAAGTTGCAGATTGATGATCGTAGCACCTCCGTTACCAAAAGGAAAAAAAGCGAAACCCTGAAGGTACGACGGAAACCCAACCACGAGAATTCCTGGACTCGAAGAGAGAGAAGAGAGAAGATTCAAAACACGTAGAGATAAGAGAGGAATAGCAAAGGGGTAAGGAGTAAAATCAGACCTATTCAGAACTATCCCACCGATTTTTCAAAAATAGTTTTGACACTCTACCGCCGTTAGCTAGGTTATCCCACAGTCTGACTTGGGTATCGCAATCGCTGAGCTCGATACCACTCAGAACACCCTCGATCGGACCTATGCAAGTTTGAGCAAAATTCGCCAAACCCGCATAGAAACGATTCAAAGGTGCTCACCAAGCACTTTCGTAAGGTGGAAACGAAGTAATAACATTACACAAAGTCCTCGATGGGACCCACGTAATGTATATATATATAAATGACTCAAAGATTCAAGAATACAGATATAATATACAAAGATCCAAATCACCTTGAAAACGATAGAGCGTCCAGCTACGGACAAGATGCAAATGGGGCTAAGAGCCCTGACGAATAACCAATGGCGTCCATAACCCTGCCCAAGCCGGAAGGGTAACCTCGCTAACGGCGCCGATCTCAAAACCTGCTTAAACAAAAGGTGCCGACAAAGGGCAAAGGAAAAAGAGGAGCGTCAAGATCGAGGCCAAGACACGCGAGGCTAGAATTCGCCCTCGCCTACATAGGTATGGTGGATCGAGGCGGCAAAGATGCACTAAACAACCTATAGAGACTCGATACAACCGGCGGATATCGAGAGGGATGAGAATGACCTAACCGGATCCAACCCAAGCTAACACCAAACAAACCCATCTCGGTATTTCCTCGATACCAAACGAGGAAGTCACCGAGGAACTCACACGCTGGCGCTTTACTTATTCGCTATCGTTGCAGCGATTACTAGTCGATTTAGTTAATCGTCCCGATAAAGTAAGGCAGCACTTTTAATTAACCATTCCGTTATAGTTGCAACAATTACTAATCGATGTGAATAGCATGAGATAACCCTCAACCCAGCAGCTTGTTGGTACTTTTATTCAGCCATTCCGCTAGAAGTTGCAATACTTACTAGTCAGTACAATGGTCGCAAGTTTACACTCCAAACAAGCAATTGTGGGCAGTATTAATTAGCCATTCCATTATAGTGAAGCTGATTACTAGTCATTATAAGTCAAATTTATAACAATAAACTTTAGTTATGCTTGTCTATGATCGAGATATCGTGCTCCAAGTCGCCCATATCCGCGACACGGCTTTCGAGAAAGTTTTACCCGGCCGGGTGCACCAATAGCAACACACGCCGATCAGCCTCGAAAACCAAAACAAAACCCAACGAGGCTTTCACGATGAACAATCACAAGATTCAGAAATATTTCAGGGGCCACCTTAAGTAGATCCCGCAACGGCCACCGACTCAGACGGCTCAAGGTTTGGGTAGACGGTCAGAACGATCGGGAACCCAAAGTGTGGCGGGCTTGTCGACACCATGAATCGTGTCCCGATCCTAACAAGACAAAGGTGCTCCTCGCACAATTTAAATACGTAAAGTAGCATGGCATAAGTACAGATAGTAAAACACCTCAAACTAGTTTGTGGCCCCAAGAAATAAGACGGAATCAAGCTCGCCTGTGGGGGCCCCATATACCTCCCGGATGTGGATAGCGCGATAAATCAAGGAACAGTATCAAGTACTCGGGGTCTTACGGACACAAGTGGGCTCGAAACCAAATATTATCTATCACCCACCGATGCCTCTACTTATTTCAATTTTAGTTGTTGTCAAATTAAAGTGACGATAAGTAAACTAAGACCATCTCCAACATCAACATGCGGCAATACATCAACAATCAGGCATATGACGACACATCAGCACTTGAGCAAGCAACTACGACGCGCAAGTCCAACTATCTACCAAACAACAGGTAATAGGGTGTGTCCAAGGCAATATAGGGCTGCACGGTATCTCACAGGTATGGAAACTAAAGCATCGCAAGACAGATAGCAGTAGATCAACAGGAGGGAATAAAACACTATAAAAGTAAGATAGGTAGAAAGAGGGAGATGCTCGCCTGAAAACATTGTCGAAAGGTTCATCCGAAGATCGGGGCGAAGCTCACATCAACTCATCGACCTTATTCGCGAAGAAGCAAAACACTAGAAGAAACACCGGATGCAGTATTTAATACTAAGGCAAAAGATCGGCATGATGCATGCATGATGAATGACAAGGTGGTGCGGTGCAATTAGGTCATATTAAGCGAACCGAGGTCCCGACAATTAATTAAACGGTTCAAGTATTTAACTACCCCGCAAATTAAATGTTGCTTTATATGCATAAAAGGTGGCACCGGTTCGCTATTAAATTTAAATGAGGCCAATATAAGGCTAGATTTGCCCGCATATGGGCCCCATATTAATTATTAGGTGATTCGGCATAAGGCCCCCAAACCAATGAATGTATGCGTGCAAGACAGTTTTTATGCGACAAGTTGTATTTCAATTATAAAATAGGGTTTGTGGGAGAGGGTTCACACATTAGGGGTCTCGACGAACTTGGGGTTCCGGGAGTTCGGGGTTCGGGGTCTCGGGGTCTCGGGTTCGACGGGGTCGTTCTCGGATAGCGGGGGTAGATCTTGTCGCATCCGGGGTCTTCGGGTCATGTGGCCGGTCTTGGTGTCAGGGTTCTCGCGTCAGAAGTGAAGTATTTGACGTCCTCGAGGGAGTACTTGTCGTACATGTGTCTTCGGTTCCGTCCGGCATGATCCCGCTGCTCCGTCGGGTCTCCAGGGTCTTGACGGCTTCGGGTCCGAGAGGGAGATCTTGGCGTCGGGGTTTCCGTGACGAAGATCTTGACGAGAGCTCTTCGGGGTTTCCGGTTCCGGGAAGCCGATCTCAGGGCTTCGGCTTCGAGAAGGTCTTGTGGTTGCCATCTTGTTTTGCCGGTGTCGGGATCGGGTTCCGCCGGGTTCGGGCGAGGTCGTTCGGGGTCTCGGCCCCGTGACGAAGGCCTTGAGGTACCTCGGCACCAAGGTTCGGTTCGGGCTTGGCGCGTGGCGACGATCTTCGGGTTCGATCAACCAAACAAAGATCCTTCGGTCGGCGCTATGGAGCCCACGGCGGCGACTCGCACGCCGATGGGGCGCCACGGCGGTGTCGCTGGCCCCGCCAGAGGAAAACCACGGAGGAGGGGCGGCGCACCGCTTGAACGGGACGAAGGCCGCGGCGGGAAGCGGGCGACGCGGGCGGGCGCGTTAGGGCGAGGGAGACGGCGAGGCAGAAGCCGCTGCCGCCGCAGGGAGGGCAGCGACGACGGGAGCTAGGCTGGGCGTGGGGTGGACGCCGAGCCGGCGAGGCGGTGCCGATGAAGGCGGGTCGACCGCGCCGGAGCTCGGGGAGGCGGCGAGAGGCCTGGGGCGGCGGCGAAGCCGGGCGAGCGGGCGGCGGAGATGGTGGAGAGAGGGCCCGCTGGGGCGGGAGGGCGGGCGCGCTGGCGGGTGGAGAGCGGCCGGCGAGGGGCGGCGGGCCGGGAAGCGAACGCCGGGCGCGCGGCATGGGAAGGGCGCGCATTGGACGGGAGGCGCGCTGGGGACGAGGACGGCGGAGGGCGGCGCGGGCGCGCAAGCGCGGAGGCGAGGGAAGGAGGGGGTAGAGGCGTGAGGTTGGAGGAGGATGCGTGAGGCGGGCGGTGGAGCGGAGGGGAGAGGCCAGGGCGGACGGCGGTTGGTGGCGCGGAAAGAGGAGGAGCACGGCGGCGGACGCGGAGGAAGGTCGGGGGCGACGCCGGCGAGGGAGGAACCGGCGCAGGGGCGAGGCAGGCCGGAGCGGGGCGGGCTGCGCGCGGAAGGACGCGGTGAGGGTGGCGCCGTGCCACACGAGAGGGAGGACGGCGGGGGCGCTGCTTGGGAGGAGACGACGGGGGTTGGGGAGAGGAGAAGGAGGCTGGCAAGCGGGCCCGGTCGGTGGGGGGAAGGGAGTTGGTGAGTGGGGGTGGGGATGGGAGCGGTCCAGTGGCTGGCCGGGCTGGTGGCAAAGGGTGGGAGGTCCCAGCGTGGGGCTGGGCGGTTGGGGCGGTGGGTGCAGAGGGGTGGGGTGTGTGTCTGCGGCTGTGTTGGGTGTGTGGTGAGGAGAGAGGGTGAGAGAAGAGAGAGGAGTGAGAGGCCAAGTGGCAGGTGGGGATTGGGTAGAGGGGAGAGGGGCGCTGAGGTGGCGTGTTCTGATTGGGTGGAGTGAGGTGGCCAGGGGTGTGGGTAGGATAGTGGGTAGCTCTAGGATTTAGGGGCGGGTGCAGTTGGACTGATTCAAAAACCTGGGGGTGGTCGTTCGGGTCGATCTGGCCCGTTCGACTGCCCCCGCTAAAATAATTTAATATTTTTATTTGTTTTCAAATAACTTTTATAACTAGTCTTAGACAAACAAAATATCCGGAACATCCGGGGGGGTTTGGCGTTTGAATAAAAGTTGGGGCGTTTGAATAACAAATCGGGGTTTGCGAAAATAGTTTTGGCAAACAATGCATGATGATGACGATGCAATGCACAAATTCAACGCGATTTTCTAGTAGTGGTTTTTGCGGGATGCCACATGCATCTAGGGGCTCTTCTGACTTAGTGAAAACGGGTGGATTGGTGTTCTGGAAATTCTTGAGCTTAGATCCATGGTTGTCCTGATTTCCATGGCCTTGATTGTTGTTGGCCATCTGAGCTATCTATTGAAGGGTGTCTAGGTTGGCTTGACATTCGACTCTTTCGGCTTCGCGGTCCGAAACCAACATTTGCAAGAGTTGGAACATCGGGTCCGGGGCTGAGTTGCTTCCTCCGCGAGGCATCTGGAGATTGAGGTAGATCATGAGAAAAGAGGGAAATTTCTAAGGTTCAGGGTTTGTTGAAAAGTTTTTAAAGTTTGACTCAGATTTTTCAAGTAACTTGCTTTTCATCATTCATTCATAGCACACAATACAAACACACACCACAACAAAGAAAAACAGATGGTTTTAAGAACCATTCTGTGAAACTACGATACAGTGGGACCGACTACAATTCACTAACGCTAGTGCTCAAGTGCTACTACTCCTCGGAGTCAGTATCCTCATCATCCTCATCATCATCATCATCGATGAAGGTGAAATCATCCTCATCGATGAAGAAGTCCATGGCCTGATCCTCCAGAAAGTCATCATAATCGCTGAGATAGGAGTAGGGGTCTCCACGAAGGTCTTCCCCTGCATTCTCCCTCTCCTCCAACTGCATGTCTCTCTCGTGGATGGTCTCCTCCAAATCTGTGATCCGGTGGCGAAGACGGGCAATGAAGCTGTAACACCCTCAGAATCGGACCTATGCAAGTTTTAGCGAAACCCGCCAAACCCGCATAGAAACGATTCAAAGGTGCCCACCAGGCACTTTCGTGCGGGTGGAAAACGAAGTAATAACATTACACAACAGTCCTCGATGGGACCCATGTAATAGATATATATATACAAATACTCCATGAGTCCGAATACGATATAATATACAAAGATCCAAATCACCTTGAAAACGAGAAAGGCCCCAGCTACATAAGATGCAAATGGGGCTAAGAGCCTCAAGAAATAACCAATGGCGCCCATAACCTGCCAGCCAAGCCGTTTAAGGGTAACCCCGCTAACGACGCCGATCTCAAAACCTGCTTAAACAAAAGGGTGCCGACAAAGGGCAAAGGAAAAGAAGGAGCGCCAAGATCGAGGCCAAGACACGGCGAGACTAGAATTCGCGGTCCTCGCCACATAGGTATGGTGGATCGGGCAGCAAGATGCACTAAACAACCTATAGAGACTCGATACGACTAGCGGCTATCAGAGAAGGGTAAGAAAGACCTATTCGGATCCAACCTGATGTTACCACCAAACAAACCCATCATGGTGTTTCCCCCTCGAAACCAAACGAGGAAGTCAACCGAGGAACTCACACAGTTGGCAGTTTTACTTATTCGGTTATCGTTGCGGCACTTGACTAGTCAGGTTTAGATAATCGTCCTGATAAAGTAAGCAGTAGGCACTTTTAGTTAACCATTCCGTTGTAGTTTCATCAATTACTAATCAGATACAGATAGCATGAGGTCAACCCAAAACCCAGCAGTTGTTAGTACTTTTATTCAGCCATTCCGTTGTAGTTGCAATACTTACTAGTCAGGTACAATGGTCGCAAGCGACAATCCAAACAAGCAATTGTGGGCAGTATTATTTAGCCATTCCATTATAGTGAAGCTGATTACTAGTCATTATAAAGTCAAATTTATAGCAATAAACTTTAGTTATGCTTGTCTATGGTCGAGATACTGTGCTCCAAGTCGCCCATATCCGGACACGGCTTCGTAAAGTTTTACCCGCCGGGTGCACCAATAGCAACACACGCCGATCAACCTCGAAAAACCAAATCAAAACCCAACGAGGCCTTCACGACAAAGCAATCACGATTCAGAATTATTTCAGGGGCCACCCTTAAAGTAGAACCCGCAACGGCCGGGCTTCGAGACGACTTAAGGTTGTGGGACGGCCAGAACGATCGGGAACCCAAAGTGTGGCTGGGCTTATCGACACCATGGAATCGTGCCACGATCCTAACAAGACAAAGGTGCTCCTCGCACAAACGTTAATACATAAGTAGCATGGCATAAGTACAGATCGTAAATAAAACCTCAAACTAGTTTGTGGCCCCAAGAAATAAGACTGAATCAAGCTCGCCTGGGGGTCCCATATACCTCCCGGATGTGGATAGCGCGATAAATCAAGGAATAGGTATCAAGTACTCGGGGTCCTACGGGACACAAGTGGGCGTTCGGAAACCAAATATTATCTATCACCCACCGATGCCTCTGCTTACTTCAAATTTTAGTTGTTAAACAGGAATTAAAGTGAACGATAAGTAAAACTATGATCATCTCCAACATCCAACATGCGGCATTACTCCAACAACTGTGGCACTTGACAACACGCAACAGCAATATAGCAAGCGACTACGACGCGCGAGACCAACTATCTACCAAACAACAGGCAATAGGATGTTTCCAAGGCAATATAGGGCTGCACGGTATATCGCAGGTACGGAAACTAAAGCATCGCAACACAGATAGCAATAGATCAACAGGAGGGAATAAATACTATAAAAGGAAGATAGGTAGAAAAGGGGGAGATGCTCGCCTGAAAACATTGTCGAAGGTTCAACCGAAGATCGGGGCGAAGCTCACATCAACTCAACGGCCTTATCCGCGAAGAAGCAAAACACTAGAAGAAACACCGGATGCGCTATTTAATACAACGGCAGAAGATCGGCATGATGCATGTATGATGTACGACATGGTAAAGGTGCGATGCACTTAGGTCATATTAAGCGGAACCAGGGGTCCCGACAAATGATTATATGGTTCGAGTTGTTCATCTACCCCGCAAATTAAATGTTGTTTTAGCATGGCAAAAGATAGCACCGGGTTCGCTACACAAATTTAAATGAGGCCAATATAAGGCTAGATTTGCCCGCATATGGGCCCCATATTTAATTATTAGGTGAATCGGCATAAGGCCCTCAAACCACACAAATATGCATGCGAGATGAATGATTAAATGCAACAATTTATATAGTTGGAAATTATAAAATAGGGTTCTTGGATAAGGGTCACACATTAGGGTTCGGCAGATCTTGGGGTTCCGGGGTTCGGGGTCGGTCTCGGGGTTCAGGGTTTGACGGTATCGGTCTCGGACTCCGGGGTTAGGGTCTTTGGATCGGGGTAGTAGATCTTGTCGCACGCGCTGCTTCCGGAAGGAGAACTTGTCGCCCGTGATCTCGGTGTCCGGTGAAGTACTCGGCGTCGAGGGAGTGCTTACGCCCGGGATTCCGACGAGCTTGGCGCATTTGTCGGAGTTCTCGATGACGATATCGGTCTTGGGTTTGGCGCCGTGGATCTTGGCGATTCCATGTCGACGATCCGAGGACGGTCATGGCGCTCGTGATGAAGAACTTGGTGTCCGGGATCGGGTTCCGTGGCGGTCTTGGCGTCCGGGATCTTCGGCTCCCTATCAACACACTTGCGGTTCCGGGGATCTTGACGATCCAAAGTATTTGGAGTCCTTGCGGTTTTCTTGAAAATTCCTGGTACATCTCCAAATAAGATCTTGTGGTACTGCCAGCAACACGGAACACATCCTCTGTGATATGAACGGTGAGATGCCCGACGCTGCCCCTAGCCCAAGCACTCGTTGCGTGGCCTCCAAACATCAGGAACGGGGCGAGCTGGCCGGGCACGCTATGCAGGAAGGAGACACGGCCGAGGAGGTCAGCGACGGGGAGGTCCAGGGGCACGACGAGCTCGATGCAGACCCGAGGAAGGCGACCATGGGCTTGGCGGCGGCGGTTCTCTGTCTGGACAGCGAAGACGGCGCCAGAGGGAGGAGGTGAGGGTTCGCGGCACGGAACTCCGGGCGGCAGGCTCGGGAAGCGAAAGGAACGGGGACGCGGCCGACGGTGGTTGAGGCCGGCGGCGGGCCCGGCAGACGGCGGAGGGAGGTTGGCGGCTCGACGGGCTTGATGAAGGGCAGGGGCCGGCGACGCGGGCGTGGGAGAAGGGCGGCGGCGGTGGAGCCTGGGGAGAGGCGGCCGGAGGGCGGAGGAGCTCGGGCTGCGGGGTCACCGGTGGGAGCGCGCGGCCGGGAGAGGAGGTGGGGGAGGCCGGATGCGGGGACGAGGAGCAGAGGTGGTGGCGTCCTCGTCGGCGGCGGAGGGAGAGAATCCCTGGAGGCGCGGGGAGGCGCGCCTGGGGGGTGGCCGGAGGAGGTCCGTGGCGCGGCGGGGTCGGGGGAGACCGGCGACAGGCGGAGCGCGCGGGGAGCGGCGGAGGTGGCCGGCGCGCTGAGGTGAGGGCGGCGGAGGGCTGGCCTGCGGCGGAGGAGGACGGGAGGGAGGAGCTCGCGGGGGATGCTCGGTGAGGGGGTCGCCGGCCGGAGGGGAGGCGACGGGGCTTGGTGCGGCGGAAGGCGAGGCTGGCGCGCGCCGGAGGCGGGCGGAGGTGGACGCGCTGAGGGCGCATGCGTGGCTCGATCGGGGCAGGTGGGGGCGGGCTGAGTGAGGGTGGGCGCTGCGTGTGCGTGTGTGGCTGGCGTGCGTGTGGCCCAGGGGGGCTGCTGGGAGTGGGGAGAGAGAGGAGAGAGAGGGGGGTGGAACAAGTGGCAGATGGGGATTGGGTAGAGGGGGGGAAGAGGTGAGGTGTCGAGAGGGGGTTGGTTGGGGTGATGTGGAGGAAGGGGTGTAGACTAGGTTGGGTAGATTTAGGATTAATGGGGTGGGCCGTTTGTATTTTCTGGGGGGTCGTTCGGGTCGATCTGGCCCGTTCGACTGCCCCCACTAAAATAATTAATTAATTAAATTATTTATTTCAACCAGCGTTTTTTGCAATCCGACAAGGACAAACAAAATAATCCGGGACCGGTTTATGGTTTGAATGAAGATGGGGCGTTTTAGAAAACAAAACTAGGTTTATCTGCAAATAGTTTTATGCAAGAACAATGCAAGATGATGACGATGCTCAAATGCAATGTGGCATGATGACATGAGCATGCGGTCATGATGATGCAATGCACAAAAACAACGCGATTTTTTTAGTAGTGGTTTTGCGGGATGCCACACCGACACCACTAACAAGGATCTCGCCGAGATCCGCCTCATGGTACCGGAAGGAAGGTCGGCGAATCGCTTTTCGCTTCGTAGATCCTCGCGACACCACTAACAAGAGGTCGTTGTCCGTGATCGCCGAGAGAACACCGAAAAAAGGTCGAAGGTAGAGGTATCACAAATGAAGACACCCCTAACTTCGATGGATGGAGTAAAACTGCTGGATCCACTGATTCAATGTACAAGAGCGAATGATAAGTAGTCGGATGGTGATTAGTCCATCACGCACCCAAACCATTACTCTGCACACGAATAGGCGGATTATGCAACCAACTCTCGGAATCAGACTGAAGATCTCGACAAGCGAGGTTCGGAAACAAAGGAGTGATGCAGACTCTGCATCGGATCTGGCGTAGAGGATGTCGTCGCGTCGGAAAACACCGGAAGCCACAAACAAAGACAAAGGATGGTACCACAGATAAAGGACCACTCAGATAGCAGGAGGACCGGATGTAGCAACACCGTTATCAGAGGAGGAAGCGAAACCCTGAAGGTACGACGGAAACCCAACCACGAGAATTCCTGGACTCGAAGAAAGAGATGAGAGCGGATTCAAAACGCGTAGAGGTAAGAGGAGAATAGCAGAGGGGTAAGGAGTAAATTCATACCTAATCAGAACTATCCAACCGATTTGCAAAAATAGTTTTGACACTCTACTTCGGCCGTTAGCTAGGTTAACCTACAGGCTGGACTTGTGGGGTATCAGAATCACGAAGCTCGATACCACTCAGAACACCTCAGACCAGACCTATGCAAGTTTTAGCGAAACCCGCCAAACCCGTGATAGAAACGATTCAAAGGTGCCCACCAGCACTTTCGTATGGGTGGAAAACGAAGTAATAACATTACACAACAGCCCTCGATGGGACCCACGTACGAGATATATATAAATGACTCCATGAGTCCGTAATACGATATAATATACAAAGATCTAAATCACCTTGAAAACGATAAGGCCCGTACACGACAAGATGCAAATGGGGTTAAGAGCTCAAGAAATAACTAATGGCGCCCATAACCCTGCCAGACAAGCCGGAAGGGTAACCTCGCTAACGACGCCGATCTCAAAACCTGCTTAAACAAGAGGGATGCCGAAAGGGCAAAGGAAAAGAAGGAGCCAAGATCGAGGCCAAGACACGGCGAGACTAGAATTCAAGCGTCCTCGCCTACATAGGTATGGTGGATCAAGCGCAGCGACAAAGATGCACTAAATAACCTATAGATACTCGATACGACTAGCGGCTATCAGAGAAGGGTAAGAAAGACCTATTCGGATCCAACCTGATGTTACCACCAAACAAACCCATCCTGGTGTTTCCCCCTCGAAACCAAACGAGGAAGTCAACCGAGGAACTCACAGCTTGGCGCTTTACTTATTCGGTTATCGTTGCGGCACTTGACTAGTCAGGTTTAGATAATCGTCCTGATAAAGTAAGCAGTAGGCACTTTTAGATAACCATTCCGTTGTAGTTGCATCAATTACTAATCAGATACAAATATCATGAGGTCAACCCAAAACCCAGCAGTTGTTAGTACTTTTATTCAGCCATTCCGTTGTAGTTGCAATACTTACTAGTCAGGTACAATGGTCGCAAGCGACAATCCAAACAAGCAATTGTGGGCAGTATTATTTAGCCATTCCATTATAGTGAAGCTGATTACTAGTCATTATAAAGTCAAATTTATAGCAATAAACTTTAGTTATGCTTGTCTATGGTCGAGATATCAGTGCTCCAAGTCGCCCATATCCGCGACACGGCTTTAAAAGTTTTACCCGCCGGGTGCACCAATAGCAACACACGCCGATCAACCTCGAAAACCAAATCAAAACCCAACGAGGCCTTCACGACAAAGCAATCACAGATTCGAATTATTTCAGGGGCCACCCTTAAAGTAGAACCCGCAACGGCCGCCTCCGAGACGGACTTAAGGTTGTGGGGACGGTCAGTGAACGATCGGGAACCCGAAGTGTGGCTGGGCTTGTCGACACCGGAATCGTACACGATCCTAACAAAGACAAAGGTGCTCCTCGCACAAACGTAAATACATAAGTAGCATGGCATAAGTACAGATCGTAAATAAAACCTCAAACTAGTTTGTGGCCCCAAGAAATAAGACTGAATCAAGCTCGCTGGGGGTCCCATATACCTCCCGGATGTGGATAGCGATAAATCAAGGAATAGGTATCAAGTACTGGGTCCCACGGACACAAGTGGGCTCGAAACCAAATATTATCTATCACCCACCGATGCCTCGCTTACTTCAAATTTTAGTTGTTAAACAGAATTAAAGTGAACGATAAGTAAAACTATGATCATCTCCAACATGCGGCAATTCTCCAACAACTATGGCACTTGACAACACGCAACAGCAATATAGCAAGCGACTACGACGCGCAAGACCAACTATCTACCAAACAACAGGCAATAGGATGTGTCCAAGGCAATATAGGGCTGCACGGTATATCACAGGTACGGAAACTAAAGCATCGCAACACAGATAGCAATAGATCAACAGGAGGGAATAAATACTATAAAAGGAAGATAGGTAGAAAAGGGGGAGATGCTCGCCTGAAAACATTGTCGAAGGTTCAACCGAAGATCGGGGCGAAGCTCACATCAACTCAACGGCCTTATCCGCGAAGAAGCAAAACACTAGAAGAAACACCGGATGCACTATTTAATACAACGGCAGAAGATCGGCATGATGCATGTATGATGTACGACATGGTAAAGGTGCGATGCACTTAGGTCATATTAAGCGGAACCAGGGGTCCCACAAATGATTATATGGTTGAGTTTTTCATCTACCCCAAATTAAATGTTGTTTTAGCATGGCAAAAGATAGCACCGGTTCGCTACACAAATTTAAATGAGGCCAATATAAGGCTAGATTTGCCCGCATATGGGCCCCATATTTAATTATTAGGTGAATCGCATAAGGCCCTCAAACCACACAAATATGCATGCGAGATGAATGATTAAATGCAACAATTTATATAGTTGGAAATTATAAAATAGGGTTCTTGGATAAGGGTCACACATTAGGGTTCGAGATCTTGGGGTTCCGGTTCGGGTCGGTCTCGGGTTCGTGGTTTGACGGATCGGTCTCGGACTCGGGTTAGGGTCTTTGGATCGGGTAGTAGATCTTGTCACGCTGCCGTGCTTCCGGAAGGAGAACTTGTCGCCTGGGTCTCGGTTGTCCGGTGAAGTACTCGGGCCCTCGAGGGAGTGCTTGGCCGGGATTCCGACGAGCTTGGCGATTTGTCGGAGTTCTCGGATGACGATGTCGGTCTTGGGTTTGGCGCCGGATCTTGGCGATTCCATGTCGGCGATCCGAGGACGGTCATGGCTCGGATGAAGAACTTGGTGTCCAGATCGGGTTCCGTGGCGGTCTTGGCGTCCGGATCTTCGCTCCCTATCGACACACTTGCGGTTCCGAGGGATCTTGACGCATCCGGAAGTATTTGGAGTCCTTGCGTTTTCTTGAAAATTCCTGGGTACATCTCCAACAAGATCTTGTGGTACTGCCAGCAACACGGGAACACATCCTCCGTGATATGAAACGGTGAGATGCCCGACGCTGCCCCTAGCCTAAGCACTCGCGCGTGGCTCCAAACATCCGAACGGGCGAGCTGGTCGGCACGCTCTGTAGGAAGGAGACACGGCTGAGGAGGTCAGTGACGGGGAGGTCCAGGGGCACGACGAGCTCGATGCAGACCCGAGGAAGGCGACCATGGGCTTGGCGGCGGCGGTTCTCTGTCTGGACAGCGAAGACGGCGCCAGAGGGAGGAGGTGAGGGGCCCGCGGGGCGTCGGAACTCCGGCGGCAGGCAGGCCTGGGGAAGCGAGCGCGGGAACAGGGGCGCGGCCGACGGTGGTTGAGGCCGGCGGCGGGCCCGGCGGACGGCGGAGTGAGGTTGGCGGCTCGACGGGCTTGATGAAGGGCGGCCGCGACGCTGGGAGAAGGCGGGCGGCGGTGGAGCCTGGGAGAGGCGGCGGCGGCGGGAGGAGCTCAAGCGGGTCGCCGTGAGCGCGGGCCGGGAGAGGAGGTGGGGAGGCCGGATGGGGGACGGGAGCAGAGGTGGTGGCGCTCGTCGGGCAAGTGAGGGAGAGAATCCTGGAGGCGCGGGAGGCCGGGGTGGTACGAGGAGGTCCGTGGGCGGGGTCGGGGAGACCGGACAAAGTGAGCGCCAAGGGGCGTGAGGTGGCTGGCGCACGAGGTGAGGGCGGCGGAGGGGCTGGGCGGAGGAGGACGGGAGGAGGAGCTCATGGGGATGCTAGTGAGGGGGCCACGGGAGGGAGGCGATGGGCGGGAAAGGCGGAAGGCGAAAGCTGCTGGGCCAGGGAGGCGGAGGGAGAGGGGAGGCGCTGTGGGCTGGCGGTGGCTCGATCGAGGTGGGGAGCGGGTCGTGGGACCATGGGAAGCACAAGGCTGAGTGGAGAGTGGGCGGCGCAGGTGCGTGTGTGGTCAAGCTGGCGTGTGGCCTGTGGGGCTGGGAGAGAGGAGAGAGGGGTGGAACAAGTGATGGGGATTGGGTAGAGGGGGAAGAGGTGAGGTGTCGAGAGGGGGTTGGTTGGGGTGATGTGGAGGAAGGGGTGTAGACTAGGGTGGGTAGATTTAGGATTAATGGGGTGGGCCGTTTGTATTTTCTCGGGGGTCGCTCGCCGATCCGCCTGCTCGACCCCCACTAAAATAATTAATTAATTAAATTATTTATTTCAACCAGCGTTTTTTGCAATCCGACAGCGGACAAAACAAAATAATCCGGGGACCCGGGTTTGCGTGTTTGAATGAAGATGGGGCGTTTTAGAAAACAAAACTAGGTTTATCTGCAAATAGTTTTATGCAAGAACAATGCAAGATGATGACGATGCTCAAATGCAATGTGGCATGATGACATGAGCATGCGGTCATGATGATGCAATGCACAAAAACAACGCGATTTTTTTAGTAGTGGTTTTGCGGGATGCCACAATTCGACACCACTAACAAGGGATCTCGCCCTCGAGATCCGCCTCATGGTACCGGAAGGAAGGTCGGCGAACTGCGTCTTCTCGCTTCGTGTAGATCCTCGCGACACCACTAACAAGAGGTCGTTGTCCGTGATCGTCGAGAGAACACTCCGGAAACAAAAAGGTCGAAGGTAGAGGTATCACAAATGAAGACACCCCTAACTTCGATGGATGGAGTAAAACTGCTGGATCCACTGATTCGATGTACAAGAGCGAATGATAAGAGTAGTCGGATGGTGATCAGTCCATCACGCACCCAAACCATTACTCTGCACACGAATAGGCGGATTATGCAACCAACTCGAATCGATCAAGATCTCGACAAGCGAGGTTCGAACAAAGGAGTGATGCGCATCAGATCGGATCTGCGAGAGGATGTCGTCGCCGAAAACACCGGAAGCCACAAACAAAGACAAAGGATGGTACCACAGATAAAGGACCACTCGATAAGGAGGACCGATGTAGCAACACCGCTATCGAGGAGGAAGCGAAACCTCAAGGTACGACGGAAACCCAACCACGAATTCTCGGACTCAAGAAAGAGATGAGAGCGGATTCAAAACGCGAGAGGTAAGAGAGGAGAATAGCAGAGGGTAAGGAGTAAATTCATACCTAATCGTAACTATCCAACCGATTTGCAAAATAGTTTTGACACTCTACTGGCCGTTAGCTAGGTTAACCTACAGTCGGACTTGTGGGGTATCGAATCGCTGAGCTCGATACCATCAGAATACCCTCAGAATCGACCTATGCAAGTTTTAGCGAAACCCGCCAAACCCGCAGAAACGATTCAAAGGTGCTCACCAGCACTTTCGCATGGTGGAAAACGGCAATAATATTACACAACAGTCCTCGATGGGACCCACGTAATGTATATATACAAATGACTCCATGAGTCCGTAATACGATATAATATACAAAGATCTAAATCACCTTGAAAACGATAGTGCGCCCAGCTACGGACAAGATGCAAATGGGGTTAAGAGCCTCAAGAAATAACTAATGGCGCCATAACCTGCCAGCCAAGCCGAAGGGTAACCTCGCTAACGACGCCGATCTCAAAATCTGCTTAAACAAGAGGGATGCCGACAAAGGGCAAAGGAAAAGAAGGAGCGCCAAGATCGAGGCCAAGACACTACGAGACTAGAATTCAAGGTCCTCGCCACATAGGTATGGTGGAAGCTGGCGACAAAGATGCACTAAATAACCTATAGATACTCGATACGACTAGCGGCTATCAGAGAAGGGTAAGAAAGACCTATTCGGATCCAACCTGATGTTACCACCAAACAAACCCATCCTGGTGTTTCCCCCTCGAAACCAAACGAGGAAGTCAACCGAGGAACTCACACAGTTGGCAGTTTTACTTATTCGGTTATCGTTGCGGCACTTGACTAGTCAGGTTTAGATAATCGTCCTGATAAAGTAAGCAGTAGGCACTTTTAGTTAACCATTCAGTTGTAGTTGCATCAATTACTAATCAGATACAGATATCATGAGGTCAACCCAAAACCCAGCAGTTGTTAGTACTTTTATTCAGCCATTCCGTTGTAGTTGCAATACTTACTAGTTAGGTACAATGGTCGCAAGCGACAATCCAAACAAGCAATTGTGGGCAGTATTATTTAGCCATTCCATTATAGTGAAGCTGATTACTAGTCATTATAAAGTCAAATTTATAGCAATAAACTTTAGTTATGCTTGTCTATGGTCGAGATATCGGCTCCAAGTCGCCCATATCCGCGACACGGCTTTCAGAAAGTTTTACCCGCCGGGTGCACCAATAGCAACACACGCCGATCAACCTCGAAAACCAAATCAAAACCCAACGAGGCCTTCACGACAAAGAAATCACAGGATTCAATTATTTCGTGGGCCACCCTTAAAGTAGAACCCGCAACGAAGCCGGGCCTCGAGACGGACTTAAGGTTGTGGGGACGGTGAACGATCGGGAACCCAAAGTGTGGCTGGGCTTGTCGACACCATGAATCGTGCACGATCCTAAAGACAAAGGTGCTCGCACAAACGTAAATACATAAGTAGCATGGCATAAGTACAGATCGTAAATAAAACCTCAAACTAGTTTGTGGCCCCAAGAAATAAGATCAATCAAGCTCGCTCGTGGGGGTCCCATATACCTCCCGGATGTGGATAGCGATAAATCAAGGAACAGTATCAAGTACTGGGTCCTACGGACACAAGTGGGCGTTCGGAAACCAAATATTATCTATCACCCACCGATGCCTCTGCTTACTTCAAATTTTAGTTGTTAAACAGGAATTAAAGTGAACGATAAGTAAAACTATGATCATCTCCAACATCCAACATGCGGCATTACTCCAACAACTGTGGCACTTGACAACACGCAACAGCAATATAGCAAGCGACTACGACGCGCGAGACCAACTATCTACCAAACAACAGGCAATAGGATGTTTCCAAGGCAATATAGGGCTGCACGGTATATCGCAGGTACGGAAACTAAAGCATCGCAACACAGATAGCAATAGATCAACAGGAGGGAATAAATACTATAAAAGGAAGATAGGTAGAAAAGGGGGAGATGCTCGCCTGAAAACATTGTCGAAGGTTCAACCGAAGATCGGGGCGAAGCTCACATCAACTCAACGGCCTTATCCGCGAAGAAGCAAAACACTAGAAGAAACACCGGATGCGCTATTTAATACAACGGCAGAAGATCGGCATGATGCATGTATGATGTACGACATGGTAAAGGTGCGATGCACTTAGGTCATATTAAGCGGAACCAGGGGTCCCGACAAATGATTATATGGTTCGAGTTTTTCATCTACCCCGCAAATTAAATGTTGTTTTAGCATGGCAAAAGATAGCACCGGGTTCGCTACACAAATTTAAATGAGGCCAATATAAGGCTAGATTTGCCCGCATATGGGCCCCATATTTAATTATTAGGTGAATCGGCATAAGGCCCTCAAACCACACAAATATGCATGCGAGATGAATGATTAAATGCAACAATTTATATAGTTGGAAATTATAAAATAGGGTTCTTGGATAAGGGTCACACATTAGGGTTCGGCAGATCTTGGGGTTCCGGGGTTCGGGGTCGGTCTCGGGGTTCAGGGTTTGACGGGATCGGTCTCGGACTCCGGGGTTAGGGTCTTTGGATCGAGGTAGTAGATCTTGTCGCACGCGCGTCAGTGCTTCCGGGAAGGAGAACTTGTCGCCCGTGGTCTCGTGTCCGGTGAAGTACTCGGCCCTCGAGGGAGTGCTTACGTCTGGGATTCCGACGAGCTTGGCATTTGTCGGAGTTCTCGGATGACGATGTCGGTCTTGGGTTTGGCGCCGGTGGATCTTGGCGATTCCATGTCGACGATCCGAGGACGGTCATGGCGTTCGGGATGAAGAACTTGGTGTCCAGGATCGGGTTCCGTGTGGCGATCTTGGCGTCCGGGGATCTTCGGCTCCCTATCGACACACTTGCGGTTCCGAGGGGATCTTGACGCATCCGAAAGTATTTGGAGTCCTCGCGGTTTTTCTTGAAAATTCCTGGGTACATATCCAAATAAGATCTTGCGGTACTCGGGCTATCAACACGGGAACACATCCTCTGTGATATGAAACGGTGAGATGCCCGTGACGCTGCCTAGCCAAGCACTGCCGCGGGCCTCCAAACATCGTGAACGGGCGAGCTGGTGCACGCCTGCAGGGAGAGACACGGCCGAGGAGGTCGTGACGGGAGGTCCAGGGCACGACGAGCTGGATGCACGAGGAAGGCGACCATGGGCTTGGCGGCGGTTCTCTGTCGACAGCAAGACGGCGCCAGAGGGAGGAGGTGAGGGAACGGGCGCCGGAACTCCGCGGCAGGCTGGGGAAGCGAGCGGAATGGGGCGCCGACGGTGGTTGAGGCCGGCGGCGGCCCATGGACGCGGAGTGAGGTTGGCTCGACGGGCTTGATGAAGGGCGGGGCCGCGACGCGGGGTGGGAGAAAGGCGGCGGTGGAGCCTGGGAGAGGCGGCCGGGCGGCGGGAGGAGCTCGGCTGCGGGTCGCCATGAGGCCTGGCCGGGAGAGAGGTGGGGAGGCCGGATGGGACGGGAGCAGAGGTGGTGGCGCCCTGCCGGGCGAGGAGAGAATCTCGGAGGCGCGGGAGGCGCTGGGGGTGGCCGGAGGAGGTCTGTGGCGCGGGGGTTGGGGAGAGACGGAAAAGTGAGCTGAAGGCGTGAGGTGGCTGCCACTGAGTGAGGGCGGCGGAGGGCTGGCTCTGCGGAGGAGGACGGGAGGAGGAGCTCATGGGGATGCTCGGTGAGGGGTCGCCACGGAGGAGGCGACGGGGCAATGGGCGTGGAAGGCCAAGGCGCCAGGCCGGGAGAGGTGGAGGAGGGACGCGCCTGAGGGCGCGGCCGGGTGGCTCGATCGGGGCAGGGGAGCGGGTCGGTGGGACCGTGGGTGGGCTACGCGGCCGAGTGGAGAGTGGGCGGTGTGTGTGCGTGTGTGGCCTGTGGGGGCTGGGAGGGGAGAGGAGAGAGAGGGGGTGGAACAAGTGGCAGATGGGGATTGGGTAGAGGGGGGGAAGAGGTGAGGTGTCGAGAGGGGGTTGGTTGGGGTGATGTGGAGGAAGGGGTGTAGACTAGGTTGGGTAGATTT
Source organism: Avena longiglumis (assembly GCA_030063025.1). Classification (NCBI taxonomy): domain Eukaryota; kingdom Viridiplantae; phylum Streptophyta; class Magnoliopsida; order Poales; family Poaceae; genus Avena; species Avena longiglumis. The sequence goes on along the minus strand of CP125973.1, from coordinate 543,830,238 downwards.
AGGATTAATGGGGTGGGCCGTTTGTATTTTCTGGGGGATCGTTCGGGTCGATCTGGCCCGTTCGACTGCCCCCACTAAAATAATTAATTAATTAAATTATTTATTTCAACCAGCGTTTTTTGCAATCCGACAGCGGACAAAACAAAATAATCCGGGGACCCGGGTTTGCGTGTTTGAATGAAGATGGGGCGTTTTAGAAAACAAAACTAGGTTTATCTGCAAATAGTTTTATGCAAGCACAATGCAAGATGATGACGATGCTCAAATGCAATGTGGCATGATGACATGAGCATGCGGTCATGATGATGCAATGCACAAAAACAACGCGATTTTTTTTAGTAGTGGTTTTGCGGGATGCCACAAAAGCGCTCCTTCTTGTCGAGCTGACGGCGAAGAGACTTGCGATCCTTCATTAGCATGGCAATGGTCTGATCCTTCTTCTTGGCAATGGTGTACTTGTGGTTGGCGTAGGAACGGGCATTGTCCAACTCCTTCTGACGGTCATACATCATGAAGCTGAGGTGGTCCAGTTGACTCTTCAGCTCGGGGTGATATGGTGCCTCCAGTGGCTGTCCCATAACATCACGCCTTAGGTAGAACTCAAAACGGGTACCCTTGTTCTGATTGATACTCTGCCCACACAGATGGGCAAGAGCTTCCTGCATTGCCCTGGCCAGTTCATCGAGCTAGTTGCTCTCTCTTAAGGTGAAATGAATTCCCTCTGCAGTGGGAGGTTCAATCTTTCCTCGGAGACTTGCAACAACTATCCACTGCAGATCTTCTCCTTCCTGATCATTGAGCTAAGCTCCGAAGAACTTGGGGTGCGGACGCTCCAGCATCTCCGAAAGCTGGTCCAGGTCATGCTCAAAGATGAGGTGTCCTCCATTCCCCAACTAATAAAACTTGATGTACTTCACGTCAATCTATAAGAATATAGGATGAGTAAGTTAGTAGAGTGATCAAGTGTGTCAAATTTTATGTAAGTTTGTAAGAATTTTTGAGGAACATGAATTTTCATGAAAGAATCCAAGTGATGAGAATGAGAATAAGTTTTTGTAAATACTCACTTCCTTGGGTTTTGAAACTAAGTTTTTGATTCAAATGTCCATTCTAACTAGGGTCTCCTATGGTCAGGATGGCTCTGATACCAACTTGTCAACACCCGGATTTTTAATCCCAGATGCATGTTATGCCATACATCGCAATCCCAGGATTACCATTTTTGCGAGACTTAACATATGTGGATATCACAGTACATCATCCATTTACAAACCATACATAAGGTCTTACACAAATAAGGATATCATGATCCAGTTCTTAATACAACTCAAACAGCGGAATAACGTAATAGTAACGATAGCGTAGGCGAAGCTCTATCTTCAGGGTCACAGGTAATGCTGACGATGGGAGATGATCCTAGTTGTCGTAACCTTCTTGCGGTCCATCATCCTGATACTCCTCTTCATAGTTTGGCCACGGGAATATCCAGGGACAAAGCCATGAGTAATCTTGAAGTACTCGCAAACTAATACTAACAAGTTAAGGGGGGGTGTTAGGATACTAAGCTCTAAGGTTGTTTTGCAAAAAGCCAGATTTACCTCTACTAAGTTCAGAAGCAAAGAAAACTAGTTGAAAGTTTTATAACACCTAAGTAGGAATTTGAATTTCATATCACAACTTTGTTGTGGTCAAGTCAAAATCACAATTCATTTCACAAGTCATTTTGAAAACATCTGACGGGGGAACAGTATGGCCACTCCAACTGTCCATAATCGCGGAAGCGGCTATTCGAATAGTTTGACACTCTGCAGAGATTGTACACTTTCACCACAACATTCGATACATCCGTTAGGAACAATCCTGAATTCACCATACTCAGTATGCGGATAATCAATCCTAACCTTTCAATTACACGCCCTAGTATAGGCAATTCTCCTGTGAGTCTGGCGTCCCAACCATGACCAACTATCATCTTGGGTACTGCATACGTGGACAATCTTCACAAGGTAGCCTTAGCTCAGACCTTGGCCGTGAGGGAACCCATACTAAGGTATATAAATTTCCAGTCAAGCCCTACCCAAATTTCGGGTTTGTGGTTGTATGGTAAAATTGGAATGGTATCGCATCCAGACAACCATCAGTTTTATAAAGGGCTAAGGCTCATGCCTCAACATTTTCATCATCAAAATCATCTCGTTTTCAAGAACACATGTCAAAATATTTCAGTAGAATGACTCATCATTCTAAGGTTTTCATAACCATTTTCACCAAGTATTCCCATCTAAAGTTGATCAAGTTTTATGCTTAGCACTAGCATATAAAAGTGGTGGTAAATACTAATGAGGGGTAGTAAATAAGTGGGGATTAGCTAAGTTCAATCTCATGCCTTAGGATGACATCAAGATTATCTAACTTAGGCCAAATTTTATGCTCTTTATGCTACCTTCAGTTATCTTTCTAGAATCTACAATTCACTATGTAAACTCTAAGAGAAAGCTTTGATAAAGAAAATAAAGTATTAAGCTTGCAAGTAAAACTAGGATTGGGTTATCAAGTGGGTATGATCACATATGCTTAAGGCATTTAGTTGGGATAGTAACAAGCAAGTATTAGCTTGCTTAAGTTGCAAGGGTTAGATTGCTCAGATAATAGCTTGCCTTGTGCAGAGCAGTGGTTGAAGTTCTCCTCGGCTTCTTCCTCGTAGTATCCTCCTTCCTCCTCATATCCTTGGTTGGTACTAGCGTCTATAAATAAATACGATGTACACAATCACCAAACAATACTTAACTATTTCCAATCATCACTCAAAGGTTCACACTAGATGATTCATCATCATCACTATCATTACAAGATTAAAGCACTTGTCTTATTTATTTTATTTGAGAAAAGTAATTTCTACTCATTGAAAAACTACTTAATATTTAATATTCTCCAACTCAAACATGGGATCATGTTGACACATGTCATCACCACATATTTCAGTACATGGGAATGTGATTTAAAGTGGTGTCACAATTTAAGAAGGTTTAACCTTTTTATTTTAATTAAATAAAGTGACTAGAAATGCCTATGTGACATTCTTTTATTACTTGAACATTATCTCTGCAGGTAAACCTATATATTTTTATATATTCTGAAAGGTATAGTTAAATGTGATATTTGAGAGTTGGAATCAACTCAAAAGCTTTTGTGGTTGAATTTTGAAAAATGTTTGAATGCAGAAAAGCTTCTGCCTTGTTATTTTTACCATGAGTGATCTACAAATCTAAATGGTTTGAATCCAACGGGCTTGGATTAAGCATTCCAGTACCTTTCTAACAAAATTGGTTTCATGCATTTTGGTTCAGTGAATCGAGCTGAGTTGATTTTTGAATCTAGGTACAGAACTATGTTTGAAATTAAATGAATAAAACTAATTTTGAATTGTTGGGTCGCGCGGGATGTTTTACTGGGCCGGCCCACTACGCACGCGTGGGCAGGTTAAGTGGTTGTCTCCATGCGTCAGTGAGACGGGGAGGGGCTAAGCGGTATGGGGCAACGTGGACCATGGGATCTGGTTCTAATCGAACGGCTCTTGTTCATCGTCCACGTCGGGCGGCCGGCAGATGTAACCCTAGCGGAAGATGGGGGGTCGGGAGGCTCACCGGGCTCAAAGAGGGTCGGCGACGGGCGATGACGAAGTCCACGACGGCGTTCTCCGTACCGCAGCTTCTCTGGGCGGCTCCAATCGACGGCCCTTCTCCTCCAAAGGGCGGCTCCGCAAAATTCGATGCGCTGCTCGCCTTGCTCCAGTAGTGAGGTGGGGTGGTTCTAAGTGAGAGGGGAGTGAACTGGTGTGAATAAAACGAGCGGTGGAGGCCTCTATTTATAGTGGCTGAAGGGGACCGACGGGCGCGGGCTGAGCTCGTCGTGGTCGATGGCACAGAGGGCTATTGGCATGGGTGACGGTAGGGGACGGTGCTGTGCTCCCTGGCGAAGATCAACAGCGTGGTGGCGAGGCGTGGGGCGGTTCTGATCGGTCGGAACGCTTCAATGCTCTGGGTGGGTCCGACGGCGATTTTAATGGCGCACAGCACGCGTGGTCCGCGTGGCGGCGAACGGGCATGTCTGCGGGGTTGCTGGGACGATGGTGATCACGCACGCACGCGGCAAGGGCGGCGCACAGTCTGTGGTGCTTGTCGAGGGTGGTGCTCTCTCGGATCGCACGCAGAGAGGTTTGGCATGGTCATGCCGTGTGGGCCAGGGGCTGGCAGTGCTCGGGGCTGGGACATGGAGTGGCGGTGGACGGTGGAGTGCCTGCTAGACATGCTGGCTAGGCTTGGTGCTGCTCCTAGCTTGTTGTCGACAATTGGGTGGCAAGGTGAGGCTTGGCCTGCTTGCCATTGATGGCATGGTCTGGTTTACAGTGAGCTAGAGGGGTTAAACTAGTGTGAGCTAGATAGGGAACAAGTTAGGCCAATTTTACTGCACACTATAGTGTTTGATGTTGGTTTGATTTGTATCTGCAAGGTGTTTGATGAAATGGCCGCAAGAACTTTGAATTTGAATTTTGGATTCAAACTTGGTGGGTTTGCTAGGCACATACTAGGGAGTGTCTGGTTAGTTGGATTAGTCAAGGGGCACTGGTTGGGTTGGGTTTTGAAAATGGGTGATCTTCACATATGATAAAGATTCAATTTTGGAATGTGATTTGAATGAGGTTGCCAAATGTTTCTGTAAGTTTGAAATATGGGATTTGATTCACTTTTACTTGGTATAGCAAAGGGTGCAAAGATTTGGAAAAGTTTCTGTTTGAAATCTTGGACTAGAAACACTGAAAGTGACCTAGTGAGCAAGATTGACAAAAATGACCATTTGCTTTATTTGATTTGTTTTTGATTTTCTCTTGATTTGTTTCTGCATGGAAATGTTTTATATGATGTTATTTCCCTCTTTAATCCATTTCTTGCTATTTAGGTTAATCACACAAGTTCATTCATGCATTTATCAAATCATTTCATTCACACATGCATTCATATGATTTTAATTAATCAGAGTTTTTGTTAACCCTAATTTTAGTGATTAGAGTTTGATAATCGTTGTTTTATATTTTTGGGATGTTACAGTTTCCGTGGTTGAAGGCCCTTTTTCGTGGTTAAAAAGTCTTCTACGATGGATGGGTACCGGTGTAAAAGTCCAGTCACCAAAGTTTCTACCACGGATTTTTCGTGACCGTGACAAATCACACCCTTCAACCACGGAAATTTGTGTCGTCGTAGTCTGTTGCGCCAGCCCCGTTGCCAGAGGTGGAAACAGAGTCTCCGGTCTCATGCAAAAAAAAACACGAGAGGGCAGCCTCTCCTCTTCTTCCACGTCCTGCGATGGGGACGCGCTGCCGCCGACTGGATCAGCTTCACTTGCACCAACAAGATCTTCTACACGGCTCATTTTTGTAGTTAGCGGTAAGGCACCGATTACTGCTACTTCAAACTTTGTTTCAGCGGCTTTTCCTGTTGTTTTGACTATGAATTTGAACTCGTTATGCATTTGGGATATGCCTATTTGTATAGGTACTGTGACTAGGAACATATTGTGAATCGATGTTGTGAAAGGGTGGCGGTTGGGGAGAAGAAAAGTGGGGTTTTGTCGATGAGGGCATACGCTACCAATTTTTCACCAACCAAAACACCGGGGGTGATGACTCCTACTGTTATGTGTTTCAAGAGGCCTACTATGGAGTATGTGGTGGCTTTTGGAGGTATTTACTAGTCCTTTGGTGCTGAGATCAAGTGATCATATTTGAGCACAACCCAATTTGTATATCACATGGTTGGAGAGGTAAATTTACAATACCCAGTCACACAACTTCTATGGGACATCAGGTACTAAATTACCTAAACACTCATTTTTATCCATGTATGATGATGATTTTATATCTCGAGCTGATAGATTAGGAGTATCTTTGGGAAAGAATAAATAGCAAGTTGTAGCTTCAGTTAATGCTATTAAGGATGTGTAGTTCGAGAGAACCTTGACTATTTTAAAAAACATGGATAAGCAAATTGAAAAGGAACATTGGTCCATTAAATTGGTTGACCTCGAAAGTCTCAAGTCTTGCTGAAGATTTGGTAGATGAGGAATTAGAAGACCATGTGGATCTCTTAATGCCAATTGAACATTTAAAAAAATCAAGAAAAAAAGAGTTTGATCATTCAAGGATCAAAGGAGTACAAGATTTAAAATACAAAAAAATACTCATAATGAATAGTTTAAGAGGCTTAAGTTGTAATAGTGAGGGTTTTCGAGACACCGCAAAACATCTGTTTGTAAGAGAATCTATAAGGGAACATAAATTAGATTTCATCGCCTTACTTGAGATGGGGAGATCAAAATTTACTATTCCTTTTCTTAAGAACTTGGCCAATGGGATGGATTTTACTTGGTTCTGTCTCCCACCTCATGGGAGGTCTGGGGGTATTCTAGTAGGTATTAATAATAAAACTTTACACATGAGGAAGGTGGAAACAAGAGATTTTTGTGTGAAACTCCAAGTTACAAGTAAAATTGATGGTTTCAAATGGGTTTTAGTCCCAGTATATGGTGCTGCACAAGATCAACATAAAGGATATTTGTTTGAGGAATTAGTCCGGATATGTGAAATAGAATCCCTTCCTATGATAGTAGGAGAGATTTCAATATTCTTAGACGAAAAGAAGATAAAAGTAACAAAAAGTTTAATGCGTAGTGGCATTTTGTCTTTAATGCAATTATTGAGAGTCTAGACTTAAGAGAAATTTCTCTTTCGAGTAGATAAAACACGTGGGCTAGTCGAAGAGAGAATCCCACTTTTGGTAAGCTAGATCAAATTTTAGTGAGCGTGGAGTGGGAACAGAAGTTTCCCTTAGTAATAGTGAGAGCTTTGATAAGGATAGGGTCATTACTAATTGATTCTGTCAAACATGCCCATTTAGGTAATAAATCATAATTTTTTTTGAACTGTCTTGGTTGCGTCAAGATAATTTTTATGATATAGTGAAAGAGGAATGGGAGGTGGTGACTCTTGGCGAGACACCAATTGGGAGATGGAAAAATAAAATAAGTCATATGCATCGTTTTTAAAAGGATGGGCCAAGAATTTGAGTGGCATGTACAAGAACGAAAATGAACACTTGTTAGAAATTATCGACACTCTTGACCTAAAAGCTGGAATCTTTCCTCTTAGCTCATCCTAAATGGGTTCCTTAAGGGTGGCAAATGAAAGCATTACAAAACTAAGAAGAGACGAAGAAATAAAATGGGTGCAAAGAGTAAATGTTAAATATATTCAAGGGTGAAATAATATAATGTACTGTAACACCCTCAGAATCGGCCCTATGCAAGTTTCAGCGCTTCCCGCCAAACCCGCATAGAAACGATTCAAAGGTGCCCACCAGGCACTTGCGTGCGGGTGGAAAACGAAGTAATAACATTACACAACAGTCCTCGATGGGACCCATAGAACAGATATATATACAACACGACTCCATGAGTCAAGAATACAGATATACAGAACAAAGATCCAAATCACCTTGAAAACGATAGAGCGTCCAGCTACGGACAAGATGCAAATGGGGCTAAGAGCCCTGAAGAATAACCAATGGCGTCCATAACCCTGCCCAGGCCAAGCCGGAAGGGTAACCCTGCTAACGACGTCGATCTCAAAACCTGCTTAAACAAAGGGGTGCCGACAAAGGGAAAAGGAAAAAGAGAGCGGTCAGTACTGAGGCCAGTACACGGCGAGGCTAGAATTCGGCGGTCCTCGCCTACATAGGTATGGTGGACTGAAGCGGCAGCGCAGCATGCACTAAACAACCTATAGAGACTCGATATAACTGTCGGCTATCAGAGAGGGATAAGAAAGATCTATTCGGATCCAACCTGAATCTAACACCAAACAAACCCATCCTGGTATTTCCCCCTCGAGACCAAACGAGGAAGTCAACCGAGGAACTCACACCGTTGGCAGTTTTATTTATTCAGTTATCGTTGCAGCAATTACTAGTTAGGTATAGATAGTCATCCTGATAAAAAAAATAAGCACTGGGCAGTTTTAGTTAACCATTCTGTTGTAGTTGCGGCACTTACTAGTCAGATACAATTAGCATGAGATATCCCAAAATCCAGCAGTTGTTGGTACTTTTATTTAGCCATTCCGTTATAGTTGCAATACTTACTAGTCAGATACAATGGTAGCAAGCGTCAACCCAAACAAGCAATTGTTGGCAATTTTATTTAGCCATTCCATTATAGTGAAGCTGATTATAGTCATTATAAAGTCAAATTTATAGCACTACTTTAGTTATAGTTGTCTATGATCGAGATATTGTGCTCCAAGTCGTCCATAACCGCGGACACGGCTTTCAGAAAGTTTTACCCTGCAGGGGTGCACAAATAGCAACACACACTCGATCAACCTCGGAAAAACCAAATCAAAACCCAACGAGGCCTTCACGACAAAGCAATCACCAGATTCAGAAATATTTCAGGGGGCCACCCCATTAAGTATACCAAGAACGGTTAGTGACTTGAAATGGACTCAAGGTTTGTGGGGCATGTAAACGATCGGGAACCCGAAAGTGTGATGGGCTTGTCGATACAAAACGGGTCACGATCCTAAACAGTACAGGTGCTCCTCGCACAATCGTAAATAAAGCAGTAAAGCATGGCATAAGTACAGGATAGTAAATAAAACCTCAAACTAGTTTGTTGCCCCAAGAAATAAGAATGAATCAAGCTCTGGCTCAGGGGGTCCCATAAGCCTCCCGGATGTGGATAGCGTGAATATTCAAGGAACAGGTATCAAGTACTCGGGGTCCTACGGGACACAAGTGGACGGTTAACAACCAAATAACATCTATTGCCCACCTGTGCCTCTGCATTTACCTACTTCAATTTTAGTTATTAAACAATAATTAAAGTCATGATCATCTCCAACATTAAACATGCGGCAATACTCCAACAACTGTGATACTGGATGACACGCAACAGCGCTTGAGCAAGCGACTACGACGCGCAAGTCCAACTATCTACCAAACAACAGGTAATAGGATGTGTCCAAGGCCATATAAGGCTGCAAGGGATATCACAGGCACGAAATCTAGAGCATCGCAACACAGATAGCAATAGATCAACAGGAGGGAATAAAGACTATAAATGCAAAATAGGTAGAAGGCGAAGGGATGCTCGCCTGAAAAACATTGCCGAAGGTTCAACTGAAGATCGGGTCGACACTCGCATCAACTCATCGGCCTAATCCGTGAAGAAGCAAAGCACTAGAAGAAACACCGGATGCACTATTTAATACTTCGACAAAAGATCGGACATGATGCATGTATGATGTATGACATGGCAAAATGCGATACAATTAGGCAAGATTATGCGGAACCGGGGTCCCGACAAATATTTAGGTGGTTCATGTTGTTTAGATATCCCGCAACTTAAATGTTGTATTAACAAGGCAAAATTATATCATCGGTTCCCTACACAAATTTAAATGGGGCCAATATTAGACTAGAATAGCCCGCATATGGACCTCATATTTAATTATGAGGTGAATCGGCATAATGTCCCCAAACCACACCAATATGCATGCGAGATGAACAATTACTATGCAACAGGTTTTATATTTAGCATTTATAAAATAGGGGCTCGGGAAAGGTTCACACATCTGGGGTCGAAGATTTTGGGGGTTCGGAGGGTTCCGGGGTTCGGTCTCAGGGTTCGACGGGGAAACGTTGAAGTTCGGACTCACGATGGCGAACTTGAGTAGATCGGGTACCGGGGTCTTCGGATCTGGGAAGTAGATCTTGTCGCACGGGCGTCAATGCTTCCGGGAAGGAGAACTTGGCGATCCCGAGGGTCTTGGTGTTCGACGGGGTTCGGGCGCGCCGGGATCGGTCTTCAGGGTCTCGGTCATCGGATCCGCGATGAAGGTCTTGGGTGGCACCATGTACATGTACATCCTTCGCAACCATCGGCATCGAGTCGTTCTTGCCGGTGAGCTGCCATGTACGAAGATCTTGATTTTTTCCCGTGGGTTCTGGCGTCCATCTTGGGCATCGAGGATGTTGTCCCGGTACTATCGACTCCTAGAGCTGCGACCTTCTCGTCGATACTCCATTCATCCCCATCCTTATACACACATTCCCACATGTTACCACAAGGAACATCTCCAGACCAGAGGCCTGGCAACTTGTTGAGCTCGGCAAGAAACACACACAAATGGGCACACATGATGCGCGCATGTACTGGTCGCTGGCAGACCGAACAACGACAGGAGGTGCAAGGAGAGGCGCATGGGAGGGAGCCGGTTGGCGGCACTCGGCGGTGGCTTGAGGTCAAGACGAAGAGGAGGGGAACGGTGGCAGTGGCGCTGCAGAGGAGATGGCGAGGCGCAGGCTCGTGGCCGTGGCGGTAGGGAAGCGAGGCGGCGTCTTTAGGGACGCAGAGGGTGTGGCCGCCGAGGCAGCAGAGGCGCGAGGTGGCGCCTGGGGAGCTGGCAGCGGTCGTCGCCGGAGGGTGGGCTTCGCGTGGGTGGAAAAGCGAGGTGGAGGCATCGGGGCCGGAGGTAGACGAAAGGAGGCCGACGGAAGGGCGGCCGCGATGGCGTGCAGAGAGCAGGAGGACGGCGAGGAGGTGCTCAGGCGTGCTCGAGCGGGCGGTCGCGGTCGACGGAGCTCCTGGCGAGCCGGCGGTGCAGCGGATGGGCTCGGCGGCGGGGGCCTGGGGAGGACGAGGAGGCGGGGACACGGGTGGCAGGGCGCCTGACCGGTTGCCGGTGGTGGCGAGGGTTGACAACGAGGTGGCGCAGGCCGGAGCGGAGGAAGACGCGGGCGGAGGCCGAGATCATCGCGGCGGCGGCGGCCGGACTGGGAGGGGGAAGCCGATCAGCGGCGGTGGGGAGCGGCACCGGGGAAGAAGGCGAGGGCGCGGGGCCACGGGCGGCGTCGGGAGGCCGCCGGGGGAGAGGGGCTGCGCGGCGGCGCCGTGAGGAGAGGGGAAGCGGGGCAGGGGCCAGGGAGCTATCGGGTTGAGGGCGGTGGGGCCGGATCCAGGGTGTCCAGGGGTGGACTCAGTCTGGTCGTGTGTGGCTTGTTGCGCGTGTGTGTACTGACCGGGGTGGGGTGGACCTGGTGGATAGAGAGGAGGACAAGAGAGGTGGTGGGTCCAGGTGTGTGTGGCGTGCATGTGTTGTGTCCACCAGGGTGGACCGGGTGTGGTTTGGAGAGAGGGTGGAGGCGGTTTGAGGGAGGGAGTAGGCGGCGGGGTGGGGGTGATGTGGCAGGCTGGGAGTGGGTGGAGTTGGGGAAAGCGGCGAGGTGGCAAGCTGTGGTTGGTGCAGGTGAGGTGGAGGGGCTAGGTAGGATAGGCTGGGTAGGTTATCTGGTAGCAGGGTTTCGGGTGTTCAGGGGTAGGTAGGATTTTATATAGAGGTGGCCGGCTGGGCTTTCGGGCCTGGTTGGCTGCCTCCAAAAATAATATAAATTTTTATTTAATTTAAAATAAACTTTTGTAAATAGTTTTTAGACAAATAAAAGACCCGGAAAAGCCCGGCGCTTTAATTTGAAATTGAGACGGGGAATATTTTAGAAAACCAAACTAGGCTTTTAGAAAATAGGTTTCGACAAACAAATGCATGATGACATGACGATGCTCAAATGCAATGTGGCATGATGACATGAGCATGCGGTCATGATGATGCAATGCACAAAAACAACGCGATTTTCTAGTAGTGGTTTTTGCGGGGCGCCACAATTCGACACCACTAACAATGGATCTCGCCCTCGAGATCCGCCTCATGGTACGGGGAAGAAGGCGGCGATCTGAATCTTCTCGCTTCGTGTAGATCTTCGCGACACCACTAACAAAGGTTCTTCTCCATCTTGAAATCGGCGACACCACCAACAATGGTCGGTGCTCACGTTCGTAAAGAGAACACTCCGGAGAAACAAAGGACGAAGGTAGAGGTATCAAAATATAAGGCCACCTCTAATTTCCATGAGAAGAGGAAAAGTTACATTGATCCACCAGTTCGATGTACAAGAGTGAACAGTAAGAGTCGGGTAGGGTGATCAGTCCATCCCGTACCCAAACTATCAACTCTATACATGAATAGGAAAATCAGGCAACACAAATCTCGAAATTTAGAATGAAGATCTTCATAAGCGGTATTCGGAGCAAAGGGATGATGCCAGCTCTGCATTGGATCTGATGTAGATGATGTCATCACATCGGAAAACACCGGAAGATACAACAGAAATTTTGATGAAAATACATAACGATTAGATTTCACAATGGTTCCATTGGCATGAACAACACATGTTCAAGGTATACCCCAACTTCACCAATGCTCGTCCTTCTCATATGTTTTTCAACGACACGAATATCCAGCAAGGAACACATATAGATAAAGAGTTCAAGAACAAAAGATTGGATGAAGGGTACAACAGACAAGTTGCATATTTGATGATCGTAGCACCGCCGTTATAAAAGGGAGAAAGCGAAACCCTGAAGGTACGACGGAATCCCAACCGCGAGAAACCCTGGACTCGAAGAGAGAGAAGAGAGCGGATTCAAAACACGCAGAGGTGAGAGGAGAGCAGCAGAGGGGTAAGGAGTAAAATCAGACCTAATCGGAACTATCCAACCGATTTTGCAAAAATAGTTTTGACACTCTACTTCGGTCGTTAGCTAGGTTATCCTACAGTGTGACTTGTGGGGTATCGCAATCGCCGAGCTCGATACCACTCAGTAACACTCAGAATCGGCCCTATGCAAGTTTCAGCTTCCCGCCAAACCCGCATAGAAACGATTCAAAGGTGCCACCACGCACTTATGCAAGGGTGGAAAACGGTAATAACATTACATAAATTCCTCGATGGGACCCACGTAATGATATATATACAACACGACTCCATGAGTCAAGAATACAGATATACGTAACAAAGATCCAAATCACCTTGAAAACGATAGAGTCCCAGCTGGACAAGATGCAAATGGGGCTAAGAGCCCCAAGAATAACCAATGGCGCCCATAACCCCTGCCAAGCCGGAAGGGTAACCTCGCTAACGACGCCGATCTCAAAACCTGCTTAAACAAAAAGGGTGCCGACAAAGGGCAAAGGAAAAAGAGAGCGGTCAAGATCGAGGCCAAGACACGGCGAGGCTAGAATTGGCGTCCTCGCCACATAGGTATGGTGGATCAAGCGGCAGCAAAGATGCACTAAACACCCTATAGAGACTCGATAAAACCGCTTGCCATCAGAGAGGGATAAGAAAGATCTATTCGGATCCAACCTGAATCTAACACCAAACAAACCCATCCTGGTATTTCCCCCTCGAGACCAAACGAGGAAGTCAACCGAGGAACTCACACCGTTGGCAGTTTTATTTATTCAGTTATCGTTGCAGCAATTACTAGTCAGGTATATATAGTCATCCTGATAAAAAAAATAAGCAGTGGGCAGTTTTAGTTAACCATTCCGTTGTAGTTGCGACACTTACTAGTCAGATACAATTAGCATGAGATATCCAAAAACCCAGCAGTTGTTGGTACTTTTATTTAGCCATTCCGTTATAGTTGCAATACTTACTAGTCAGATACAATGGTAGCAAGCGTCAATCCAAACAAGCAATTGTTGGCAATTTTATTTAGCCATTCCATTATAGTGAAGCTGATTACTAGTCATTATAAAGTCAAATTTATAGCAATACTTTAGTTATAGTTGTCTATGATCGAGGTACTGTGCTCCAAGTCGTCCATAACCGCGGACACGGCTTTCAGAAAGTTTTACCCTGCAGGGGTGCACAAATAGCAACACACACTCGATCAACCTCGGAAAAACCAAATCAAAACCCAACGAGGCCTTCACGACAAAGCAATCACAGATTCAGAAATATTTCAGGGGGCACCCATTACATACCCGCAACGGTTAGCGACTTCGAGAGGGACTCAAGGTTTGGGGGTCAGAAACGATCGGGAACCCGAAGTGTGACCGATCTTGTCGATAACGCAAAACGGGTCACGATCCTAAATAAAGACAGGTGCTCCTCGCACAATCGTAATAAAGCAAAGAAAGCATGGCATAAGTACAGGATAGTAAATAAAACCTCAAACTAGTTTGTGGCCCCAAGAAATAAGAATGAATCAAGCTCGCCTGGGGTCCCATAAGCCTTCCGGATGTGGATAGCGCGAATATTCAAGGAACAGGTATCAAGTACTCGGGGTCCTACGGGACACAAGTGGACGGTTAACAACCAAATAACATCTATTGCCCACCTGTGCCTCTGCATTTACCTACTTCAATTTTAGTTATTAAACAATAATTAAAGTCATGATCATCTTCAACATTAAACATGCGGCAATACTCCAACAACTGTGATACTGGATGACACGCAACAGCACTTGAGCAAGCGACTACGACGCGCAAGTCCAACTATCTACCAAACAACAGGTAATAGGATGTGTCCAAGGCCATATAAGGCTGCAAGGGATATCACGGGCACGAAATCTAGAGCATCGCAACACAGATAGCAATAGATCAAGAGGAGGGAATAAAGACTATAAATGCAAAATAGGTAGAAGGGGAAGGGATGCTCGCCTGAAAAACATTGCCGAAGGTTCAACCGAAGATCGGGTCGACACTTGCATCAACTCATCGGCCTAATCCGTGAAGAAGCAAAGCACTAGAAGAAACACCGGATGCACTATTTAATACTTCGACAAAAGATCGAGCATGATGCATGTATGATGTATGACATGGCAAAATGCGATACAATTAGGCAAGATTAAGCGGAACCGGGGTCCCGACAAATATTTAGGTGGTTCATGTTGTTTAGATATCCCGCAATTTAAATGTTGTATTAACAAGGCAAAATTATATCATCGGTTCGCTACACAAATTTAAATGGGGCCAATATTAGACTAGAATAGCCCGCATATGGACCCCATATTTAATTATGAGGTGAATCGGCATAATGCCCCCAAACCACACCAATATGCCTGCGATATGAACAATTATTATGCAACAGGTTTTATATTTAGCATTTATAAAATAGGGGCTCGGGAAAGGTTCACACATCTGGGGTCGAAGGTCTTGGGGGTTCGGAGGGTTCCGGGGTCTCGTGGTTCGACGGAAACGTTGAAGTTCGGACTCGCGATGGCGAACTTGAGTAGATCGGGTACCGGGGTCTTCGGATCTGGGAAGTAGATCTTGTCGCACGGGCGTCAATGCTTCCGGGAAGGATAACTTGGCGATCCCGAGGGTCTTGGTGTTCGACGGGTTCGCGCCCGGGATCGGGTTCGTGGTCTCGGTCATCGGATCCGCGATGAAGGTCTTGGGTGGCCCCATGTACATGTACATCCTTCGCAACCATCGGCATCGAGCCGGTCTTGCCCGTGAGCTGCCGTGTACGAAGATCTTGATTTTTCCCCGTGGGTTGGCGCCCATCTTGGGCATCGAGGATGTTGTCCGTACTATCGACTCCTAGAGCTGCGACCTTCGCCGATACTCCATTCATCCCCAGCCTTACACACATGCCCACATGTTACCACAAGGAACATCTCTGCACTGCAGGCTGCCACTTGTTGAGCTCGGCAAGAAACACACACAAATGGGCACACAGGATGCGCATGTACTGGTCGGCCGCGCATCAACAACACAGAGGTGCAAGGAGAGGCGCATGGGAGGGAGCCGGTTGGCGGCACTCGGCGGTGGCTTGAGGCCGAAGACGAGCAGAGGAGGGGGAACTGGTGGCGAGTGGCGCCTGCAGAGGGAGATGGCGGGGAGGCCGCAGGCTCATGGCCGTGGCGGTAGGGAGCAGGGGCGGCGGCGTGCTGGGCTTGCTGCTAGGGACGCAGAGGGCAGCAACACGGCGAGCCGGAGAGGAGGGCGTTGAGCGCAGGAGAGGACGGGGGGAGCGCCGAGGCAGCAGGGGACCTGGCGGCGACCCGGGGTGCAGACCTGCCAGAGGCGAGCAGAGGCGCGAGGCGCGAGCTGGCGCCTGGCGAGCTGGCAGCGGTCATCGCCGGAGGGTGGGCTTCGCGTGTGCGGAAAAGCGGTGGAGGCATCGGGGCCGAAGGTAGACGGAAGGAGGCCGACGGAAGGGCGCCTGCGATGGCGTGCAGAGGGCAGGAGGACGGCGAGGAGGTGCTCAGGCGTGCTCGAGCGGGCGGCCGCGGTCGATGGAGCTCCTGGCGAGCCGGCGGTGCAGCGGATGGGCTCGGCAGCGGGGCCCGGGGAGGACGAGGAGGCGGGGACGCGGGTGGCAGGGCGCCTGACCGCGGTTGCCGGTGGTGGCGAGGGTTGACGACGAGGTGGCGCGGTCCGGAGCGGAGGAAGACGCGGCGAGGCCGAGATCGCGGGCGGGCGCGGGCCGGATCGGTGGGGAAGCCGGAGGCGGGAGCGACGGGAAGAAGGCGAGGCGGGGGCATGGCGGGCGCTGGAGGCCGCCGGGAGCGGGCAAGGGCGGCGCCGTGAGGAGAGGGGAAGCGGGGCAGGGGCCAGGGAGCTGTCGGGTTGAGGGCGGTGGGGCCGGGTCCAGGGTGTCCAGGGGTGGACTCGGTCTGGTCGTATGTGGCTTGTTGCGCGTGTGTGTACTGACCGGGGTGGGGTGGACCTGGTGGATAGTGAGGAGGACAAGAGAGGTGGTGGGTCCAGGTGTGTGTGTGCGCAGGTTGTGTCCACCAGGGTGGACCGGGTGTGGTTTGGAGAGAGGGTGGAGGCGGTTTGAGGGAGGGAGTAGGCGGCGGGGTGGGGGTGATGTGGCAGGCTGGGAGTGGGTGGAGTTGGGGAAAGCGGCGAGGTGGCAAGCTGTGGTTGGTGCAGGTGAGGTGGAGGGGCTGGGTAGGATAGGCTGGGTAGGTTATCTGGTAGCAGGGTTTCGGGTGTTCAGGGGTAGGTAGGATTTTATCTGGAGGTGGCCGGCTGGGCTTTCGGGCCTGGCTGACTGCCTCCAAAAATAATATAAATTTTTATTTAATTTAAAATAAACTTTTGTAAATAGTTTTTAGACAAATAAAAGACCCGGAAAAGCCCGGCGCTTTAATTTGAAATTGAGACGGGGAATATTTTAGAAAACCAAACTAGGCTTTTAGAAAATAGGTTTCGACAAACAAATGCATGATGACATGACGATGCTCAAATGCAATATGGCATGATGACATGAGCATGCGGTCATGATGATGCAATGCACAAAAACAACGCGATTTTTTAGTAGTGGTTTTTGCGGGGCGCCACATGTACTTCCATTTGATTGCAAATGGGAAGCACCAGAAGAAAAAATATATTTCAATTAGAACAAGATGAAGGAACTATAGTGGGTGAAGAGAATTTAAAGGTTTATATTACAGAATATTATAAGAAGCTATTTGGGATACCGGAACCATCTAACTTTGCTATGAGAGAGAGGACATAACTCATGATATACCGAAACTGTCTCCCGAAATAAAATGGTATCATCACGGCTAACTTTACTGAGGAGGAGGTTCATGGTGCTATTTTCCATATGAAGTTGAACAAAGGTCCTGGACCAGATAGGATCCCATTTGAGTTTTATCACAAAAATTGGAAAATCATTAAGAGGGATTTGATGGCATTGTTTTCACATTTGAGAAGTGGAGATTTTCCATTGTTTAAATTGAACTTTGGCATCATCACCCTGCTGCCCAAGAAAGAAAATGATGTACAAATATAGAAGTCTAGACCTATTTGTTTACTGGATGTTAGCTTGAAGATCTTCACAAAAGTGGCAACTAATCATATCACTACAATCGATGAAAACGTTATTTTGCCTATGCAAACAACTTTCATGCCTGAAAGACATATCCTTGAGGGGTTGTTGTGTTGCATGAAACCATCCATAAACTTCATAGTAAAAAGATGAATGAGATACTTTTTAAAGTTGATTTTGAAAAGGCTTATTAAATGGTCAAATGATCTTTCCTACAATAGACACTTCGCATGAAAGGATTTGAATCGGAGTGGTGCAAGTTTATTGAGCAGTTTGTTCAGGGAGGTAGTGTGGGATTTAAGGTCAATGATGGTATTGGTCATTATTTTCAAACTAGAAAAGGCCTAAGTCAAGGCGACCCTTTGTCATCAATGCTTTTTAACATTATTGCAGACATGTTAGGCCTTTCAATTTAGCAATATTCGGATGATGCGATTATTTATTGAACATGATTTAGATAAGGCTGTCTGACCTCACGCCAGACCTAACGTGCAAATTGGCAGAAAACAACATAATGTGCTCAATTCCCTCTCTCCTGCCAAAGAACGTACAAGAGCCATCGGCTGGAATCTGTAGTCGAACAAGCTGTAGGGAGGCAATCCTGGACGAAACGTCAAAGGTGAATCTTCATTTTACCCGGTGCCGAGATGCCCAGTTTGAGGGCAACCCTCTGCCTGACACACTTTGTTTACTGAAAAACTTAGCCGAGCAAGCCAAATTGTAGGCTGATCGTACACTATAAATGCCATTTCTTGTACTACTTTATCACGGTTTGCAGGGCGTCTAATTAAATTTGAATTTTTCCAAAACTGCAACGTTTCTAGACGCATAAGAATTAATATGTTGATTAATGTGACACATTTCCTTCCAACTTCCTATGCATGCAACAGTTTTCTACCAATTCATGCGCCTTAACCGTTCACTAATAGGCTAATTTTCAGCCAATATGTGCACGCCTAGGTCCAGTGAGATTTTTGTAAAACGCCCTACAAACCGTGAAGGAGTGAGTAAAAGGCGTGCATGCAAAATATTTGACGTCATGGCGAGATATCGGAACTTGCAAAATCTGCTTTGGCCGCTGCTTGAGAGAAAAATGCATGCATGTAATTTTTCATGAATCCAAGTGCTAGTTTCCTCATCAATCAGACAATGAACAGTAGCAGAAGCCGGTACAGGTGAGACTGTTTGGGGATTCGGAATCCAACCATCACCAAAAATTTTCATCGACTTGTCATCTCCTATATATACCCAACTGCATGCCTTGCTTGAGAAGCTCGTGTCCATACAGAATACTTCTCCATGTAAAGGGAGAAAAACGGGGTTTAGAAGCATTCCAAAAATCACTGTTAGGAAAATACCTACCGTTCAACACAAGTGCACATAAAGAATCCGGGTCTGTGATTAGACGCCAACCTTGCTTCACGATCATGCCCTGGTTAAAAAGAGAGCAAGGTCTCCAAATCCCATGCCCCCTAATGTTTGGAGTAGACAAGTGCATTTTCCTCTTTCCATATCTTCCAAACCCCACCATCTATTATTGGCGATAATTGGCATCTATATTGTTACAAAGTCCAGAGTAATCCGCCTTTTTTTTAAGAAAAAAGTGAGACATTTCTCAAAACGGTACAGCGTGCTATTAGGGGCGCTACCGCGTGCTATTTAAAACATTATATACAGCTTGTTTGGCAACCTTTTGGGAAAGGGAATGGGATTTTAACGTCGCCCTCCCCTAGGTAAGAGATTAGTGGAAATTGAGCCTATGAACTTCCCTTCCCATTTCCTGCTTGACCCCAATTCCTCCCAGACTCTCGTATCCTGAAACTCCCAATCCCACCCTCCAACTCCCCCCCCAACCAAACGAGCTGTATAATTCTAGAATACTAACCGGCACAAGTCATTGTTGCTTCTTTGCGCGTACAACAACCAAATGCTATTTGTAAACTGACTGATTTTGAACACACTGGTTACTTACAATATATCAACAATTGCCCGTTCCTGCAAGCAAGGTTTAGATATATCCCTTCCCATAGGGCCCCCCGCCGGCGACTCTTTCCGTTGATCAGCAGCACCGGCCGCGGCCTGTCATGGAGAAGCCGAGCGTGCCCATTGCCCTATCAAGGAGCGTGGTCCTGACGGAGCAGAGCAGCATACCAAGCTTGCTGCTCTTGGGTAAGCTCGTCTCCGACTGCTCCCCGCCGGATTCAGCGGCCTCGCTTCCTGACAAGCTTCGCCAAATTTGGGATCCCTCCGGCACCGTGAACTTCTGGCGAGTCACGGAGGGCGCCTTCCTGGTCCAGTTCTACGAGGCCAAGGACCTGATGAAGGCGCACGACGGCGCGCCTTGGCCCTGCGGCGGCGACGGACACGACCTCTTCCTCGTGGAGCACGTCAAGCCGGGCACGAACATGGTCGATCAGATCGCGAGGCTCACCAAGGCCAATCTCTGGGTGCGGTTCCACGGAGTCCCCGTGGACCATTTCTCCACCAGCTCTGTATGCGCCCTCGCCGCGGCCGTCGGTGAGACGGTCAGCTGCGACCTGAGCCACACGTCCTCCCCCGAGTTCCTCCGGGCGCGAGTCCGGGTGGACATCACACGGCCTCTGAAGCGGTCCGTCGACATCACGCTGGAGAACGACGAGCAAGCGACGTCGGTGTCCGTGGAGTACGAGGGCGCCCCGGGCTTGTGCTGTTCCTGCGGAGTTCTGGGCCACCCAGCGGACCGCTGCCATTGCAGGGCAAACCTGCAGACTGCTGCAGTTGCGGCGGCGGTGGCGCCTTCTCGTCAGGAGAACCCGGCCGTTTACACTCCAAGCCACCTGAGGCCGAGACGGTCCACGTCCGGTTCATCATCATCATCATCATCTCACAGGGGGAAGAGTTCTCGACGTCACGAGGTCGTGTTTGCCCCAGCACCTCCAGCGCCACCAGGAAGAAAATCAGAGCAGGAGCGACTCTCCCCAGTAAACGGCTCTTGTTTCAGCTTCTTGAGCATCACCCGTCTCAGAACGTGGAGAAAGGGAACATCACTCGGAAGGAACAAATCTTCCAGCGCCGGGGATGATTCACAAGACGAACTGCTGCTAGTACCTGCTGCTAGTAACCGGGAAAATTCTGCACACGAGAGACTCGTTCAGGTATGGCATCTCTTAGATTAATTAATTGATTCAAGGGTCATTTGCAGTATTAACTCATATTGTACAGTTCGAGTTATCGTGTTATACATGTTTGCACTGTCCTCCAGGAATGCATAACTCGATCTCGTAGGTCAAATTGTCCATATTAAGAACACAAGAAGAAGAAGAAAAAACATCTTATTGTTATTACTACCTCCGATCCTAAATGAGTGTCGCCATTCTAAACTAGAGTTAGTTCAAAACCGTGACACTTATTTAGGACCGGAGGGAGTACTACATTTTGGCAATGGCAAAACGTCAAAACATACTATAAATATAATATGGAACAAAGGGAGTAGTTTGTAGCTAACATCATCATTTTGATATTTTCCTACACCGGTCCCTCTCTGATCGACCAACTAGCCAAAAGGACACCTTAACAATGGGAAACGGGGAAAGAAAAATATGTGTTTCATATCTTAGGCTTGCATACATGATGCAGCCAACAGAACCTTTCTCCCTCTCTCCCACATCATCACCTATCTCCAGTTTGTCATCTTTTATTACCAACGAATCATGGTAGCTAGTTCTATTGAAGATGAATTTACCAGATACTTGAAGATCTCTACCAAAGCGGAACTTTATCTTAAGGCTAACTACTAATATAGCCTCTTGATTTTAAAGGCAAAGAGGGAATGGAGACACTAAAATAATTTGTTCCCCTTTGGAAGAAATAATAACCTAGATAAATATAAGGTTCAATTTATTTATCTTTCACAACTAATAAATTAAAACTACACTATTCACTATAAAATAGACGACCTTATAGATGTTTGAATGGGCTTCAACATCTATCTACCTACTAGGCTACTACTACTATTTTATTATTATTTTGTCATGCATCAACAAACATATATGTATACACTATAATGCATGTACATTGGAATCATTTGCTAGTCTTCATGCATATGTGCACCACATATCAATAAATGCACATGCTAATTGATCATGAAAAGGCTGTAAAAATCATGTGTAAAATACAAAAAGTTTCATAAATATTCCACTTATAATAAATTGTCTATAAAATTAACCATAATATACTGTCATCAGCCAGTGAACTAGCACAAATATACTACAATAAGAAATTAAGATGAAAATAACCATGTGTAAATATACTACAACTGTATGTGTCTATAGAGAGGGAAGATGACGTTAATCACTTTGCACCTCAAACTAATCATGTTACAAGGAATGATTGATGGCTTGCTTGCATGAACAACAAAAGAGCATGCATGTACAATAAAAGGCAAGAATTAATTGGGAGTAAATTTGTCTTAAATTATTTTTTTAACCCAGGCTAGTTCACTGGTTGATGACTAGTCACCATAATTTTGTAATCTTCATATGACTAGAAATTTATAATACTTTCCTTGGCAATCTAATTGCAATATTTTTGTCGCACTAAGTTAATATTTTATGCTCTCTGTGTTCCAATATACAAGTTCATTGCGGGGACATGACAATGTATATAGCATGACACTTTTGACCATTAATAATTTATCAAGAACATGTTGCTTTATATAAAAATTATATAGTATGAAAGTATATCTCATGCTATATTTAGTAGTACCAATTCGATGTACTCCCTCCGGTCCTAATTACTTGTCTCAACTTTCTAGATACAAATGTATCTAGACAAAGTTGAGAAAAATAATATGGATCGGAGGGTAAATATTTGTACTTTCTCTATATCAAATAACCAAACAAAAAAAAGCTTGACCAAAGAGAATTCCATGAAGTGTGGCATGGTGCTATTTATGCTATTAGTAGTCGAAGTTAGACATTTTTCACTATCGAGTATATTGATTCTAGGAAGTCAAGCATTAAGGAACCAAGGTAGGATTTAGATTGTTTGGTACACATAACTGACATTTAATTAGAAAACAGTCACGATATTTGTTTTGTACTTTTTAGTTCTATACCCACACGAAAGTAATAGTCAAGGTTGCGTACAATTGTAGACCGTTGAAATTATAGAACACTATCTAGTAACTACTACTCCCTCCGTTCCAAATTAGTTGTCGCAACTATTTTCCAAAATAAGAGAAACTACAAACTGAAATCGTGTCTAGATACATGCATATGCATGTGGACCAAATCTCACCAAAACTATGACATTTAGTTTGAAACCGAGGGAGTATACTTTTACAGGTTATTACATTCAATTCATTGTTTTATTGCCATCATACTGGGCTAGAAGTAGCTAGTCCGCTTCAATTTTAAGGCAAATAATGCTGCTTCCTCATATGTGGTGTGCATATTTAGCAAAATTATGCTGCAACTTTTAGCCAATGTTGAGTTGAGGGTAATTTCCTTTTGTACCTTTTTGTGTTTTCTCTTTTGCCGTGGTTGACAAAACTTAAATAGATCTTTCACTACCTTAAAAAATGTTATTTGTTTATTTTTTGATGGGACCATGCGAGAGCGATCTTGCATAGAAATCCAAGGAGAGCGATATGATATATATCTATTTATTTTTGTAAGGGTTGGAAAAAGTAGAGCAAAATTCTGCTATATGATGGATAGACAGGCCTCAGTTAATTAGCTTCGTAAGTACACATGTGTATTTGTTTGATTGCAAAAATAGGCTACCGTTCACTATAACAATTAATGTTAACTTGCACTGTGTGAATCATAAAAAATACTGTATGGATCAATCTCTTTATTCATGACCTTTGTTCTTCGTAAATACATGATTTCCAGAGAAAGCTTGCTTCCAAATTTCCCTGATCTTGACTACTAATGAAAAAAAAAGGTATTTGGATTGGTAAGATGAAAAACACAATACTGAGATTATTCACTAAAAAACATACTCTCTTTGTTTCTACAAAGTTACGACATTTTAGAAAAAAGTATCTCACTTCTCTTTATTTGATCCTTATCTATGTTGGTTGTGTGAAATTGTACTATTTGTTTTTTCAAGAAAGATAGCTTAACAATATTTATTTACTTACGTGTTCCTATGAAAAGTAGCAATAAAAGTTTCATATTGGAGAAAGCGACAAGTCAAAACTGTCATATTTGCAGGAAAATGGAGTACTTGTTTGGCGAATGGAGATAGTGACAAGTCCACCTCATGATTTGTATTCATTCGTTTTCAGTTACCTAGTTCTTAGATGATATGTACTTCACTTGGCCTTTGGGATATGCACTTAAGTGACAAATAAGAAGAGTGTCCTAGTTGTTGTTATTTTACATTTTTACTGTATCATGTATTCCTTTACTTCACGTGATCATAGTTCCAACATACTCGATTTCAGAATATTTACCCGCTGAGCTTAGTTATTACAATCTCTTTTTGCACACTATACCTTATTTAAATGCCTACAATTTAATGATAGTGCAATGGAGAAAGTAAGATCAAATAAGGATTTGTGATGCCTATGCAGGAGCCTTCCATCGTGGAAGCACAAGAGACTCAGCTAGACACCACCACGATCAGGCACTCACATTTTATTGTAAAAGCACATGGGTCCAGGTCCAGGAAGCATGCGAGGATAGAAGTAGTGGTGGAAACACACTGCCCACCGCAGTTAATAATGGGAGCAATGCAATGGCTATCCAAAAAAGGCAAACATACAGGTCAGCATGAAAGGTTTACTATTATCGCATTCTAGAAGTAGGACATATAAAATTGCAATCCGGCTAGCCTAGCCAATCCCAGAAATTCTACACATATTTTCATTTTGCTGATAATTCTTAGGGAGTTGGCTAGAAGTTGTAAATGTGATTTTTCATTCATGGACACCTGTGCAAGCAAGTAGAACAAATCTACATTTTCTAATGAACGCTAAAATATCATCGATATTTTTTGTATTTACGTTAATTGCTATATGGTATCTCTGTTAATATATTCCACGCCATCAAAACCCAAAAACATGCTCGGTGCTATGTTTAGATTGTTTCCCGAAACATTAGCAGCACGTTATTTACTCCAAAGTAAAGTTGAGTAGAATAAAAGAGCAAATATTTTAAATAATTTCAGAAAATTCACTGAACCCAACTCTTAGGTTGTTACTTGATTTTTGTACGACAGGTTTGGATGCAGCATACGACGGCAATAGAGGCATCATCAGTATCTTCGGCTTGAAGATTGACCAAAACACGGATCCAGTTGATCTGATAGCGTATCTGCTTCCCAAGATGAGGCCAAAATCCGGACTTGCCGAGACCCAAACAAGACCTGACAGCCCAGCAAGATTTGCTGACACGATGATGCGTTTCCATGATGCTAACTGCTGCAGGGAAGCCTCCAAGGAATCAGTAAAGAATGGGATATAGTTAAGAGAACGTATGATACTGGTTAATTACTCAAAACCAGATGATTTTAGCCTCACCAGTGGAGATATTTTTGAATTTTATCCTTTTATTTACTGAATTTGGAGAATTGTATAAACCAACAATTTTTGGGGCAGTTGTTAATTACACAGAACTACCACTATTGGATTTTGTTGCAGAAAACTAGCAAACCTATTTGGGCAGAACCTAAATCAGTTGATCGTACCATTACAGGTATTCAATCCTCTTTGTTACAAAATCTAGTTGCTGCCAAACACTTCCTTTTTATAGAGAGATTTATACAACATAATTGTGCGTATCAATATCTGAATACCGATGGATGGAGTTAGAGCATCTCCACTCGGCTTCCTACGACGCCGATCCCAAGGCGAATTTTAGGTCCGAACGCCGAAAATTGGCCCAGTCGCGTTCCCAGGACCCCGGTTTTGTTCGGATTTGGGCGAACTTTGGTCCGGACTTCCCAGGCCATTCCTAGCATCCCGGGAACGCCCTGGGGACGCCGGACAAAACGAAAACGGGCGTGGGCCAGCTCTATCGGCGAGACAGTCCCATTCCCCACACCACTCGCCCAGTCTGCGGCGAAAAGCTCCCCAGCTGCCTCTGCCGCCATGACTTCGCCAGCGGAGCTCCACCCGCCGAGACGTATCCATGCCTCTAGATAGGTCACCGTAGAGGCGCCCTTTCAGCCGCCGATTTCGCCGCCCCTCTCTCCACCCAGACTTCGTCGTAGCTCGGCTTCGCTGCGGGCTCCCACGACCTCGCCCGCCAAGTGTTTGGCGTTTTGCTGGTTCTTACATGGACTCTGACGACGAGGAGATGTTCACCATGTTGCTGGAGGAGGAGAACGCCGCTGCCGCCAAAGATGCACAGCACACGCAGATCCTTGCCTCCCTCGCTCAACTGTACTTGTAGACGGAAAAGCCGAAGCGTCGAGGTTCGGCAAAGGGTCACCGGAAATGCAAGGCAAGGTAGAGGATGGAGGGCTACTGCATGTTGTACGCCGACTATTTCGCCGATGATCCGCTCCACAAAGAGGTCGTGTTTCGGCGCCGTTTCAAGATGAGCCAGAAGCTCTTCCTCAAGATCGTGCATGACATCCGTAAATTCGACCCCTATTTCGTATGCAAGAAGGACTGCACCGGTATGGTTGAGTTTTCCTCACTGCAGAAGTGCACAGTGGCGATGAGGTTGCTTGCATATGGAGCGCCAGGTGACAGGGCCGATGACTATATCCGCATGGTCGAGTCCACCGCCATCGATTGCTTGTACAGGTTCTGCAGGACAGTGATTGCAGTGTTTGGGAAACAGTACTTAAGAACACTCACTGCCGAAGACACTGCTCGAATCATGGTAGTCAATAAAAGTAGAGGATTTCCTGAAATGCTTGGAAGCATAGACTGCATGCAT
Source organism: Avena longiglumis (assembly GCA_030063025.1). Taxonomy (NCBI): domain Eukaryota; kingdom Viridiplantae; phylum Streptophyta; class Magnoliopsida; order Poales; family Poaceae; genus Avena; species Avena longiglumis. The sequence continues at coordinate 543,803,612 of CP125973.1, read as the reverse complement.
TGGCAGTGGAAGAACTATCTATTTGCATGGCAGGGTACAAAGGCCACAAAGGCGGTTGCACTGTGATACTCGAGGCCGTTGTTATGCATGATCTTTGGATCTGGCACTCCTTTGGCATGGCAGAATCGAACAACGACATCAACGTCCTCAACTCCTCAACTCCTCAAATGTCTTTGCCAAGCTTGTTGAGGTTCATGCTCCATGTGGACTTTGAGATCAACGGACACCACTACAACAAGGGATACTATCTAGCAGATGGCATCTATTCAAAATGACCAATATTTGTGAAGACTATCTCAAAACCAATGCTCCCCGAGCATGCTCAGTTTGCCAAGGAATAGGAAGATTGCATTAAGGACGTGGAGCGGGCATTTGGTGTGCTCCAACATAGGTTTGCAGTTGTCTGGTTCCCTGCTATGACCTGTTCAAAAGATCAGATATGGAAAGTGATGAACTGTTATGTGCTGTTGCGGAACATGATCATCAAGGATGAGAGGAAGAATCCAGTGAGTTTGGTCAAGCAGAATGAGCCATACTATTGACAGGGACCTCTTGTCGAGCCTGATCACCAGGTTCCTCCAACCTAGGCTGCCTTCATCGCCATGCGTCAGGAGATCCGAAATCCGATAGTGCATCAACAGCTGCAGAATGATCTGCTTGAGCACCTATGGATACACAGGGGCAACACGTAGATCCCAAGCATGAACTGGCCAAACTAGGCCGAAATATATTGTATTTTCATTGTACGCCAAACTATATTTAAATTTACACTGAACTATGGTCAATTTTATACCAAACTTGGCCAAACAGTGCTCTGTATTCATATTGTCGAACTATCTATACCTACCTAATCTATACCTAATAATAAAGCACGAAGTGTTTCTCCCGGTCCAACACTTTTTTGGACCGATTTGCCCTCCCACCAAATACTATATTACCACCAATACCCATCCGCAAGTTTTTCTTGTCCCTTTCCGCACGATCGAATTTATCTCGATATATGGCCCAACTGGTGCAGCGAGCGGCCCATGAGAATGACCGATCGGTTCTTGTGTTGATATAAAAATAGTCCCACCTCGCTTTGTTACAATGGATTTGACCTGTTTATATACGTACAAGAGTTGCCTAAAACATATCCTCAATAGCCTCTCAAACTAACAGAAAAATATGATGGAGAAAAGATGTCCGCATATAGAAGACCCGTGAGCGCACGGCCGGGTGAGAGCTGGAGATGGATGTTGCTGCTCGACGTAGGCACGTGGCACAGCTAGACCACTCGGGTGGGAGGAAGATAGAGATGGAAGTTGCTCGAGTTTGCCTAGACGAGAGGGGATACTCACACCAAGATGCAAGATGGGGGGACGCAGAGGCGAGCTTGTAGGGTGCCGCCCGAGCGCGCGCGCACGTCTTTTCAATAGGGCTGCATGGAGGCGTAGTGAACAGCCGGAGAATGGAGAACGCTCAGCTCGGGGATGTAGGCGGACACAGACGTCTGTGTGTGTGAGTCCGTCAACTCATAGCAAAGAAGCAGATTCTTTCATACTTTCTCTTCAGGTGTCCGCCTAGGACACGGACGTCCGTGTGAGTCCGTCAAGCTCACGTTCTCCCACCACTGGATTTCCAGGTACAGGTCTGGTTTCTTTCAACCTTTCCTCTTCAGGTCTCCCCCGATCTATGCAGTGTCTTCTTAGTAACTGAAGGATGTAGGTTGTGTTTAGAAGTTAATTGCTATGTGTTGTCGTTTGTAAATAGTATATATAAAACCCAAACTCATTTGCTGCCCTTGGTTGGTTATGCAGAATAGTTTTGAATGTACTGATTGATTAAGGTACCAGTTGAAAATCAAGATCTTGCTACTGAAAATTCTGTACTCGTTTCAAATTTATATGTCTATCTGTACTCAACCCGTTCTTTTTTTTTTGAGGGAAGGACAACATGTTCTCGACTATTCATTTTCCTGCAAACGATGTGCTGATGTGTCCATTTGCTATTATTTATTTATGGATACACAACGAAACAGGATTATCTGAAATCATCAAGGAATAGATCCTCCTATGCTTATATCATGTACGAACATATGAATATAAAAAATTACTCCCTCTAGCCCATATTACTTGACTTGGATTTATCAAATTTTGGTTGAACCTATAGTGTCTAGATTCATCCAAATTTAAACAAATTGAAGTCAACTAATATGGATCGGAAGGAGTATTTATTTTACTTCGTTTGAAGCCGTAGCAACGCACGGGTTTTGTGCTATAATATTTTAAAGCAAAAATAATAATACTCTACATGCGTACGTTGATTCCATCCAAAACGAAAAAGGCTAATTAAGCACGTACACGTGTGTGCGTGTGTCCATGCCTGCATCTAAGGGGCGATGAAAACCATCTAGGACGAGTAGTATAGATTTTTGTCTTGAAGAGTAAAAAAAAATTCAGCATAATTATATGTATTTGCATGGCACGACAGGCGGTCAGTTCTGCACGAAGGGTACGCGAGGTTTATGATAAAATGGTCTCTGGAGTTGTTGGGTGCACGGATTGCATTTTTGTTGTAGCTAATTCTGCTGCAATGGGAGGGTTATTTGCATAAAATGAGATAAAATAGTTAAGTATTTTTTTATTTGTTCTGACGGTACTATATTCAACAATTTTGCATTAGCAAGTACAACTGTATTATATCCTTGACTTGCCATCCTTCCGCAAATCCATGTATGTATATTTAGAAATTTATGGTCACGTATCATGTGTTAGACAATGCTTGATTGTACGATCTCAACAGAATAATTTCCACCTCCAAAATATGTTTCCTTTTTAACATGCTATACAGATTCCTACTATGTTATAATAATGAGTTATATTTCTCGTTTTGTGATCCTGACCCAAGTCCTTCGGTGATATTAAACCTATTATAGAGGTGCGGTTTGTATGTGTCTTCAGCTTTCATTGTCACAACAAAATTTGCAGATGCGTCATGTACCTTTTAATATGAACGATATGGAATGAAAAATACAAACAAAGTTTTAGAAAATAGATTTTATTGTCATGATAATTTCTATACAAATTAAATTATTTAGATGAATGAAAAAGAAAATAGTTAAGAAAGAACTGAGAGCTTTGATATGCTAGATGGGTGAAAACTGTGCTGTGGTAAATGGTTTTAGTGAGTGATCTTCTCTTCAAAAAATACAAATCTTGGTGGACAAGTGGACAAATGTGATATGGCTGAGACCCGCACATACGAGAGGACTTTCGTTTACCTTTCAAGACCTAGACCACTTTGCATACCTCAAGCCGGCATTCTCGGAGCCCTTCGCCTTTGAAGAGTGGGGTTTCTCGGTTGACAGGACCAAGCTCGTGCCTCACGACAAGTTGAATCATACAGAACGAACCGTTGCAACGCACGGGCATTTAACTAGTAATAATAAAGCACGAAGTGTTTCTTCCGGTCCAACACTTTTTTAGACCAGTTTACCCTTCTATTAGACACCAAATTACCCACTAATGCCACCGGTAAGTGATTAAAAAGAAAAATAAACCCGCTCTATCTTTGCTTCTCCTGATCCAACCGTGGTAGATAACGGATCCACATCCACATCCACAACCCAGCCTATACTCTCCAGGCCTAATCACCAAACCAAGCCCAGTTAATCGTGCATGAAAAATCCGTCTGGACGTGCGTACACGTTTAGTCCCATCTCATCTCTTTTCAATGAGTCCTACCGGGCGGCAGCGAAGACGGGCTGCACTGTTGCTGGCGGCAGAGTCAGAGTGAAGGCAGGAGGAAGACAGTGGTAGGTGGGAAGTGGGTTCCGCGTGCGTGCGTGGCGCTAGTAGATCAGGTGGTTCCGTGCATGTAGTGCGTGGTGTGGTGTGTCCTTAGGACGAGTTTTGTCACCGCCAAGTAAGAGTTAAATCCATCTAACATCATTGAACTTGTGGAGCAAAATCAATTTGATCATTATACAATAGGAATATGAATTTATGGTCACTGAATACGTGTCGGAGCGTCATACATGGTCACCGCTCACAGTGTAGAAGTGTATCTCGTGATGTGGCGCTGAGTGGGACCCGCTGACAGGCTGGGTTGTTTTGAGAGAAAGCCCCTCAAGAAAAATACAACAACAGCCTGCCCATCCTCGTCTTCCATGGGACACTCCCCACCTCCAGATCTCGCCGCCGGCTATTTTCTTGCTCCGCGCCCCTCCCCAACCTCCAGAGCTCGCCGGCGGCCACCTTCCCTACCCCACGAGATCCTGCTCCCTACAGCCACGGCTCATCTTGTTCATCATTCCGTAGATCGCCCCCAACGCACGCGCCACAAGAGAAATCGAGGAATTCGAAGGTCTCCGCTGGACAGGACCGTAAGGGGTAGTGGCGTACTGGGGAGATCGGGCTTGAGGTCAATGGTGAGCTGCACGGCCACCATGTCGCCCGCGGCGGCGTCTCTGGAGTCGAGCACAGCGCGCAAATCCCCAATGTTGGATCAGAGCCCTGCATGCAAAAAATCGCCATTGAGGTGAGTAGACGTGCAGACATAAAAGAGAGAGGAACAGAAGCGATTTGACATTTGTGCTGGGACGGGACATGGGAGAGGAGGTGTGTCACGTCTGATGCCACTTACGAGCTTGATCATGGTGATGGCGGTGCTGCCGCTGCAGAAGCTGTCGAGGGAGGGGCGGGAGCGGAGGTCTTTGTCCATGTCCTTGTAGGCACGCATGAAGGCCTTCCTCCACGCTGTGGCCGGCATGTCGAGCCCGTTCTTGGACGAGGCGCGAGCGGCGGACATGAGCCTGAGTGGCAGCGAGTCATGCGCTTTGCGTGCCACCAGGTTATCGTGCGGCCCGTGCCCGTCGAACACCCCGCAGAGCACGCCGTCCTCCTCCCTGCTGAACCCCTGCACCACATCGACCGAATAAATCACCGAGAAGCCAGTCAATCAGCAGTCGCATCGAAGCGGAAAGGACAGGGAGTAGTTTTCGGGTAATTAGTTAGCTTACATCCCAGATGAGCACGGTGTCCTGGTTGATCCCCTTGCGGCCGTGCCTGCGTGAAGACGGACGCGGTGCGGCTGCAGCCATCGTTGGATAAGATCGGCCGGGCACCATCCCCAGATGGTCCTTCTGCGGCGCCTTCCACCTCCCCCGGCGCTTCTTCCCGTCCTAAATTGAGGGCCACCGACGAGGAATTCGAAGGTCTCCGCTGGCCAAGACCACGAGGGATGGGCGAAGGCGGCCGTTGGATGCCCGAGGTCTGACGACAACACACAAGGGGAGAGAAGGTGTCGTGCTCACGGATCATGGCGAATTAGGAGTGAGCGTTCCATGAAAGAAAAATATGATCTGAGGGCTTTTTTGCAAAATAAAACATAACTAGAGGCTGACAGTGGGTCCCAGCTCGCCATATCATCGAATACGCCTCTACATTGCGAGCGGTGACTGGGTGTGACGCTTCGACACGTATTGAGTGACCGTAAATTCGTATTTCTGTTGTACGGTGACCAGACTGATTTTGCTCGGCAAGTTCGATGATGTCAGATGGATTTAACTCGCCAAGTAATACTTCTTGAGAGAAAAAAGCTCTCCTCCACCTCCCTCATGAGCGGTGCGCCTCCCTCCCGAGGGGGAGCTCTGCTCCGCCTCCCTCCCGATCCCCGTTCCCCAACACTCTGCTCCGCCTTCTCCCAAGCAGGAGCTCGAGATCTACAGCGCAGCGTCTCTTTCCGGCCGAAAAAAATCCCCCATCCTCCGAACAGAACTTCCATGGCCACCACCGCATCCTCCCGCCGTCACCGGCGACCTCCAGCCCCTCCTTCCGGTGTAACGGAACAGCGAGGGCCTGGACCTTCTTACCGTCGGGCCTGCCCGAACTACCTTTTCTGCGGTGTGCCCCTTGGGCACTCTACGCTGACTCTCCACCAGAAGCAGGAGAAGGAATCCATGTCCGGGTGACTTGCCAAAAAAGATGATTGATTTATAATCCAATCACCTTGCTGTGGAAATTTACGAGAGGTGGTCTTCACCGTCCCGGGTTTCAGACGAGGTGAGGGGAGACGGCGTGGCCGTGCATCAAGACGCGGCATCAGCAGAGTGGAGGATTTGTTGAATACTAGAAATATGAACGACTTGACCATGGAGGCCATGAACTAGCCCATGAGGACGGGCCGCTAGGTGTGAAGGACGCGATCTTGGGGACGTGCTACCATGGGGAAGCCACAAGCATCCATGGACCATGTTGTGAAGAGGAGTCAGGGGAGCGGAGTGGTCAAGGGGAATCCCAAATCTTTGCACTAATCTGAACATCAATTTCAGAGTATCACATGGAGCATACTATAGAGGTATATTTGAAGAACAGTCTTCTCGTGACACCAGCAGCACAAATGACTATGAGATTTTAGAGAATATTTTTGAGATCCCCGCATTGATGGGGCCTTGTGAAGGTGTGGTACTCACAAATTTTGGAAAAGCAAAACTACGGCGAGCTCATCATATAGGGTCAACGTGCAGATGGGGCTACTATTGCTTGATTCCTAGGTTTGTTTTGTGCAATCACATATGCATTGCACTTGGGAAGTTCGGTGAGGAGAAGAGGGAAAATTTGGGAGGACATGGTAGATATGAGGTGGAGAGAGATGTGGAAAAATTGAAGTTTTACTGGAAAAAATAAACTTTATAAAAAATAGTGATTTGTGTTGTATAAATTATGATACAGTTTTATTTTATCTTGTACAAATTTGGCCGATATAGAAAATCAACAAAGTAAAGATAGTTGAAATATTGAAGAGGCCATTAGAGTCAAAAAAAAATATTACTTTCTAAAATAATTAAAATGTCTCTTAATATAATTTTCTAAAATATAAAATAATTTTTACAATTGTCAAATTATACAAAGTGTTCATTTTATATTTAGTGATGATAAAAATTAAAACCGTAGCAACGCACCGGCATTCGGCTAGTGCTAAAAAATGGACGAATTTGAGCCGAATTTAGGCGGAAAAAGACGTCCCGAAAACTCAGTCTGGGAACGCGAGTGGAAAACTCAGTGTTCTTAGGCAAAAACGTGTTTCGTCCGGCCCTATTTAGGTACGGATTTCGGCCTGGAAACGTCCAACGAGTGGAGATGCTCTTATACACCAGTCACTTCACCATATTTAAGTTGTGTTTTACATTATGGTGGATTGTCGCCTAAACCAGCTTTTGGCTATTTTAGTGTTTGCTTAACCCACTTTTAGCGATTCATGGCTAATTTTTCATAGCAAATTCTAAGATAAGTACAACACAGTTCCACAAACGCAAACTAAGCCTAAGGCATGGTTCAAAATGGTTGACTTGTTACATAGGACCCATCCTCATGGCCAATGGATATTGTGGAGTTCAATAGTTAATAGTCAAACTATATGTGGTTCCCTAATCAAATTATCACATTCCACAAGAAAACAGAGTAATTATTATAATTAGATAGAGAAGTGCAGGAAGCAACGCCTTTAGTTCGAATACAGACATCAGGTTCTTTCTTTAGCTCTGGAAAAAAAATAAGAAGCAACACGTAAAGTTGACAGTAATATAATTGTTTGCCACTCATGGAACTAAATATCCAAAGCTGATGCGACGTGTCGAGGTTTGGTGATTTCAGTGCTAAAAGATGGAAAGGAAATAGCAGGATCTCGGAAGTTTGGCAGGGATTATAAAAATATAAGTACAACACGGTTCAGTTCAGCAAACACAAACAAAGGCTAAGAGATGGTGCACAATAGTTGACTTGTTCCATCAGACCCATCCTCATCAGGGGCAATGGATATTGTAGAGTTCAATACCCCAAATCAAAGTATACGCGTTCCATGATAAAACGGAGTATATTATAATTAGATTGAGAAGTGTAGGAAGCAACGCTTTTAGATCCACTAGACACTGGGTTTTTTTCTTTTTTGAACAGGACACTGGGTTCTTTATTTGGCTCTGGGAAAAATATTAGAAGCAACCAGAAAAGTGACAGTAATATAATTGTTTGCCACTCATGTGGAACTAAATTTCCGAAGCTGATGCCAAGTGCCGAGGTTTGGTGATTCAGTGCAAAAAGATGGAAAGATAATAGCAGGATCGTAAATTTTGCATGGATATATTACTGGCAGGAAGCAATCCTAAGTTCACTGTACCTGTACTGTGAAAAGGAAATAAGCCACACACAAGGTTTGTCGTCTGTTTCGACCGAAAAATAGTACTCTGTCCGTTCAATAATGTAAGACCTTTTAGATATTTCAAAAAAATGGACTAGATACACTCTAAAATGAGTGAACTTACACACTAAAACACGTCTACACACTGTGTTTTAGAAAAAAGTTAGGATGTCTTACATTAGTGGAAGGGGGAGTAGAGTAGTAGTAGGGAGTGTTTAAATAGCACCCAGTTGTTTACAATTGGTAACAACCAAACTTGTAACATCTACTTAGTAAATACACCGGAACAATTCTTACCCAATAAAACAAAATTTCAATTTCATTTGGCAGTACAGATATTATTGTAACTGCTAGTAAAACAACAGTATACTACCATGAAAACTTAGTGGTCGGAACAATTAATGGTATTCAAATGAAAGGGAAACACAGCAAGCACGAAGATTATGTTTTTGTTAACGAAAACAAAACAACCAGTTGTTGATGATTAATTAGCAAAACCATAGTGATTTGCCACTAGGTGGAGCCTAACTGAATCTCCGAAGCAGATGCGAGGTTTGGAGATTTAATAGACAAGATTATCACGTACAGCAGCCCTATGACATGATTGGCATGGAATATTGACTAGTGTAGTAAGAGGTGCATACGTTTGATTCTTTCCTTGGGTTGCTGTACTTACCATGTAATCGCTACACCATAAATATATCCATGGGAATAGACCAGATCCATCGACTCTATCTTTCTGCCCTCGATCTTCCTTGCTACCGCCATGCTTCAAGCATACATGCCGGTGGGAGGCATGAATCAAGATATGCAAGGAGCAGGGCAAGAAGGAGCCGGCAACAGCAACAACTGGATGGAGGCAGTGAAGCTGAAAATCAACGAGGAAGCTGAGGACGTTTCCTTGAGCCTGATCCCTCCCTACTTCCGAAGGTTAGACCAAATTAGTAACGAACAGTGCCCATCCATTTTCATGCCTCGCCGCCATGTAGCAGCTGTTGCCGTAGTGGCTCCCATGCCCATGATTGCACAGAGGCCTTCTTCCCAGCAACCCCTGGATCACACCGGGGACGCAGCCAGCAGAGGGTCGAGCGGCGGCGATGTCATCTTCGCTGCCCCCATGCCCACGACTGCAGATACGCCTTCGCAGCAACCCCTGGATCAGGCCGGGGCCGCAGGCGGCAGCAGAGGGTCTACTGGCGGCAACGTCATCGTCGCCGCCATTGGGCCATACTACCACCACCACCAATCGGAGTCACAGCCGCCTCTCATCACACATGCCAAGAAGTGTGCCATCGTGAAGTTCCTTGCTCGTGAAGAGTTTGGCCTCGATCCCGTTGCCTTCCTCCGGTGGGCACAGGAAAACGATGCCTGGGCTCGTGGATGCTACGAGCGCGACACGGTCACAATGGGCCCTGAGGCGCTCGCTGAGATTCTTCTGCTCGATGGTTGCCTTGTACTCTTTGCTATCTTTCTGCTCAGGTCAAGCGTGCGAGAGGACCAGCGGCCCGCGGAGCTGGCTCATAATGCCAAGCACAGGGAGGTGTTCATCTACCTGTCCGCGGACATATCCCTGCACATGAAACAGACCAGGCTGGACCTGCTGTTGCTGGGCAACCAGATCCCCTTCTTCGTGCTCGAGGAGCTTCACAGCCGACTGAAAGCCACCTTCTTTCGGGGAATCGAACACAGTATAGAGAAGCTCGCTCTCTCCTGCTTCGATGACATCCACCCCAGTCCCATCAAACTGCAGGTGGGAGAAGCAGGAACCATCCCATCAACGGTTCATCACCTGCTGCACCTTTTCCACTGGTCCCGGGTACCCCAAGGCAAGCACGCCGTCGACATTCCCACGATCCTGCTCGGCGAGCCAGAATCTAACCTCCCCTGCGCAACCTGGTTCGAGGACTCCCTGACCAGCTTCAGCAAGCACGCTGCTCCAGGCAACAGCTCACTGCAAATCGTCTTCGAGAGAAAGATGTTTGGCATACGAGGGGTGCTGTGCATGCCCGCACTGCACATCCACGGCTACAGCGAGCTCGTCTTCCGCAACCTCATCGCATTCGAGCAGAGACATCTCAGGTGCGGACTCGGCGTTACCGCATACTCCATCTGCATGGCTCGGCTGCTGCAGAGTGTGGACGACGCCAAGCTGCTGAGGAAGAGCGGGATCCTAGCGCACACGCACGAGACGGACAAGGAGATCATCGACCTCTTTAGGGGGCTCGCGGATGAGTACCATGACACCTTATATTCCAAAGACCTGCTTGACCTCTGCAAGGCTGTGGCGGAGCATCATAGGACCACAGCCGCCAAGGCCGTGAAATGTGTCGTGCTGCAGTGCTTCCCTAGGCAAACCGTGACCTTCTTCGTCATCCTCGGGGCCCTCATCTCCATTGCCACGCTCATCAACACCATCTACTCCGTGTACAGGTTCTATCACCCAGTCAAGAAGTAATATATGGAAACACCAGAACAGAGTGGATTCTGACTCTGCTGCAACAGGATTCTGACTCGCCGATTGTGTGCTTTCTCCCTGAAATACAAGATATGCAATGCTTGTTGTGTACTCCTTTCAAATACAGTGCATTCTAGTTTTGTTCTAAGTCATACTTTGTTAAATTTGACTCATTATTGTGATTCTTGGAATATAGACACTTCTTACTGAATTGAGTCATAATGAAATATATGTCTGAGTAATGTACTCATCTGATATCGTAAATAAAACAAGAATGGATAAGTTTTTATGGAGGTAACATACAGTTAAGAACGGATACGACCGAAATTGTACCAGACAAGGAAAAACAGGTTAATGATGGTACGACTGAAAAAAAGAAGATAGGACCACAGTCCAGAACGGAAAGGAAGAGAACAGCTGTTCTTGCATAAATAGACTGAAAAGAACTAAAGACAAAAAGTTGTACCCCATCCAAATCAAATTGACATGCTTTTTAATTTCTTATGATGCTCCATCTGTTTGGAATTGCAGTGACTACAATTACATTAGCCTAGCGAGTTTTTACTAACTGTGATGTCCAATATAATCTGTTCAGCTGAATAGTAACATAATCAAGATGATGGGCTGCTACCTAGTTATCAATTTATTTACTGAACACCTAGTTATTGATTGCTAGTTTACGTAAGAAAAATGCCAGACAACAAAACATAATCCAATTGCCACATTGAAAGATAAAAGAAACCACATGAAACAGGTGTATAAGTAGCAAGACTTCAGGATGATGCGTCAAGTTCAGTTCCCTTGGTAGTTTAGAGCTGATCTTGCTGCTAGAAGTTACTTCAGGGTCTAAACATAGTATTTTGAGAAACAATGAACTGGCTAACAAAGAAGATCAAAAAAACAAAGATGATGCAGAGTCCCCGACATATCATGACGAGCTGGGGTAACAACAAACATAATGTGAATTCAGCACTAGAGAAAAGAAGCAGGAAGAGACAAAGAGCAAAACCTCAAGGACAAGGAGCAATACATATAAGCATGTGTGAAGAGGTTGGGATCCAACTCTTACGATCATTTATATCAACATACAAGGATTATATTCGAAAGGCTATTTTGGACCTTATACGACACACTCAAGGAAGAATGTGCTTTCTTTCTTGTAAAATTTAAATCAGATGTGAACTCGAACAAGCCAACGTTTTCACATGAGGCCTGGGCTGGAGACAACCATGTCCATGTGAAGGTTGTTGTGGCATGGATGTGGTTAATATGAAGGAGCAGTTAATTACAATGACTTGATTCTTTGCAAAGAAAGCAAAGCCAAATAAAAACCTGATCATGTTTTTTACAAATGAACTACATTGACCTGGCAAAGTAAATGCTTCTGTTGTTTATTAATTGGAATGCATAATCCCCATTACAATCAGGTCGTAATCAAGGGTCTCTCAGCCTTGATTCATCACAGAGGGTTCTGGGGAAACAAATGATTTGGGAAATGTACTAATACTACATAAGATAAAAAAAAACATAATGGTGTATATATGTGTCCGTTTGTGTCTTCGTCTAACCTTTAACCAGGTCAGCGGGAATCTCTTGATATGGTCATGGTGCCCCATCAAGGACAAACTTTCTATACTTGATGCGACAGTCAGTATGACTAGAAAAAAAACAAAAATCTAGATTTTATTAGTAAGAATGACAATCCTTGATGAGCTCACAGCGTGGTCCTCCAAGATCTTTTCTTTTCTACAATCGAATACCAAAGTAAACTTGAATGAGCCAATGAATGAATCCACGAAAGGTCGGAGAAGGAGACGGCCAGGTAAGGGTGGTTGACAAGGAGCAACTAATTAAAAACGAAAAATTGGTAATGTTTTGTTTAGAATGGTAGCAGATCGATCTCGGTGACTTGTCCAGCCAATGGGGAGGCAGGTACATCTGAAAAGGATGGAATTGTAGTTTTAGTTTTCTTTTTGAAGTTCAGCTATTTGCTTTCTTTTAGGTTTTTTTTTTTTTTTGGAAATTGTGAGCCCAACCATGTGAAGGTGGTTGATCATGGACGCACTTTGCACTGAACATCTTGAATACAAAAAGGAATTGATCATGTTTGTTACAGAAATATACCAGATGCAGATCGGTTGGTGTACTTTGCAAAGTCGATGCTTCTGGTATTCAATTATATATGCAACCAAGGATCAAGGCGAGCCACCCAGCATTTTCATCTGCAGTTATGATCCTTTTTGTTCGAAAGGGGGCATACCCAACCACTTATGCTCCTTCAAATCTGCAGAGAAGGGAAAAAGATGAGGCCGCCATGAAGTATTGAGTAAAATTAACCAAACTTAGGTCTCAGGGACATCTTGCCGGCGACATGGGATGTACACTAGTTTTCCCTTTCCTGTAATGTAATGTGCTCCCTCCAAACCCATATTAGATGACTCAAATTTGTCTAGATTCGAATGTACCTAGCACTAAAACTTGACTAGATACATCCGTATCTCAATGAATCTAAATCACCTAATATGGGTCAGAGGGAGTATCTATTAGGAGGTTTGTAACAAAAATTATACCTTTTCAATAAAATGAAACGCAAAGGTCTTTCGCATTTTCTCAGTTTTTTTAGAGTTAAATCCATCGTTAGTCATCGAACTTGCTTAGCAAAGTCAATACGGTCATTATACAACAGGAATACGAGTTTACGATCACTGAAGACGCGTCGGAGCGTCACTCGCGATCACCGCTTGCGCTGTAGAGAAGTATTTGACGACGTGGCGAGCTGAGGACCCACTGTCAGGCAACTTCATATATACACAAATAATAACCACTTACAGGAGGGCTTTTTTGCAAAACAGCCGTCCCATCCCTGGGTGTTGTGACCTGTCTGTGCTCCACCATCGACATGCCAGCGCCGTCGTCGCCCTTCTCCAGCAGCCTGGCGAAGCATAGGAGCGCGCGCGACTCTGTGATGATTTTGCAGACTACCGCATGGCCCTAGGCGAGCTTCCACAGAGCCTTCGCCGCCATGTCCTTCATGTGCGCCTTCGTGGCCAGGTCCTCGGCCTCGCGTGATCCACGGCTGCTCGAACCGTTTGAGCTCAGCTGGGGCCTGCCCGGTGTTGCAGCTGTGACTCGGGTCCTGCCGACTGCCGCGGATTGCATCTGGTTGCTGTGCGCTGGCTGATGGCCACCGTTGGAGGCTTCTGACGGTTTGCTGGCGGAGTAGGTAGTGGTTCCTAGGAGCATGCTGGGCGTGCTGACAAGCACAACGTAGTGAAGCGACCTCATGGACTCCGGCGGCGGGGTTGCAATGTTCCTGCTGCTGCTTCCACCGACAAAGTACCTATTGTTCTCTTGGATGGTGCCAGCGACGAGGAGGCTGACAAGGTGACTGACGGAGTTGTTCTGCGCGAAGAGGTCCTGGCATATCTTGCTGTGGTGCACGAGCAAGGCGATGGCCCTGCGACCGCGGCCTGCACGCGCATCGGCGGCTCCTTCAACGTGGCAGCGTAGACGGAGCACACGCCGGCGTGGAGGAGCCTGTCAACGCTGCCCTCGTCCCGGCCAAGGAGCCCGAGCGCGGTGGTGGGCGGCCTCCTAGCCGTCCTCGGTGCCTTCCTTGAGCATCCTGACGAGGGGCACGACACCCTCCTCCTCGACGATGAGCTTGGCGAAAGTGGGGGTTGTCGCGGGCGAGGGAGGCAAGGGTGGAAGGCAAAGTCAGGCCGCACGACGAGGCTACCGGTGTGGAGGCGCGCGATGTGGTCCTAGATGAGGAAGAGTATGGGGTCGTTCTGTGCGAGGTTGGGAATGCCGCGTAGGTCGTCATCATCTCCGCCGTTGCCGTCGCCGTCAAGGCACAGGGAGGAGATGTGGATGAGCCAGGCGACGTCCTCGAGCGCGGTGTCGAGCAGCACGAGGGTGTGCTGGATTTTTTGGGAGCTAGGACATGTCGATGGTGGAGCAGAGACAGGTGATGGGACCCCGGGACGACCGTTTTGCAAAAAAGCCCTCCTATAAGTGATTATTATTTGTGTATATATTAAGTTGTCTGACAGTGTGTTCTCAACTCGCCACGTCGTCAAATACTTCTCTACTGCGCTAGCGGTGACCGCGAGTGACGCTCCGACGCGTCTTCGGTGACTGTAAACTCGTATTCATGTTGTATAATGACCGTATTGACTTTGCTAAGCAAGTTCGATGATTAACGATGGATTTAACTCTTTTTTTAACCAAAGAAGCCCTCAATGCCGTGTGAATGTGGACGTGCCTCGTCATAGCAAGGTTTCCCAACTCAGTGTACGAACCGGTATAAAGAAGGGTAAGGGATGAATTCTGGCATCTTTTAAGAACAGAGCGATCAGTGTGACAGTTGATTGGTATGCTTAACAAACCAAGAGGCTGCAGTATAAAACTTGTCTTAATGGTGACTGAGGAACGAGTCCGTGTAATGGTGGTTAGCGAGCATCAATGACAAGAAATGGAAGAGCATCTTTCGGCAGACTAAGCCAAGATGGTAGTGAGATTCCATAAGACAAAAGGGCATCGATGGTTCGGTCAAACTAAGTGAAGATTCCGGTGAGATTCTCCGGAAACAAACAAGTGGCCATATCTAATTTGAATCAAATCAAAGTCCATCAGCTTTGTAATGTGAATTGAAGGTATGGACATATGGTCACCTCGATAGACGAAGGGGCCGGTGTCCGGCCGGACTCGGAGAAGACGAAGGCGATCGACCTCCTACTTGGCCCCTCCACTGATTACAAATTAACTTCGCCACGGAGGGAACCCGATCACATGGCCTCGCGCCCGCCAGCGTCGTGGCCGCGCGTCCACCGGCTCCGAGAGCTTGCCTACGAGGCGAGGCAGGGGGCGGCAGGCGATCTCCCGAGTCGGAAACGGACGGCGGCCGGTGAACTCGGGACTCGAAACGGCGAGTTACCTATCGAACGAGGCAGGGGGTAAGGGGAGGTCGTTGCCGACGAGGAGGAGGGCGCCGTCGGCGGCGTGGGAGGTGTAGGTCACCGACCGAGAGAGCGCACAGCGGGTAAGTGTGGGCTGGGAAATTCTTGTGAAAGTAGGCCTGTATGGCGCGGGGCAGCCCACCAGTTTTCAGTTTTCTTCTTTTTGCCACGCTAGCCCGGCCTACCTGAACCAGCCACAGGCCACAGCAGTCTCTTCTCTTCTTTGCAGTTTAGATATCGTCTTTTACCTTAGACCACCTAACGAGGCACGAGCCAAAGACGTGCAGCTACTGATACTAGCACGCAGGAGCCAAAGACGTGCACTCCTTGTCAAACAGTAAAGCTTGTCGTAGTAGATAGTGTTGGAATTTTCAACCTATTTATTTGTCAATAAATTCCTAAAACTCTAAAGGACCTATTTGTCCCAATCATATTGCTAGTTGAGTGGAAGTTAGACCAGCTTATAAGGAGAGCTCTTTCACCACTTATACGAGCTTAAGAAGAGAAGACATATACACGCACGCTCCTCCTCGTCTTCGCTAGCCACGTCTCGCCGAACCGAGATTTATTTGACACGCATGAATGGTATATGAACAGTTGTACAGAAGCTGAAACGTTTTGCTCGAGTGGATTTTTAATACGAGCTAAGTGGAAATGAATACGAACTTAGTCGCACACAACATTGCGCCTCTAGTTCCATAGTACTGCGCTACCTAGATCTTCCTCATCCCGTCTTGCGGCATGCACCGCGAGTCGGGACAGTAGGCCTCCGAGACCCCGCTGCTTCCGACGGAGGTGGACCACCAGCTGCTGGAGATGGACGAGGACGATGAGGACTAGGAACCCTCACCGGAGAACCGCGACAACATAAACATGGCGAAGGTCAAGCAGGATGAGGTGATACTGTTGGAATTTGGTGTATATTGGGATGTTAGCCATTAGCAAATTCTGAAATTCTCTTTGGCCCACTTGTGTATGGCAGCATATGGCTGTGCTAGTGGTGCTAAAGTTTAGTCCCACATTGCTAATTGGAGAAGAGTTGGACCACCTTATATAGTAGATTGTTGCACCATTCACTAAGGTGTGACAAGAAGAGTAGCCCTCGTGCACTCCTTCTCCGACGCCGCCCGCCTCGCCACGCCTCGTCACGACGCGCGCGCCGCGGGTTACGGGAATCTCGCCGAGCCGAGCTTTATTTTGCTGGTTGAGAAAACTGATTATGAGTCATTAACGGACGCGTTAATTACAGCCGTTTCCAGTTTTGATGGACGTGGCTATTACCGACTCGGACGTGGGTTGAGCCCACGATCTTCCTAACCTGCACTATATAAGCGTCTGCGCTAAACCTAATTGGTGAATCAATGCACACACGCGCCTACTCTCCAGAACCTTGTGCCGCCGCTTTCGTCTTCCCCATCCCGGCTTGCGGCATGCACTGCAAATCGGGACAGTAGGCCTCCGGAACCCCGCCTCTCGTGAACCTGTACGGGTGAAGGGCGATCAGGTTTTTGGGGAGCGCTCAAGCGCGACTACTAGCAACCACGACGTCCGACGACGAGTTCCCAAACGACGACTTCTTCCCGGACGTTAGTGACCTTTTCGACAACCTCAACATGGGGCGACGCTCCTCCGACCGCTGCGGCTGCTATTCAGCCTACATCGTATGTGATCTCGATTTCTCTTTTTAGGATTATGCTAGAGTTCTTTGTTCTAGCATTTGGTGTAGATGTGATAGGTTTATATCCTATAGATATAATCTGTTCATCGACTTTTTTGATCTGCATGATTGGTTTTACTACTGTCTGTATGATCATGCTTTATCAGTTTATTATTCGGATTAAATCATATGGATTATTGCTTATATTTCCAACAATCCAAAAACCTGATTATAGGCAACTGAATTCCACTGGTGTAGCCGCGGCTACTAGGCCATCTCCTTTTGATGGCATGCACTATAAGAGATGGCGCAAGAGAGCAGTTCTCTGGTTTAAAAACCTAAACTGCTATAGCGTCACTCTTGGCAAGGCTGAAGGAGATCTTTCTGCTGAGCAGGAAGCGAACTTTAAGAAAGTCGATGCCATGTTTATGGCGGCTTTGTTTAGTGTTCTTGGGGACAACATTGTTGACCCTTATATGTCATTTGATAATGGCAAGGACGCGTGGGAAGCGCTCGAGGCCAAGTTTGGGGTCTCGACGGCAGCCTTTGCTGTATGTCATGGAGCAATTCTAGGACTACAGGATGGTTGATGAGCGCTCCGTCGTTGAGCAAGCCCATGAGATACAATCACTTGCCAAAGAACTTGAGCAGTTCAAGTGTTCCTTACCGGACAAATTTATGGCTGGTGGCATTATTGCCAAGCTTCCTCCTTCGTGGAGGAACTTTGCTACTTCTTTGAAACATAAGAGACAAGTGTTTTCCGTTACGGATCTCATTGGGTCTCTTCATGTGGAAGAGAAGGCGAGAGCAAAGGACAAAACTGCTCGAGGACTTGAGGGAGGTTCTACTACCAATTTAGTGCAGAGGAAAAACTTCCAATCCCACAAGTTTAAGAATAAGAACAAAACTAAAGGAAAGGGAAAGTTCGATGGCAAGAACAAGGCCATGCACTCAACCAACTTCAAGAAGAAAAATGATAAGAGGAAAGGCTCTTGCCACGTCTGTGGTGATCCTGATCATTGGGCTCCTAGCTGTCCTAATCGCTTTGACAAGCGTCCACATGGGAACAGCGGCAAAGCCGCTAATGTGGTTATTAGCGATATTGAGATGAAGGATGTTGGGTACGGTATTTTACCTACTATTCTTTCAGTATGTCATTCTCCTAATTGGTGGATATACACGGGTGCTAATACACATGTATGTTCTGATATTTCCATGTTTTCCTCTTATCAGGTCTCAAGGACCTCTTCTGTGCTGATGGGAAATGGCTCACGTGCTTCTGTTCATGGTGTTGGTACGGTAAATCTGAAGTTTACTTCGGGGAAGACCGTACAACTGAAGAATGTGCAGCACGTTCCCTCCATCAATAAGAATCTCGTCAGCGGTTCGCTTTTATGTCGAGATGGCTTTAAGTTGGTGTTTGAGTCCAATAAAGTTGTAATTTCTAAGTATGTACAATTTGTTGGAAATGGTTATGAGTGCGAGGGTCTGTTCCGCTTGTCTTTGTCAGACTCATGTACTAAAGTTATTAATCATGTTTGCAATGATAATGAGTCCAATGTTTGGCATTCACGACTCTGTCATATTAACTTTGGTTGCATAACGCGACTAGCCAATATGAGTTTAATTCCGAAATTTACCAATGTCAAAGGTTCTAAGTGCGAAGTTTGTGTGCAAGCAAAGCAACCCATAAGTCTCATACATTGCGGGCAGAAACTTAGCACCTCTAGAACTTATACATTCAAATCTTTGTGAGATGAATGTTGTGTTGACAAAAGGTGAAAAAAGATACTTCATGACGTTGATTGATGACTCCACTAGATACTGCTATGTTTATCTTCTGAAATCTAAAGATGAAGCTTTGAACCACTTCAAAATCTATAAAGCTGAGGCAGAAAACCAACTTGATCTTAAAATCAAGCGGCTAAGGTCGGATCATGGCGGAGAGTACTTTTCAAACGAATTTGATTTATTCTGAATGGAACATGGTATTATACATGAGAAGATGCCTCCCTACTCACCTCAGTCAAATGGGGTGTCCGAAAGAAAGAACCGCACTCTAACTAATTTGGTAACGCCATGTTAGATACATCGGGTCTTTCCAAGGAATGGTGGGGGGAGGCGCTAATGACTGCGTGTCATGTCCTAAACCGTGTTCCTGTAAAGGATAAAACCATGACTCCATTTGAAGAATGGGAAAAGAAAAGGCTTAAACTCTCTCACTTACGAACTTGGGATTGTTTGGAAAAAGTCAATATTCCAATACCCAAGAAGCGAAAGCTTGGACCAAAAACCGTTGATTGTGTTTTTCTGGGATATACTTTTCATAGCATTGGCTATAGATTTTTTATAGTAAAATCTGAGGTATCCGACATGCATGTTGGTACAATTATGGAGTCGAATGATGTGACTTTATTTGAGGACATCTTTCCTATGAAAGGTATGTCCAGCTCATCAAATCAGGAGATGACTAGTTCATCTAGTCAGGAATTTTCTATAATTCCTGAACCCACTATGCCGATAGAACACTCTGATGATCCTGTGGAGGATGATAATGAAGCTCCCAAAAGGAGAAAGATACAAAGGACTTCAAAGTCATTTGGTGATGATTTCATTGTGTACCTTGTGGATGATACTCTCACTTCTATTTCAGAAGCCTATGCATCTCAAGATGCTGACTACTGGAAGGAAGCTGTCCGAAGCGAGATGGATTCCATCTTAGCTAATGGTACTTGGGAAATCACTGATCGTCCTTATGGGTGTAAACCTGTAGGATGTAAATGGGTGTTCAAGAAAAAGCTTAGACCTGATGGTACTATTGAAAAGTACAAGGCACGTCTTGTGGCTAAGGGTTATACCCAAAAGGAAGTTGAAGACTTCTTCGATACCTACTCACTTGTAACCAGATTAACCACTATTCGAGTACTACTTTCCTTGGCTGCCTCACATGGTCTTCTCGCTCATCAAATGGACGTTAAGACAGCTTTTTCTAAATGGAGAGATAGATGAGGAAATTTATATGGAGCAGCATGACGGATTTGTAGTAGATGGTTAAGAAGGAAAGGTGTGTAAATTAGTGAAGTCTTTGTATGGTCTTAAGCAAGCTCCTAAGCAGTGGCACGAGAAGTTTGAAAGAACTTTAACTAATGAAGGCTTTGTTGTAAATGAAGCTGACAAATGTGTGTACTATCTCCATGGTGGGGGCGAGGGAGTTATTATGTGTATCTATGTTGATGACATATTGATATTCGGGACCAACCTCGCTATTATTGAGGAGGTCAAAGAGTTCCTATCTCGGTGCTTTGAGATGAAGGACTTGGGAGTGGCTGATGTAATCTTAAACATCAAGCTACTAAAGGATGACAATGGTGGGATTACATTGCTTCAGTCTCACTATGTGGAAAAGATATTGGGTCGCTTCGGGTATAGCGACTGCAATTCTTCTCCAACGTCTTATGATCTGAGTGTGCTACTTCGAAATAATCGAAGGACTGCTAAAGATCAATTGCGATATTCTCAATTATTGGCTCGCTCATGTATTTAGCCAGCGTTACTAGACCTGACATCTCCTTTGATGTAAGCAAACTGAGTCGATTTGTGTCAAATCCTGGAGATGATCATTGTCATGCTCTTGAAAGAGTTTTGTGCTATTTGAAAGGCACTGCGAGTTATGGTATTCACTATACTAGGTATCCACGGGTACTTGAGGGTTATAGTGATTCAAACTGGATATCTGATGCTGATGAGAATAAGTCCACAAGTGGTTATTTGTTTACACTTGGTGGTGGCGCTGTTTCCTGGAAGTCTTGCAAGCAGACCATCTTAACGAGGTCAACAATGGAAGCAGAACTCACAGCATTAGACACATCCACTGTTGAAGCAGAGTGGCTTCATGAGCTCTTGATGGACTTACATGTGGTTGAAAAACCAATACCCGCCATCCCGATGAACTGTGATTGTCAAAGTAAACAGTTCTAAGGATAACATGAAGTCATCAAGGCATGTGAAGGGGAGACTGAAATCTGTCAGGAAACTGAGAAACTCTGGAGTTATTGCGTTGGATTATATCCAAACTCTAAGAACCTCGCAGATCCCTTCACAAAGGGTTTATCACGCTATGTGATAGATAATGCATCGAGGGAGATGGGTTTGAGACCCACGCTATGAGTTGATCCCAGTGGCAACCCACTCTATGTGCTCGGAGATCCCGTGAATTAGAGATGGGAGACAAGTTGTTGGTCAGCTGGGAGGAGAGTATCCCCATATTATATTTACATCTCCATAAAGATGCAATACTCTCTTAATCTGCATGGAAGGTTGATATTTATCTTAATGTGTTCCAAGTGGCTTTTTATAAGCGGAGATGTTGTCCTGCAGAACATCTTTTGAGGAACACACCTATATGAGTTTGACTGTCAAACGCCGCAGTCCGTGAGAATTGGGTGCTCTCTAATAAACTCATGAAAGGCCCTGGAGTATGACGCATAAGCTCCAAATCGGGGAAGCCGAGTAGCCTCTGCATCGTCTAGATTTTGTGTGAAACTAGCGCGCAGAAAAATTGCAGTTCAAGGCATAGTCCACTATTCAAGTTGCTAGCTAGTGTAGCATGCAGTTTAACATGGAAGTTCAATTTAATAGTCTCCACTACATACTGGTATATAAAACAATATTCTGGAAGGAAAAGTGATGTGATGTGCCAATGAGATTTTGTGGGGGATTGTTGGAATTTGGTGTATATTGGGCTATTAGCCCATTAGACAAATTCTGAAATTCTCTTTGGCCCACTTGTGTATGGCAGCATATGGCTGTGCTAGTGGTGCTAAAGTTTAGTCCCATATTGCTAATTGGAGGAGAGTTGGACCACCTTATATAGTAGAGTGTTGCACCACTCACTAAGTTGTGACAAGAAGAGTAGCCCTCGCGCACTCCTCCTCCGACGCCGCCCGCCTCGCCACGCCTCGTCACGACGGGCACGCGCCGTGGGTTGCGGGAATCTCACCGATCCGAGCTTTATTTTGCTGGTTGGGAAAACTGATTATGAGTCATTAACGGACGCGTTAATTACAGCCGTTTCCAGTTTTTATGGATGTGACTGTTACCGACTCGGACGTGGGCTGAGCCCACGATCTTCCTAACCTGCACTATATAAGCATCTGCGCTAAACCTAATCGGTGAATCAATCCACACATGCGCCTACCCTCCAGAACCTTGCGCCGCTGCTTTCGTCTTCCCCATCCCGGCTTACGACGTGCACCACAGATCGGGACAGTAGGCCTCCGGAACCCCGTCTCTCGTGAACCTGTACGGGTGAGGGGCGATCAGGTTTTTGGGGAGCGCTCAAGCGCGACTACTGGCAACCACGACGTCGTCCGACGACGAGTTCCCAAACAACGACTTCTTCCCGGACGTCAGCGACCTCTTTGACAACCTCAACATGGGCGACGCTGCTGCGACCGCTGCGGCTGCTATTCAACCTATATCGTATGTGATCTCGATTTATCTTTCTAGGATTATGCTAGAGTTCTTTGTTCTAGCGTTTGGTGTAGATGTGATAGGTTTATCTCCTATAGATGTAATCTGTTCATCTACTTTGTTGATCTGCATGATTGGTTTTACTACTGTCTGTATGCTCATGCTTTATCAGTTTATTATTCGGATTAAATCATATGGATTATTTCTTATATTTCCAACAGATACCACTATAGTCACTGAACCTTGACCCGGACGAGGCATTCTGCCTTGCCATGGAACCGTCCGCAATCGAGGACGAGGCGCGTTGGACCGGATTGGCCACGACGATGTATGACTTTGCGACAGCGGTGCAACAGCAACAACCACCACCGTCGCCGTTTCCGCAACATCAGCCACCATTGACATTTACTCTTCGACCTTCTCCCTACTCTCCCCATATGATGAAGCAAGATCATGAGTCCACGAGGCCGACTCTTCCTTGGGCTGGCACCATCGCCGATTGCTGAGGCCCCTTCCGCCTCTACTCGTCACCCGCGCGTCGCTGCTGCCACAACCGCGCGCGCTTGACTTCATCATGCCCATGGTGGGAGCACGCACCTCACACGCTCTCACGCCGCAATGCGCGCGGCCTCGTGGGCACCGGGACCGTCACTACACATTGGTGGAACAGTGCCGCTGGAGGTGAGCAGATCAGGCTCCATGCGAGCATAAGTACATCAGCCTACCTAGCGGCTGGCACCTGAACAAGGTACGGGTGCCTTCCGGCGAAGGTGGACCACCAGCTTCTAGAGATGGACGGGGATGATGAGGACTAGGAACCCTCACCACAGAACCGCGACAACACAAACATGGAGGAGGTCAAGCAGGATGAGGTGATACCACTACACTCACCAAACCTTGACCCGGACGAGGCATTCCGTGTCGCCATGGAACCGTCTGCACTTGATGAGGAGGCGCATTGGACCGGATAGGCCACGGCGTTGTATGACTTTGCGACAGCGGCGGAGCAGCAAGAACCACCACCGCCATCGCCGCAACATCAGCCACCGCCGTCACCGGAATCCGCACCAGCATAGCCTGGCCGGCAATAGGAGTGGGGGAACCGGTGTGGCCTTCCCCGCTACAACACATGCCAGTGGAGTGGATTTACCCACTGCACCAGCAATACATGTCGGCCCAGTGACCCTCGGTGCCATGGTCGACGCCGCTGTTCGTCGACCTCTCCCAGGTTGAGGACAAGTAGGCAACACCGCCGACATGACCATGCCCTAGCTAGTGCCACCCCTCTCCGAAGCTAGTTTTTTTTAGTTTTTAGTACTTTTTTTGTGTTTTTACGTGTGTAAATTAAGTCTGTTTAAAATAAATAAAAATTGAGTCAGGCCGCTAGTGCCACCCCTTGACCAAACAGATAGTGGCCATTTTCGTGTCTGATTTTTTTTAGTGGAAACTTGTATCTTTATTCAATCACCAAGTTCATATGGATACAAGTTATTTCAGGAGTTGCTAAAGGACAAACATAATGGCCAGCAGGTAAAGAAGCTACAACTTTTGAGAGAGAATGGGCATCCCCATTATTTTTCAGAAGCTCATGGCTGAAAGAGGTAGTGTTGAAAGAGGCTCTCTTATACTCAATTTCCTTCAAGATCATCACATAGCCGCAAGGGTCCATAATATTCAAGTTGGAGATCACCTCTAAACAATCGGACACCACACTGATATCTGAAAGATGAAGGTCAAGAGCCAAAGAAAGTGCTTCATTACATGCAAGGGCTTCCAAGCTGGCAGAGTTGTTCATACCCGGATAAACCACCACGGATGCTCCAACATATTTGCCCATATGATCTCGGCACACCGCAGCCACCGCACCTCTTGTCCCATCCCTTGACAGACCTCCATCAACTTGGATTTTGTACTCGCCAATCGGAGGTGGAATCCATTTTTTTGGCGAACGAGCAACTCTTTCCCTAGTCACATGCGATGATGGATTCCTCATCGCCGCAATGTCCAACTCCTCTAGATATTTATTGACAAACATAATAGTGGACAGTGGGTTTTAAAACTCATTGTCATGTATTGCCTTACGCCGAGCCCACCAAATAGCCCACAGCATCACCAAAGCCTTAGCAAGATCTGCTTGATTTAGAGTGTCAAGCAGCCAGAAGATCCAAATTCTTGGGTCTTCCGAATTGTTAGAGATCAGATGCTCTATGAGCTCCTCATTCGCCAATGCCCAGACACTCCGAGCCATATTACAGTTCAGTAGTGAATGTCTCCATGAGTCCTCAGCACCCTTACATACTAAGCAAAAATTATCAGTCGCCATATTCCGTCTAAACCGAACATATCCAGAGGGTAATGACATGCGGGCTAATCTCCATACAAACACTTTCACCTTGGATGGGATCTTGACATTCCAGATCTTTGTCCAGTACTTTTTATCCTCTTCAACCCGAGACCTGCTAGGACGCTGCTCTAACCAGTCCTCTCTTTGTTTCTTGATAGCAACAAGCATCTGATAGGCCAACCTGACAGTAAAGGTTCCCTTCTTCTCATAATGCCAAGACCAGAAGTCCCCTTGTACACGCGTGCTGATAGGAATAGCCATAATCGCTTCTCTATCCATATCAATTGTAACACCCTCAGAATCGGACCTATGCAAGTTTGAGCAAAATTCGCCAAACCCGCATAGAAACGATTCAAAGGTGCCCACCAGGCACTTTCGTGCGGGTGGAAAACGAAGTAATAACATTACACAACAGTCCTCGATGGGACCCACAGAACAGATATATAACGGCTGACTCAAAGAGTCAAGAATACGAATATAATATACAAAGATCCAAATCACCTTGAACGATATAGCGTCCACTACGGACAAGATGCAAATGGGGCTAAGAGCCACGAAGAATAACCAATGGCGTCCATAACCCTGCCTGGCCAAGCGGAAGGGTAACCACTAACGGCGTCGATCTCAAAACCTGCTTGAACAAAAAGGGATGCCGACAAAGGGCAAAGGAAAAGAAGGAGCGTCGATCGAGGCCGATTACAGCGAGGCTAGAATTCGGCGGTCCTCGCCTACATAGGTATGGTGGACTGAGCGGCAGCGGCAGCATGCACTAAACAACCTATAGAGACTCGAATCAACTGGCGGTTATCAGGGAGGGGTAAGAAGGACCTATTCGGAACCAACCTGATTCTATCATCAAACAAACCCATCCTGGCGTTTCCCCCTCGAGACCAAACGAGGAAGTCAACCGAGGAACTCACACAGTTGGCAGTTTTACTTAATTGGTTATAGTTGCGGCACTTTACTAGTCAGGTTTAGATAATCGTCCTGATAAAGTAAGCAGTGGGCACTTTTAGTTGACCATTCCGTTATAGTGGCAGCACTTACTAGTCAGATACATTTAACATGAGATAACCCATAAACCCAGCAGTTGTTAGCACTTTTATTCAGCCTTTCCGTTGTAGTTGCCGTACTTACTAGTCAGGTACATTGGTCGCAAGCGACAATACAAACAAGCAATGGTGGGCAGTATTAATTAGCCATTCCATTATAGTGAAGCTAATTACTAGTCATTATAAGTCAAATTTATAGCAGTAAACTTTAGTTATGCTTGTCTATGATCGAGATACTGTGCTCCAAGTCGTCCATATCCGCGGACACGGCTTTCAGAAAGTTTTACCCGGCAGGGGTGCACCAATAGCAACACACGCTCGATCAACCTCGGAAAAACCAAATCAAAACCCAACGAGGCTTTCACGACTGAACAATCACAGATTCAGAAATATTTCAGGGGCCACCCTTAAGTAGAATCCAAGAACGGAGTAAGCAAGCTCGAGACGGCCTCAAGGTTATGGGGACGGCCGTGAACGATCGGGAACCCGAAAGTGTGGCTGGGCTTGTCGACACGCGAATCGTGCCATGATCCTAATCAAGATGCAGTGCTCCTCGCACAATTTAAATACGTAAAGTAGCATGGCATAAGTACAGGATCGTAAATAAAACCTCAAACTAGTTTGTGGCCCCAAGAAATAAGAGAAATCAAGCTCGCTCGGGGGGTCCAATATACCTCCGGATGTGGATAGCGATAAAACAAGGAATGTATCAAGTACTCGGTCTTACGGGACACAAGTGGGCTCGAAACCAAATATTTTCTATCACCCACCGATGCCTCTGCTTATTTCAATTTTAGTTGTTAAACAGAAATTAAAATGACGATAAGTAAAACTAGAATCATCTCCAACATCAACATGCGGCAATACATCAGCAACTGTGGCATATGAAGACACACATCGGCACTTGAGCAAGCAACTACGACGCGCAAGTCCAACTATCTACCAAACAACAGGTAATAGGGTGTGGCCAAGGCAATATAAGGCTGCAAGGGATATCACAGGTACGGAAACTAAAGCATCGCAACACAGATAGCAATAGATCAACAGGAGGAAATAAATACTATAAAAGTAGATAGGTAGAAAGGGGGAGGTGCTCGCCTGAAAACATTGTCGAAGGTTCATCCGAAGATCGGGGCGAAGCTCACATCCACTCAACGGCCTTATCCGCGAAGAAGCAAAACACAAGGAGAAACACCAGATGCACTATTTAATACTAAGGCAAAAGATCGGCATGATGCATGTATGATGTATGACATGGCAAGATGCGATGCATTTAGGTCATATTAAGTGGAACCGGGGTCCCGACAATTAGTTAGGTGGTTCATGTTATTTGGAAACCCCGCATTTTAAATGTGGTTATAACAAGGCAAGATAGATATCGGTTCGCTACACAAATTTAAATGAGGCCAATATAAGGCTAGATTTGCCCGCATATGGGCCCCATATTTAATTATGAGGTGAATCGGCATAAGGCCCCCAAACCACATGAATGCATGCGAGATGACAATTAAATATGCAACAAGTTGTTATGTTATAAAAATAGGGTTCCGGGAAGGGGTTCACACATTAGGGGGGGGCTCGACGATCTTGGGGTTCCGGGGTTCGGGGTCGGGGTTCAGGGTTCGACGGACTTGGGGTTCCGGGGTCCGGGGTTCAGGGTTCGACGGACTTGGCGGGAGCGCTCTCGGTTGACTAGGGTAGATATTGTCGCATCGGGGTCTCAATGTCCGGGGAGCAGAACTTGGGTCGGTGTCGGGGTTCATCGGATCTTCCGGGTCGGTGCCCGTTCTTGTCGTCGCGCAGATCTTGTCGGGTCCCATGGTCGATCTTGCCGTTACGAGGATCTTGTCGGGACCGTGTACCGGGTCGGTCTTGGCGTTCCGCGGCGAAGTGCTTGGCATATCCGGGTTCTCGGTCATCGGTAGATCTTGTCATTGCTTGGTGTTGGGCTCGACACATGCGATGGAGATCTTGGGTACCCTACGGATCATCGGAGGCGAACTTGGAGTCGACACGGATCTTCCGGTTCCATGATGGAGGGCTTGCATCATTCATCGGTGGGCTCGGTTGTCGATCGGAACTCGGGTGCGGCGTTGATGGTTCTTCGGGTTTGCATCGGGTCGATGTAGATCTTGTCGTAGCTCTCGGGCGTTTTGGGGGAACATCGCTCAAACACACAAAAACGCACGTGGGCCAAAGGTGCGTCATTTGTTTGACCGCGAAAGGCAAAGCACGCAGGCGGCGGCCTTGCAGCGGAGCGATGGCCTCCGGAGAGGCCCACGGGAACTCCGGCGGCGAGGGTAGACGGCGAGGCCGAGGGCGCAGCGCGGGTGGGGCGCCGGCGACGCGTTGGCGGGGCCCGGCGCGTGCGGTGGGAGGCGACGCGGGTGGTTGGTGAGGGCGGCGGCGGCGGGGCACGGGCGGGCGAGGTCCGCGCGACGAGGCGGGCGCTGCCGCTGGGTCAGGAGCTTCAAGGCCGCGAAGCGAGATGGTGGCGTGAGCGGGCGGTTGAGCGCCGGCTCGCGGGCCGCGGCGGAGAGAGGCGGCGGAGAAGCACTGGCGACGCGGGACGCGTCCGAGGCGCCTGGGGCGGGGTGAGCGGCAGCGCGAAGCTAGGGGAGGACCGATGGAGCGGGCGCCGGGCAAGACGGCGAGGGCGGCGGCCAGGGGAGGGGCGGGCGACAGACGGGCGGGCGACACGGCGGGGGAGAGAGCGGCGAGAGGGCGGCAGCGGAGGAGATGGCTGCGTGGAGTGGGCGGAGGATGGCGGCAGCTGGGACGCGCGATGAGGGAGAGGCGGTTGGCGGGTGGCGTGAGGGCCGGAGATGGGCGGCGGCGCTGGGTGAGCGCGTGGCCATGCGGGCGGAGGTTGGGAAGGAGGGTACTGCATGGGATGGGGCGAGTGGGCCGGGGAGAGGAGCGGGCGCCTGCGGTTGGTGGGGGGCAGGCGGTGGGGCGGGATCCCGAGGAGGGCGTGCGCGCGTGTGTGAACGCGGAGGTGGGGTGGCTGTGGCCGGCTGGGTGAGTTGGGGTGGGGCCCAGGGCAAGAGAGAGAGGGGTAGGGGCTGGGACAAGTGGCAGCGGGTGATTGGGTGAGGGAGAGGGAGAGATGAGGTGGCGAGGTCTGATTGGGTGGAGTGAGGTGGCCAGGGGTGTGGGTAGGATAGTGGGTAGCTTTAGGATTTAGGGGCGGGTGCAGTTGGACCGATTCAAAAACCTGGGGGTGGTCGTTCGGGTCGATCTGGCCCGTTCGATTGCCCCCACTAAAAATAGTTTAATATTTTTATTTGTTTTGCGATGAACTTTTGCAAGTGGTTTTTAGACAAATAAAATATCCGGCAGCACCCGGGGTTGGCGTTTGAATAAAGATGGGGCGTTTTAGAAAACAAAACGGGTGTTGCGAAAATAGTTTTGGCAAACAATGCATGATGATGACGATGCAATGCACAAATTCAACGCGATTTTCTAGTAGTGGTTTTGCGGGATGCCACATCAATAAAGTGTTTCTCAAGCAAAGGTACCTTCCATTGACCCGAAGTGTGATCAATCAGTTCACTAACCCGAGAAGGTAGTTGCTCCCCTCTCGAACATATCGGTTTCAGCATAAAATCTCTAGGGATCTAGTTATCCTTCCGTATTCTCGTGTCATCACCCGTCCCTATACGCTTGATCAATCCAAGAGTAAGTGTACCTCTTCCTTCATAGATCAATCTCCAAATCTGCGATTGAGCGGAGCCAAGATCCGGCTCCAAGAAGGACACCTCAGAAAAATACACATCCTTTAAGATACGGGCACTCAACACAGAGGGCTCCTGGATTATCCGCCAGGCTTATTTTGCTAGTAATGCCAAGTTAAACAGCTCAATATCTCGGAATCCCATACCTCCCATGTTTTTTGGCTGTGTCATATCATCCCAAGAGACCCAAGCAGTCTTCCTTTCTCCCTTCTTACTTCCTCACCAGAATTTACGCAGCAGGCTATTAATATGACCACACAAACCAGCAGGAAGTTTAAAACAGGACATTGTGAAAGTCGGTATTTCCTGAGTGACCACCTTAATAAGAACTTCCTTCCCACCAGAAGCCATTGTTTTCTCCATCCAGCCTTGGACACTCTTCCATACCCTGTCCTTTAAATACTTAAAACACCCATTCTTGGACCGCCCCACATTAGAGGGCAAACCCAGGTACTTCTCTGACAAAGTCTCATTTGGCACTTCTAGAATCTGTTTGATCCCAATACGACTGGCCTCAGAGACACCCTTGCTAAAGAATAAGGAGAATTTATATTTATTAATACGCTGCCCAGAAGCTTCACAATACACTTGAATAAGCCCATCCAGGAACATGGCTTCAACAAGCAGATGGAGCAGCCATCACCCCAAAATTAAGATGTCATCCGCGAACAATAAATGATTAACACACGGTGCAGATGGAGCAGCCATCACCCCACTAATATCACCAGCAGCCGCATGAGCCTTTAACAAGCATGATAAACCCTCCACAGCCAACAAAAAGAGATAGGGCGAAATAGGGTCACCCTGCCTAATTCCCCGCGTAGGCCTGAAACTTTCCAGTTTTCCACCATTAAAAAGGACAGAGAACGAAACACACGACACGCACCTCATAATGGTTTCAGTGAACCGGGAGCTAATTCCCAGTTTCAACATAATAGCTCGCAGATATCCCCAATCCACCCGGTCATATGCCTTCATCATATCAAGTTTTTGCGCACAATGGTGGTTATCTCTCCGCTTCTTTGTCTTCATAAAGTGGAGACATTCATAAGCCGATATAATGTTATCAGTAATAAGCCTTCCTGGTACAAACGTAGATTGCTCTTCAGATATCACCTCAGGGAGAATAACTTTCAACCGGTTTTCTAAGACCTTTGAGGCGATCTTATAGATCACATTACAAAGGCTTATGGGTCGAAACTGTCCTAAATTTTTTGGACTTGACACTTTCGGAATTAAAATGATGAACGTTTGATTGATCTTCTCTGGCGATTCATATCTGTTGAGCACCCTTAGTACAATATCAGTAACCTCATCACCACAAAGATCCCAATGATGTTGAAAGAAATGGGCCGGAAATCTGTCAGGATCCGGAGCTTTTGTTGGGAACATATGGAAGAGTGCACACCGCACTTCTTCTTTACTATACGGCTTATTCAGTTTTAAGTTCATATCTCCATCAACCTTTCTTGGGATATGAGACAGAACTTCGTCCAAACCAATGGTTCCCTCTGTTGTGTAAAGTTTTGAGTAAAACTCATTGGTCATGTTCTTAATCTCGTCCACATTATCAGTCAAAGACCCATCTAACTTCAATAACATAGAAATATTGTTCTTGTTTCGCCGGGCACTGGCCTTCTTATGAAAAAAAACGAGTATTGCTATCTCCCTCACTCAGCCACTGTATGTGAGCCCGCTGCTTCCACATTACCTCCTCCCGATAGCACTGATCAATTAGTCTAGTCTCAATAGCATTCTCTTCAACAGATGAAGCCACACGGTCAGGGGCAACCCTAAGGGTAGTGATCTGACTCCTTAATTTCCTCATCTCTTGTCTCACTGAGCCAAACGTATTAGAGCCCCATTTGGTCAATGATTTAGAAACATTCGCCAGTTTCCTAGTCAGATCGCTCACCGACCTGCACTTCTCTATCGATCTCCACGATTCCTCAAGCATATTTTTAAATCTCTCATGACACTCTCACATGCACTCATATTGGAAGGGTTTATCTCTCACATGGATCACCTCCCCATCTTGAATCTCATTCAACAAAATGATTGTAAAGTGATCAGACTTTACCGCCGTCAGATGTCTGACCGAAGAAAAAGCGAAGAGCTCAGACCAGCTTGCCGTAGAAAGTGCTCGGTCCAGCCTAACCCTACAGTATGCACCAACAGTCACCTTCTTCTCCCACGTCCAGTCCAAGCCCGAGTAGCCCAGGTCAGCAAGTTCACAAACATCCACCGCTTCCCTAAAGCCAGCCATCTGAGCACTCTGTCTCTCGTTAGGACCAAACTGTTCCTCGGCACGTAAAATTTCATTAAAGTCATCAATACATGCCCAAGGAAGGGTCCTTTCTCCTTTCAACACTCTCATTGTGTCCCAAGTTTTATGCCTCATGTTTCTTGTGGCTTCCCCATAAAAACAAGTTAGTCTCCATTGATCCCTACCCACTTCAGTGACTCAAGAATCAATGTGGTATGTTGAAAAGCTTTTAATCTCTACAAGAACTTCATTTTTCCAGAACATGCACAGCCCTCCGGATCGGCCACTACTAGCAACTCCAAAGCTTCTATTAAAACCCAAAATCCTGGCTAATCCTTCAACCCTACTCTTCGCAATCTGTGTTTCAAGCAGGCATAAAATTTCCTTTTCCGCGTGCCCCACCTCTTCCTCTTCCGCGTCCAAAATTTCTTGATCCCCAGCGCCAACTGGCATCAACGCGTAGATCTTTTAAAATCTCAGAGGCAGGATCATGGACCCCATCTCCATGCTCCTTACTAATGTGACCAAGGAAGCCACATACAGAGCACCAATCCAGCAATTTCTCAAACTTAACAAAGAACAACTCTCTCTTTCCAGCATGGATAATGGAAACCACATGCTTGAGTTGTTTATAAACATCAATCCTTACTTGTGCTCGATAGAAGTTTCCAATAAAATCCGAGGAGGGTTTCTCCTCCACTACAAAGTCACCAACCTTACTTGCTAGGGACTAAACCATCCCCTTATACCCATCAGGAAGATCATGAATCTGAATCCACATCAGCACCTTGGATAATTCAATAGTCGAGGGTTTCGTGAACCCATCATACGGGGCAATAAGAACACTCTTCCCTCTGAAAACCCAAGGGCCATCGTGCATGACCTTCTCCCAGTCACCAAGGCAAGTAAACTGAAACATGAACAAGTTATCCTCGATCGCCCGTATCTTTACATCCTTCGCAAGATCCCATGCCGATCTCATGTTCTTGAAGAACCAAAAGTGGTTGAATTCTGATTCTGTGTGGACTTTAGCAATTGCCATCCACCGAATAGCCTCCTCCGGCCGTTTCTCGACCTCCTCAAAGACCACGTCATCCATGTCTTGTTCAGAGAGCCCCAGTCTCGCCATCATGGCTGCCACATCATCCTTCACCACGGCCGAAGCCGCGGGCTCCTCCGCCATCTTCCAATTCCGGATCCGATCTATCTGAGCCCATCGTCTCGAAACCCTAGACTTCCGTCCCCCGTAGAACCAAGGCTAGGTAGAGGTGCGAAGACCTCCCCTTTGTCAGCCCGAGAACTTCGGTGGCCGGAAGATGCCCAGGGGTCGAACGAAGAGAAAACTCTACGCCGGCGACGCCGGGAGAGAACCAAAACCCTAGCGAGAGGGAAAAACGAATAAACCTAAGTCTAGAAAGATCTCGTAGGACATTTTCGTGTCTGATGGACGACATGTACGGATAACGGACATACTTGTGTTCGGAATGGATCGGCCTGCTAGAGAATCCGTTAATAGGAGCATCGACTCTGGAGAAGCACTTAAATATAGGAGCCTTGACTAATGACGTTTATGGTGGTGGCCTCGCTGGTGGTAGAGGGGATCAGGACGAGGAGAGGACGAACCAACGAAAAAGCTCTCGTCCTGATCCCCTCAGGCAGCGCTGGCAACGGTGCTGCTACAAGCGGGTCATAGCACCTCCCGGTAACTAACGTTGTTATTAGCGTTGTATAGAAGCTCTCGTCCCTATCTACTTACACTTTTGTTTTGGGGAAAATAGCTGCATATTTGCACAGCCGCTGCCATATCCATCTCCTATACCTCACTGTCGCCTTCCATCTCCTCTGCCGCCGCCACATCCAGACTAATCGATTGCACTTGCCACCAAGGCTAGGAAGAGGAGCAGCTTGCTGAGGATTAATTCTGCTAGTAGTAAGCATCATATGGTATCTTTTTTTCTGGAATGGGGGCAGAATATTTGCCCAATCGATCAATTAAGAAAAAGTTTTACAGGGAGATACATGAAATTTGGATGTTACACTGGTGGAAAAAGGGACTATAGTCCCGGGTTATAAGGGTCTTTAGTCCCGGCTTTGCATCCAGAACTGCGAAATTGGGATTAAAGGTCCTTATCTTTAGTCCCGGTTTGCTATAACCTGGACTAGAGGACACCACATGGCCGTTTTTGCAGCGCACGGGACGAAGGACCTTTAGTCCCGGGCAGTGGCGAAGGACGAAAAAAAATTAAGGTGGGGCAAACTTCAAAGCATTAAAAAAAATTGATGGAAAAAATTAAGATCGTGTCTTCCTCTTGTTATCCATAGCTTATTCACAAACAACAATTCACAAATTCTCTGAGCCCTCGCAAGTAATTGAAGATCATATCATGAAGACATGAACACTGAGAATTTGAGATTAGGGTTAATGGAGGGATGATGAATGGAGATTGGAGGACAAGGGGCGGCTGGACCTGGGCTGGGCGCACAGGGACCTGAGGGAGACCGGAGACGGGAGGAAAGGGGGGCGAGTGGGCGACGATGATCGGTCCATGTCCCTGCGTCGTTCAGTTCCAGACTTCCAGGGGAGGCAGCAGGGCGATCGGTTCCAGCACGGAGGCAGCGACTGCAGCGCACAGGGGAGGCGTCGAGGCAGGTCGATTGACAGGCGGCTTCGGGGGCAGCTATTTCCTAGCGCGCGGCCCATCTAAGGCCCGCGAAGGCCAAACCTTTACCAATACGGCTCATTATAGCATTTTCCTTCAGTTTTTCTTCAGATACAGACATAAATTATACAAACTGAATACATATAAAAAAAACATATATATATATGTGATTTTTTGCAAAAAATTGAGGTAGCCCTACCTTTCCCACTTAGGAGCTTCGCCCCTGGTCCCGGGTAGTAATACGGCCCGGTACTAGAGATTTTTTTTTTCAATTTATTTATTTATTTTCAAAATTTGTTTTTGAATTTTTTCTTGAACTTTTGAATTGTTTGACTCGTTAATCCTCTTACTTGGAATATTTTTAATACTAACTATACTTAATCTTAGGTCAAATTATACTTGTGGTCAAACTTCCGATCGGTCATCCATCCTAGCTTTACTCTATCCCTAGTACGCTTAACTTATGTGTTCCATTAGGATATCCTTGCGAGAAGCCCATTTTTTTTAAAAAAAATTTACATGGAGATACATGGAAATTCGGATGTTATTACAAACACCTACTCTCCCAGCTGTAATTCACCTAATTTTTTTTACACCCGTAATAACCAAAAGTCTAGCCTCTTTTGTTATCTTGTCAAGAAGCACGAAAGTCAGAGCTTGCTTGTTGCGGAAGACGCATGTATTTCTCTCATTCCACACCTCCCATAGGACAGAAGGGTTACGGATTCCAACGCCTTGCATTTGGAGAATCATCCGGACGTCAGTTTAAGTCACGAGTGACACTGTTATGGAATCTAAATAATGTGGTTATCTCTTAGTCTTAGACAAGCATATCTAGAAAGTAATGTTCAAAGTTGCACATTTAAACCTTCTAGTTTGACTGTGTATGAAAACTTTGCGAAACAGCGCAGGAGACACAGGTATCAAAATCATTTTTCATAAAAATGGCACGGCAAGTCTATTGTTTTTGGAAAAATACAAGTCTATTGGAGATTTGGAGTGTCACGGTCTCCCATGAACTCGCCTAAACTT
The DNA here is from genome assembly GCA_030063025.1 of Avena longiglumis. NCBI lineage: Eukaryota > Viridiplantae > Streptophyta > Magnoliopsida > Poales > Poaceae > Avena > Avena longiglumis. The sequence continues at coordinate 543,767,801 of CP125973.1, read as the reverse complement.
AGCAAAGGTAGGTTCTCTATTTGACTCTTGGTGGATTTGTACAGCACTTCATCCCTTTTCGCTTTGAGTTTGAACCTAATGTTTGAAATTTTGACTGCTTTCCATGCAGACATATTCAAACATATTCATAAGAGCTGCATAAAAGATGTTGTACAATACATATTCATCATAGTACGCATAACAAATATATTATACTCGTAATATCAATGCTAGCAACTACGTTGGAAATTTGGCTACTTCCGATCCATATTAATTGATTTTGATTTGTCAAAAATTGGATGAACCTATATACTAAATAGTGTCTAGATTCATTTAAATTTAGACAAATTTGAGTCAATTAATATGGGCCAGAGAGAGTACTTAAATACATCTCAGTCACTCCCCCGTGAAAAGAAATTCAATCATGCATATATTTGAGCAAACCCGGGATGTGAACATTGTAGAAGTAGTCGGCCCAGTCGATGGGCTTGGAGTCAAAATCAAAATGGACTCCATTGATATTTTCTTCCATGTTCATTGCTGTCTTCAGCCTCTCCAAGTTCATGTCATCGAAACTTCACAAGATATATAAAATCAAGTCAAACAATTGCATTAACTGTTAAATTATGTTATGGTATGCTAAGGGGCACACGCGCATGAGTATACCACATGGAATTGATAGAACATTTAGAAAGATTTTTAAGTTGGTTACCATCCTTTGAACAAGGTGTATGGCGCGTAGAGTTCGATCAGCTGCATGAAGAATCTGTATTTTTTGCTGAGGTTGTCGTACTGACGTGAAAAAACACCGCAGAGAATAAAGTTCACTAGGCGAAGCATCTGTTCAACGACCATAGGATAAGCAAAAATAATAATTCTAATTCTCATCTATATCTGCCAACTTGATGCTTCCATGTTGAAAATGCAATCTAACCTCAAGGGGAAGCTTGTACTTGATGGCCGTGTATAATTTCAACTGGGCAACCGTGCTGAAGAATTGCATCTTCTTCAGCCGGACACGCTCACTCTTCCTCCCCATGCACGGTGGGTTGTCGGAGAAGTAACGGTGCATTGAATCAGCTAAGATAGCCCAGGGTGCCGGGTTGCATAACGACGAAGTTACATGGTAGATGATCTGCGGTCGTTGATCCTCCGAGTGTGCTGCCATGGCAACCATCATAGCGTTCACCACCATGTCCCCTGGAATCTGTCCAAACCACACCCACCAAGATCAAACTACATCTAATTACTTACATGGTGCCTTGATTAAGTTTCATCCAAATTTTGGTTGCTAATTGGTGAGCAAACTACTCACCAAATCCGTTGTTAAATGAAGGTCAACTAGGAAGAATGATATGGTCTGCTTGGCGTAACCGATTATTACCGAGTCAATTGTCCTGCAAATGGTGAAATTTGAAAATGTAGCACTGAGGGTGTACAATGTCATGAAGAATCAAGAAATAGATCTTTGAGTTTCAGTTGTTGAAGTGTATAAGTGGATTGCACTAGTCCTTTTCATCAGTTCGGACTTTTGGTTGCGTTGGCTAGTGCATGAAGCTTGACATGGTATCAGAGCCTAAGGTCTCGAGTTCGAGTCCTGGCTTTCACAATTTATCCTAAAATTGCTGTTGACCCCTCTGTGTCCACGTATAGGCCTCTTGAGTCATACGTGAGTTTCGCGCGATGTCGCTTTCTTCCGGTTGCACGTGCTGACTTCTCTCCGTCCGTCACACGTGAGAGGGGGTGTTGAAGTGTATAAGTGGATTGCACTAGTCCTTTTCATCAGTTCGGACTTTTGGTTGCGTTGGCGAACCACAGACAGATAAAGAGCATCCCCAGACGGCTGATAGCGCTGACGAAGATGTGCCCACTGAGCGGCAACAGTAGGGAGACTCATGAACTCAGCAGCATACGGGGCGAAGAATCGAGGTGAGAACAAAGAAGACGAGCATCCTCATCGACCCACTGAGTGTAGGCAGTCAGAGCGTGGCGATAGGCCTCGAGATCAGAAGAATACTGCTTGAACTTCAGGTCATAAGCAGCAAAAGCACTATCATCGGCACTCTGAGCAGCATCCTTGGCCTCCTGAGAAGCATCAGCGCCAAGAACAATCGGTGTCGACGGAAGGGGAGCCATAGGAGCAGGAGGGCACGGCGGACAGGAGACCTCGCCGGAGAGCACACCCCAAAGACGGAGACCGCGCATGTGAACGCGCATAAAGACAGCGAAATCAGGGTAATTCGTGTCATCAAAGACCACCGGGCAGCGAGGAATCGCAACATAACCTGTTGAAGTAGACATATCTTTTTTTAGACACAGATTAGATCTAGATTTGACTGATCCGACGAAATCTGACGAAAGCAGATGAAATCCGATGAAATCTGACGCAAGGAAACGAAATCCAGAGCCGGCCGACGGGGGGGCCAGGCGTACAGGTCGAGGCGGGCAGACGGCTCGCGCGAGCGCTTGGCAGCAGGACGGGCGGTTGGCAGACATGCAGGTCAAGACGTGCAGGTACAGCAGTCCTTCACGCAGCAGGTACAGCTACGTGGGCTCCCGTCTGGATCCCCGCGTGAAGAGGCAGCATGTACAGCTGCATGGGCTTCCGTCTCCCGTCTGTATCCCTTCGTGAAGAGGCAGCAGTACAACTGCGTAAAGGACTGTAGCCAGGCGCGTCAGGTGGAGCAGCAGGCCAACCAGATCCGGGACGGTGCAGACCGACAGGTCCCGTCAGGTGCAGCTCGACAGGCGGAAGAGATCGGCCGATCCGATCTGGGAGGAGATCGACCGAAAAGCGGCGAGATCGACCGAAAAACAGCGACAATCGGCGGCGGCGACGTTGGAGAAACAACGACGACAGGGACGATGGCGGCTGTGACGATGTTGCAGAAAATTTTGTCTAACCTAGCTCTGATACCATGTCGGGAATATGCAACATATATTCCTCTAGGGGCCAAAGGCCACAATATATAGTACATGTACAGGGTAAATATGCAGGAAGCCCCCTAACATATGGGGAAATACAATATACAGATATATACATCTAACATCAGTCACCTGATTCCTTCCATCCATCCAGGTAATGGGTCCTTGAGGGTACTGGTTATGATGCTCGGACGGATAATCACCACTGTGTAATCCCCTCGAAGGTGCCCTAGCAACATCTCCCCCATTGCCTTGGTGACACTAGAGGAAAAAGGGCCATCCGTTCGCCACCCCTGGGAGCATTAGTCCCGGTTGCGCCACCAACCGACTAATGCCGCACGCGCCCCTTGGAGCGGCACGGGCCAGGGCATGGGTCCCGTGGTAGGGCATGCGTCGGTTGGAGCCACCAACCGACTAAAGGTTTGGCCACAGCACGTGGCGTGAGACGCACCTTTAGTCCCGTTCTTGGCTCCAACCGACTAAAGACCCTTGCCCTCTATAAATGCAACGCCTCCGCCCACTGCTTTTTTGAATGGTGTAAGGTGTGAGGGTGTGTGCTAGTTTTTCTCATGCATTGAAGGTGTTTGTTGAAATGTTTGAGTGAAAATCCTTGAATTTCTCATAGAACAAAAATATAGAAGGTGTCCGAGACGCACTTGAGCTTTCTCCTCTTTATTTCCCTCGATCGAGGTTAGCAATCCTATCTTTTCTAGGTCATTGATACAATTCATGTATCGGTGTGAATTGGTTATTTCACTATTTATGATGTCCTGCTTTTTGATAAACTTACTTATATGATGCGATGAACGGTCGGGAATGGATGTACGTGACCGCGGTAGCCGGGTATATCAAAGGCGTGGATAAATTTATCGATGTGGCTACGGCAAACAAAGAGAATGGATTTATACGTTGTCCATGTGTTCAATGTCGGAACAACAAGGAGTACTCTTCCTCGAAAATCATTCGCGCCACCGATTATGAAAGGTTTCATGCCCAACTATAATTGCTGGACCAAGCACGGGAAAGAGGGGTTATGATGGAAGATGGTGAAGAAGAAGATGATGATAACAACTATCATCATATGTTTCCTGAATACGGTGATACCGCTATGGAAGACAATGGAGAGGAAAAAGGTGAAGAACGGGCATCGATGAGCCACCGATGAACTTGGTAGGGTCATTTCGATGCAAAGCGAGACCGTGAAATGTAAAATGAGAAGTTGAAGTTAGAGGGCATGTTAGAAGATCACAAGAAATTGTTGTACCCAAATTGTGAAGATGGCAGCACAAAGCTCGGTACCACACCGGAATTGTTGCGATGGAAGGCGAGTGTGGTCTAACCGACTCCTCATTTGAAAAGATGTCGAAAATAATGAAGCCAAGTTTCCAAAACATAACGAACTTCCCGAGAGTACCTACGAAGCAAAGAAGACTCTCCCTCCGGGATTAGATGTGCAAAAGATACATGCATGCATTAATGATCGCATCCTCTACCGCGTAAGGAGTATGAGAATTTAGATAAATGCCCGTATGCAACGCTGCTATGTATAAGATCGACGAGATGACCCCGGTGATGTTGAGGAGAGCCTCCTAAGAGGGTTCTGCTAAGGTTATGTGGTATGCTCCTATAATACCAAGGTTGAAACGCATGTTCGTAAAACAAAGAGCATGCCGGGTTGTTGCGATGGCACAAAGAAGACCGTAAGAAAGACGGGAGTTGAGACACCTGCCGATGGGTCACAAAGGAGAAAATCGAGAGACTTCCTGACTTTGCGGTGACGCAAGGAACTTATGGTTTGGTCTAAGTACGGATGGCATGAATCCTTTGGGAGCAGAGCTGCACACACAAAGACTGCCCGTGACTCTATGTATCTACAACCCGCCTTGGTTGTGCATGAAGCGTAAGTTCATTATGATGCCAAGCTCATCCAAGGCCAAGCAACCGGCAACGACATTGATGTGTACCTTAGGCCATTAGTTGAAGAACTCTTACAGTTGTGGGCAAACCAGGTGTACGTATGCGTGATGAGAACAAACAGGAGCCATTTAATCTACGAGGGTTGTTATTCAGAACATCAATGATTGGCCTGCTTAGTAACCTTTCGTGATGCATAAACAAAGGATATAAGGCATGCAACCACTGTTTAGATAAGACCGAAGGTACATATTTGCATAAATGCAAGAAGGTTGTGTACCTAGAATCGACGATTTCTTCCGACCAATCATCCCGTAAGAAAGAAAGGCAAGCATTTTAAAGGTGAGGCGATCACGGAAGAAGCCTGAACTCCCCGCCGGTGATGATGTATTTGGTATGGTCAAGGGCATAGAAGTAATCTTTGGAAAGGGTCCCTGGTCAATCAGTTCAACGACGCATGTGACACGCACCCATGTGGAAGAAGAAATCTATATTTTGGGAGCCATATTGGAAAGTCCTGTGTCCGCTTCAATCGACGTGATGCACGTGATTTAAGAATCTCTGCGTGAACTGCTAGGATTCCTAGGCGTGTATGGTAAGACAAAAGATACACCAAGCACGGAGGACCAACAAATTATGAAAGACCCAAAGAACATGCATACAGATAACAAGACGGATAAAGGGCGCCACTTAAGTCGTACTATGCTCTTACCAAAGGTAGAAGGAAATCTTTTGAAGTCCTTTACAGATTCAAGGTGCCGGGCTTCTCATCTAATATAAAGAGGATAATAAATATGGCAGAAAAAGTTCCAAAACCCAAGTCTCATGATCACACGTGATTATGACGCATTGCTTCCGATTGCATTGAGGGGCTTCTACCGAAAATGTTCGAGTACCCATTGTGAAGCTGTGTGCATTCCTCAATGCAATATCTCGAAGGTAATCAATCCAGATATTCCGCCAAGGTTACGTAGGATGTGGTACAATGTCTTGTTAGTTTTGAATTGGTGTTCCCACCATCCTTCTTCAATATTATGACGCATCTCTGGTTCATCTAGTGGAAGAGATTGCCATTCTCGGTCCGGTATTTCTGCACAATATGTTCCCTTTGAGAGGTTCATGGGAGTCTTAAAGAAATATGTTCTTAACCGTATAGACCGAAGGAAGCATCTGCAAGGATATGGAACCGAGGAGGTCATTGAGTTTTGTCTTGACTTTATTCCCGACCTTAAGCCGATTGGTGTTTCGATCATGGCATGAGGGAAGACTAAGTGGAAAAGGCACGCTGGGAAAGAAAGCAATGATATGTAGGGACGGGATTCTTTCACTAAAGCACACTACAGCTTCTACATAATTCCACCTTGGCAGCTCAGATATCGAGGAACACAAGAATATTGTACGCCCAAAACCCGGGAAGCCTGAATCATGGATTACAGATGAACACATGAAGTCTTTTGGTTGGATGCGGACATATCTCTTGAATGACACCACTGTTGGAGATCAGCTATACTTGTTGGTCACAGGCCACCATCTTCTACTGTATTGAATTTCCAAGGGTACGAAATAAATGGGAATACATTCTACACGATCGCCCAAGATAAAAAGAGCACCAACCAAAATAGTGGTGTCCTCTTTGATGCAATAGACGAGAATGGACAAAAGGACACATATTATGGTTACATAGAGGAGATATGGGAACTAGACTATGGAGTCTCTTTTAAGGTCCCTTTGTTTCGCTGCAAATGGGTCAACCGTGGATCTCAACAATCTTGGTTATAGAGATGTGAAGGGTTCGCAGCATAGAAAACAAAAAATTTCCTACGATGTGAACTATATACCAAGATCTATTTATACTAGATACAAACAACGGGCGGATGTATATCCGTAGAGAACATACCCTTGAAGACCGACAAAGTTTAACGAGTCCAAACTCGTGGTTGATGTAGACGATCTCTTGCCGATCTCAAGATCGAGAGGAAGTCCTAGCGCCGCAAATCAGCAAGATCCGTGTCGCACACACGCTCGAGGCACTGAGCAACCTCCGCCTCCTCGCCCAGCGATGCAGCGGAAGCACAACTCTTTCTTGCCGAAAAGCCACCGAACATGTATCTCGCTAGTCCGAGACCATGGGGATAAATTCTAGAGGGGAGAGAGATCCTTCACGAGGAGGTGTGAGTGAGAAGTGAGAGGAGGGCCTTTATAGGAGGAGGGGAACCCCAAGGGGTGGCTGCGCATGGGGCTGCCCCTTGCCCTCCCTCATCATGTGGGTGGACACTCCACTCACAAAATGACCCTTCAAAAGTCCACTCAAAATCCCACTCAAAATCCCATTAAATTTCCACCAAATTTAATGCAAACTCTCATTAAATAAAACTCTTTTATTTTATTCAGAATTTTGTCAATTACTTTAATGACAAACATTCACAAATAACCCCTTGCTAGAATTCTATTTCACATGCATAACCACTTTATGCAATTTCACCCAAAAACCTGCTTTCAGATTCTAGTGAAATAAATTCGCGCTTGTTTATTCTTTTCGCATGAAACTTTTGCTCCAATTGGATGTCGGTGTCTCTTATGTGTCACCCTACGGTTCGTGAATAATGCGGACATGATCGAGACCCTCTCGCATCAATAATCAAGCGGATCCGAGACCCATACTGACTCCCACACATTCAACGATGACTTTCTTGTGATCGCTGGAACCTTTTACGCTAGTATCTTAATCCCTTTGTCTCACGATATATTACATGTCCGAGATTCGATCATCGGTATCTCCATACCTAGTTTGATCTCGCATCGACATGCTCTCTTTTCTCGTTCCCGTGATATAACATTCTAGTGATCAAATCACTTGCTTGCAAGGTAATCAATGTGATATCACCGAGAGGGCCCAGAGTATATCTATCCGTCATCGGGATGAACAAATTCCACTCTCGATCCATGAGCCTCAACATAACACTTTATTAGTTCGAACCCATCTTTATAATCACCCCGTTACGGTGTGACGCTTGATGTTATCAAGAAACTCTTCCGTGTTAGTGATTGACATGATCTCATGGTCTAAGGATTAGGATCACTGTAAGTTGTTATAGCAATATAAACTCAATGACTTTGATCGTAATGCTATACTTCGGATGAATGTTCATCACATCATTACACTAATGTTGTGATCCCGTTATTAACAACATCCAATGTCCATGATCGTGAAACCTTGATCATCTTGTTAATCAACGAGCTAGTTTATGAGAGAGGCTTAACTAGAACTTTCGCTTGTTTATTAAACACACATGTATTAACGCTTCAGATTAATACAATTATAGCATGCAAAATAAACATCTATCATATACTTGGAATACACATAATAAACAATTTATTATTGCCTCTCGTGGCATATTCCTTCAGCCTCCCACTTGCACTAGAGACAATAATCTAGTTACATAGTGATATATCTAACACCCATTGAGTTCGTGTTGATCATGTTTTGCTCTAGGAGAGTTTTAGTCAACGGATCTGCTACATTGAGATCCGTATGTACTTTATAAATTTTATATCTCCATCCTTGACATGCTCATGGATGGAGTGAAACCGCGCTAATATGCTTGGAATGCTTGTGAGACCTTGGCTTTGGCATTGGCAATGGCACCATTGTTGTCACAATAGATCACCATTGGGTCCAACGCGCTTGCCACAACTCCTAGTTCGGATATGAACTCCTTCATCCAAATCGCTTCCGAGCCGCTCAAGCAAAGAACATATTCGCCTCCGTTGTTGATCCCGCTACCACAGTTGTTTGGAGCTCCTCCAACTAACGCTCGCCATTCATGAGAAATACGATCCGGATTGAGACTTAGAGTCATCCGGATCGGTGTCAAAGCTAGCGCCGACATAACACTTAGCGACGAGCTCTTCTTCACCTCCAGATACAAGAAACATATCCTTAGTTCTTCTCACTTAAGGATATTCTTGACCGCTATCCAAAGGTTCAACTCGATCCGATTGGTACCTACTAGTCAAACTAATAGCGTGTGCCACATCCGTCTTGTACATAGCATGGCGACATTATAGAGCCTATGGTCAAGCATAGGGACTTTGTCCATTATCTCTCTTTCTTCCGCCAAGCCGGACTTTGAGTCTTACTCAATGTCTTGCCTTGCAACATAGGTAAGAACCCTTCTTACTTCCGTCCCATTTTAAACTTCTTTAAAATCTTATCAAGGTATGTATTTTGCGATAGCTCTATTAGGCGCCTAGATCTATCTCTATAGATCTTTATGCCTAATATGTAAGATGCTTCACCTAGGTCCTTCATTGAAAATTTGTTTAGATAACTTTTAACATCATTAAAAGTTCTATATCATTTCCGATCAATAATATGTCATCCACATATAGTATCGTAAATGCCACATTGCTCCCACTCACTTTCTTGTAAATACAAGCTTCTCCATAAGTTTGATAAATCCAAACTCTTTGATCACCTCATCAAAGCGGAGATTCCAACTTCGTGATGCTTGCTTCAATCCATAGATGGATCGCTGAAGCTTGCACACCTTGTTAGCATCCTTAGGATCGACAAACCCTTTGGTTGTATCATATACAACTCTTCTTCAATATTACCATTGAGAAACGCGGTTTTGACATCCATCCGCCATATTTCATAATCGAAATATGCAGAATTGCTAACATAATCCTAATCGACTTTAGCATCGCTACGGAGAGAAAGTCTCATCGTAGTCAACTCCTTGAATTTGTCGAAACCCCTTTGCGACAAGTCGAGCTTTATAGATGGTCACATTACCATCACATCGCTTTCCTTTTGAAAATCCATTTGTTCTCCACGGCCTTTCGGCCGTGAGGTAATTCCACCAAGTTCCAAACTTGATTTTCATACATGGATTCCATCTCGGATTTCATGGCTTCTAACCATTTGTTGGAACTGGCTTATCATCGCTTCTTCATACGTCGCAGGTCATTATTTTCATCAACCATGAAATTTATGACAGATTTCCTGTGACTCGGAGCCGCACGCGTCTGCTTGACTGCGAGGTTCGGTAGTACTCTTCGGAGTTTCATGATCATTATCATTAGTTCCTTCTTCAATGTGTGGAGCCAACTCCGAACGACTTCCGCAAGCTACTCGCCATACTTTGAAGAGAAGGTTCCATAACCTCTTCGAGTTCTACCTTCCGACTACTCACACCTTTCGCGAGAAACTCTTTCTCTAGAAAGGATCCATTCTTGGCAACAAAAACCTTGCCCTCGGATCTGATAGAAGGAATACCCAATAGTTTCTTTAGGGTATCCTATGAAGACGATTTTTCCGCTTTGGGTTCGAGTTTATCCGGTTGAAGTTTCTTCACATAAACATCGCAACCCCAAACTTTAAGAAATGACAGCTTAGGTTTGTTTCAAACCACAATTCATACGGTGTCGCTTTCAACGGATTTAGATGGTGCCCGATTTAAAGTGAATGCAGCTTCTAGTGCATAACCTCAAAATGACAACGCAAGTCCGCTGAGACATCATAGATCGAACCATATCTAATAAAGTACGATTACGACGTTCGACACACCATTCATTTGTGGTGTTCGCAGGTGTGAGTTGTGAAACAATTCCACACTCTTTCATGTGAGTGCTAAACTCGTAACTTAGATACTCACCTCCACGGTCGCATCAGTAGAAATTTGATCTTTCTATTACGATGATTTTCCACTTCATTCAAATTCCTTGAACTTTTCAAAGGTTTCAGACTTGTGTTTCATCAAGTAGATATAACCGTATCTACTCAAATCATCCGTGAAAGTAACAAAATAACGATATCCACCTCACGACACACTCATTGGACCACATACATCCGAATGTATGATTTCCAATAAATGCCGCCTGCTCCATTGAACCGAAAACGGCGTTCTAGTCATCTTGCCCATAAGGCATGGCTCACATGTATCAAATGATTCATAATCAAGTGATTCTAAAAGTCCATCCGAATGGAGCTTCTTCATGCTTAATGCCAATGTGACCTAGACGGCATTGCACATATATGCGGATATATCATCACTAAGTTTAATCCTTTTAGCATCAATATTATGAATATGTGTAACATTATCATCGAGATCCAACAGAAATAAACCATTCAACATTGGTGCATGACCATAAAAGATTTCATTCATATAAATGGAACAACCATTGTTCTCGATTTGAATGAAAAACCACTTTGCATCAAACATGATCCAGATAATGTTCATGCTCGCAGGTGCACCAAATAACAGCTTATTTAAGTTTATAACTAATCCCGACGTAAGTGGAGAGGTAGCGTTCGACGGCGATCACATCAACGCTTGATCCATTGTCGACACGCATCTTGACCTCACCCTTGCTAGCGGTCGCCTGTTCATGACTCGATTCGAGTTACAAATATTAGCAACCGAACCGTATCAATACCTGTGTGCTCATGAGCACTAGTCAAGTACACATCAATAACATGTATATCATATACCTTTGTTTGCCTTTGCCTTCTTGTCCGCGACATACTTGGGGCTTATGCGCTTCGATGGCGTACCCTTACAATAGTAGCACTCGGTATCGGACTTAGGTCCAACTCGGTTTTTTTTCAGCGGCAACAGCTTGCCGCCTTACTTCCTTCCGCTTTCCCTTCTTGTCTTTCTTGAAACCAGTGTTCCTATTGATCATCAACACTTGATGTTCCTTTTGATCTCCACTGCAGTTTTAAGCATTGATGTAAGCTCGGGAGAGACTTCTTCATGCCTTGCATATTATAGTTCATCACGAAGCTCTTATAGCTAGGTGGCGAGACCGCAGAACACGGATGCCTAAGTCAATGGGAATCGTTATTCCCAAGGACACAAGCTTATCGGCGTAATCTTGACATCTTGAGTACATGCTCACTAACGGAGTCGTTTTCCATCATGCAGCTAAAGAACTTTTCTCAAGCATTGTAGCTCTCACAGCAGCAAAGATGTGTCGAAAATCATTTTCAACTCACCCATTGTATCAAAAGCATTGCTGCCAAACGCTTTCAAGTTCGGCTCTAGCCCATACAATATGCCGCAATGAACTGTTGTGGTCCTCCGACGAGTCGATAGACATTCTTCTCCTCGTGGGCATCAAAGGTGGGGGCCTAACGCGCTTCTAGCACATGTTGCTTTTGTGCAGAGAGGAGAATCCTCAAATTCATGGCCCATTCAAGAAAGTTGCTACCGCTCGTTGCTAGTTTCTCTTCTCCATGAACGCATTGAAATTAAAAGGTGTGGTGCCATCTACAACAGAATTTGTAAAGTTTAGACTAAGTGTATGATAGATTGAGTTCAACTAATCTATATTACGTAATGAACTCCCACTCAAAAGCGACATCCCTCGTGTCCTTTTGGTGATTACATGAACCAAATCCACTACACCAAGTCCGATCATCACGTGAGTCGGTATAGCTTCAAAGGAGCATCAAATGGGCATCATATCAACTATATGACTCATGCTTAACCTTTGATCAGTGTTCGAGGCCATGTCTGTACATGCTAGGCTCGCCAAGTTAGAACCTTAGTATTTTGCGTGTAATCGTCTTACACCAAGTATGGTCGAGGATCCAAGTACACCCGATCATCACGTGATGTCTTGGAGACGAAAACATAATCGGTGCATACTAAAGGAGAACACATTCTTATCTTGATATTTAAAATGAGGGATCATCTTATTATGCTTAACAAAGCGCTAAACAAGCAATATAAGATGCAATCAAACATCATATGTTTAATAGTGAAATTATATGGTTCCCGCAGATGATCTCTATCATGTGCATCGTGGTATGATCACTATCATACCTATATGTGTAAATCCACAATCTATGGGTTTTACGCTATGTGTGTTGTAAGAGTATCATCTCATACTTCTACTTACAACACTACCATATCATAACACTAGCCCAAAGAACAATCTAAACTAGACGCCTAATTTATCCATTGCAAGTTTTACGTACGAGGGCTTTCGAGATAGAACCGTTCTTACCTACTTAACATGAACCACAACGAGGATAATCAAATTGTCGACAACTCGCTTGCAAAATAGATATTGACTATAGTAGGAGAGAGACACCCGCTAGCCACTTATGCAAACTAGTTGCATGTCAAGCGTGAACAGGTCTCATGTGCGAGGACATGTAAAGTTTGTCCGGCCGCTTCATCCCACTATGCCACCAATATCCAAAATCACAAGAGAGGAGCAACAACATGATCATCATCGCCACATACTCATATGTGTACTACCCGTAAAGTATCTACGCATAGATCCGGCTCGATACATCAAGGGTTCGCAAGATAGAAAACAAAAATTTCCTACGATGTGAACTATATACCAAGATCTATTTATACTAGATACAAACAACGGGCGGATGTATATCCGTAGAGAGAACATACCCTTGAAGACCGACAAAGTTTAACGAGTCCAAACTCGTGGTTGATGTAGACGATCTCTTGCCGATCTCAAGATCGAGAGGAAGTCCTAGCGCCGCAAATCGGCAGCATCCGTGCTCGCACACACGCTCGAGGCACCGAGCAACCTCCGCCTCGCCCAGCGATGCAGGAAGCACAACTCTTTCTTGCCGAAAAGCCACCGGAACATGTATCTCGCTAGTCCGAGACCATGGGGGATAAATTCTAGAGGGAGAGAGATCCTTCACGAGGAGGTGTGAGTGAGAAGTGAGAGGAGGCCTTTATAGGAGGAGGGAACCCCAAGGGGTGGCCAAGCATGGGGCTGCCCCTTGCCCTCCCTCATCATGTGGGTGGACACTCCACTCACAAAATGACCCTTCAAAAGTCCACTCAAAATCCCACTCAAAAATCCCATTAAATTTCCACCAAATTTAATGCAAACTCTCATTAAATAAAACTCTTTATTTTATTCAGAATTTTGTCAATTACTTTAATGACAAACATTCACAATAACCCCTTGCTAGAATTCTATTTCACATGCATAACCACTTTATGCAATTTCACCAAAACCTGCTTTCGATATCTAGTGAAATAAATTCGCGCTTGTTTATTCTTTCGCATGAAACTTTTGCTCCAATTGGATGTCGGTGTCTTAAGTGTGTCACCCTACGTTCGTGAATAATGCGGACATGATCGAGACCCTCTCGATCAATAATCGAAGCGGATCCGAGACCCATATCGACTCCCACACATTCAACGATGACTTTCTTGTGATCGCTTAACCTTTTACGCTAGTATCTTAATCCTTTGTCTCACGATATATTACATGTCCGAGATTCGATCATCGGTATCTCCATACCTAGTTTGATCTCTATCGACATGCACTCTTTTCTCGCTCGTGATATAACATTCTAGTGATCAAATCACTTGCTTGCAAGCTAATCAATGTGATATCACCGAGAGGGCCCAGAGTATATCTATCCGCCATCGGATGAACAAATTCCACTCTTGATCCATGAGCCTCAACATAACACTTTATTAGTTCGAACCCATCTTTATAATCACCTGCTACGTGTGACGCTTGATGTTATCAAGAAACTCTTCCGGTGTTAGTGATTGACATGATCTCATGGTCTAAGGATTAGGATCACTTCGTAAGTTGTTATAGCAATATAAACTCAATGACTTTGATCGTAATGCTATACTTCGGATGAATGTTCATCACATCATTACACTAATGTTGTGATCCCGTTATTAACAACATCCAATGTCCATGATCAGGAAACCTTGATCATCTTGTTAATCAACGAGCTAGTTTATGAGAGAGGCTTAACTAGGAACTTTCTGTTTGTTTATTAAACACACATGTATTAACGTTTCCGTATTAATACAATTATAGCATGCAAAATAAACATCTATCATATACTTGGAATACACATAATAAACAATTTATTATTGCCTCTCAGGGCATATTCCCTTCAAGATGAACCATTCGTCCTAGCCAATGATGTGTCTCAGGTTTTCTATGTGAAGGACATGTCCTCCAAACCGAAAAAAAGAAAAAATATGCAAACGAATACATCATATGATGAGCCAAAGCGTCACATAGTTCTTTCAGGGAAAAGAAACATCGTGGGAATCGAGGACAAGATGTACATGTCGAAGATTATAATAAGTTTGATGAAATTCCGCCTTCACAAAGGAAAATCGACCCAAGCATTCCGTTAAAAGAAGATGCTCCATGGTTACGTCAAGCGGTCATAAGGAATGACATATGCCAAGAATTTCATGCTCATATTATGTAACTCTAGTTCATGTCTTTCGGTTTGTGGCTTGATCGAAGGATATCTTTCATGTTTGTGGCCTTTAGTCCCGGTTTTGTAGTCTCGCTTTTAAATATTAATAAATGTCTTGAGTGTTAGTCCCATTTTGTGGCTGGAGCGGAGTGCCTCTATGACCAGTTTTCGGAGATGCCGACGACTGGCTCCGCAAGATCTCCTCGAACTGGCCGCAGTGGTGTCCTCGCCTCGAAAACCATCTTGTAGCTTGTAACTTCACTAACTAGATCAATACGCCTGAGCTAACTAATTTCACATATTAGGGAGTGCCTCTATGACCGCTTTCGGAGATGGGAGGACTGGCTCCGCTTAAGATCTCCTCAAATGGCCGCAGTGGTGTCTCGCCTCAAAACCATCTTGCAGCTTGTAACTTCACTAACTAGATCAATACGCCCGGAGCTAACTAATTTCACATATTAGGAGTGCCTCTATGACCAGCTTTCGGAGATGCCGGAGGACCGGCTCACGGCATCTCCTCGAAACTGGCCGCAGTGGTGTCCTCGCTCAAAACCATCTTGCAGCTTGTAACTTCACTAACTAGATCAATACGCCTAGGAGCTAACTAATTTCACATATTAGGAGTGCCTCTATGACCAGCTTCGGAGATGCCGGAGGAGGCCCGCCGCATCTCCTCAAACTGCCGCAGTGGTGTCCTCGCTCAAAACCATCTTGGAGATGCCTCAAACTGGCCGGAGGACTGACACAAGGATGCATATTTATAGTACAAGCAACTCGGCATAATGTCGACACTCACGACATAATGTCGACACTCACCCCTATTATTAGTGCTGACTCATCTTTAGGTTCATCTTTAGTCCCGGTTGGTGACACCATCCGGGACAAGGTACAAGCCGCACGACATAATGTCGACACTCACCCCTATTATTAGTGTTGTCCGCCCACTGTCCGCAATCCTTTAGTCCCGGTTTGTGACTACATCCGGGACTAAATGTGTGCCGAACAATGATCATGTTTCGCAAAAATACCGACTTGGTATATTGATCATGTTTCAAAAACCTTCACAAAATGACCTATCATGTTCGAGGTTTCATGGCTTTCGTCCAAATGACCGATGTTATGTGTCAATCACGGCATAGTTTGTGATGTTGTGCCCATATTATGCATGTGTGTGGACATTGGTATGTAGAACAATGTTGCAGGAGGAAGTTTTCTTTTGTCGCACGGAAAATCCTTTTCCATTTTCTCCGAGCGCAAAAACGGGTCGCTTTGTGAAGTAACCACCAAAATGCCGTTTGAATGCTACCGTCCTATTTTACTAAAATACTAGACGACCTTACATGGACTATATCCCAACCGTACATCTCAAACCTTTTCGCCCATCCCGGTAAAAGGACAAATGTCCGCCAATCAGAGGAAGTGGGTCCGTTTGTACTATGTACATGATCTATCGCCTGATTTTTGAAAAATCATTTTAGACTCGCAATATGTGGTTTCTTCAGAGATCCAATGCAAGTTCTAACGATGCCCCCCTATCTTCATGCACACCGTTCGACCATAGTTAGAAATTCAGATAATTCAAAACGGGCATAATAAATTCAAAAAACCAACAATGAAAATCCTTCGTGGTGTCATATTATGTTACATAGTTGAAAGGAAAATACCAAACTTGGTATATTGATCATGTTTCAAAAACCTTCACAAAATGACCTATCATGTTCGAGGTTTCATGGCTTTCGTCCAAATGACCGATGTTATGTGCTGAATCACGCATAGTTTGTGATGTTGTGCCCATATTATGCATGTGTGGACATTGGTATGTAGAACAATGTTGCAGGAGGAAGTTTTCCTTTTGTCGCACGGAAAATCCTTTTCCATTTTCCGAGCGCAAAAACGGGTCGCTTTTGTGAAGTAACCACCAAAATGCCGTGTCGTAATGCTACCGCCCTATTTTCCTAAAATACTAGACCACCTTACATGGACTATATCCCAACCGTACATCTCAAACATTTTCGTCCATCCCGTAAAAGGACAAATGTCCGCCAATCCAGAGGAAGTGGGTCCGTTTGTACTACGTACATGATCTATCGCCTGTGATTTTTTGAAAAATCATTTTAGACTCGCAATATGTGGTTTCTTCAGAGATCCAATGCAAGTTCTAACGATGCCCGCCCCTATCTTCATGCACACCGTTCGACCATAGTTAGAAATTCGATAATTCAAAACGGGCATAATAAATTCAAAAAAACCCGAACAATGAAAATCCTTCGTGGTGTCATATTATGTTACATAGTTGAAAGGAAAAATACCAGACTTGGTATATTGATCATGTTTCAAAAACCTTCACAAAATGACCTATCATGTTCGAGGTTTCATGGCTTTCATCCAAATGACCGATGTTATGTGTGAATCACGGCATAGTTTGTGATGTTGTGCCCATATTATGCATGTGTGTGGACATTGGTATGTAGAACAATGTTGCAGAGGAAGTTTTCCTTTTGTCGCACGGAAAATCCTTTTCCATTTTCTCCGAGCGCAAAAACGGGTCGCTTTGTGAAGTAACCACCAAAATGCCGCTTGTAATGCTACCGTCCTATTTTCCTAAAATACTAGACCACCTTACATGGACTATATCCCAACCGGTACATCTCAAACCTTTTCGTCCATCCCGTAAAAGGATAAATGTCTCATTAATCGGAAGTGGGTCCGTTTGTACTAGGTACATGATCTATCGCCGTGATTTTTGAAAAATCATTTTAGACTCGCAATATGTGGTTTCTTCAGAGATCCAATGCAAGTTCTAACGATGCCCGTCCCTATCTTCATGCACACCGTTCGACCATAGTTAGAAATTCGGATAATTCAAACGGGCATAATAAATTCAAAAAACCGAACAATGAAAATCCTTCGTGGTGTCATATTATGTTACATAGTTGAAAGGAAAAATACCAGACTTGGTATATTGATCATGTTTCAAAAACCTTCACAAAATGACCTATCATGTTCGAGGTTTCATGGCTTTCGGTCCAAATGACCGATGTTATGTGTGAATCACGGCATAGTTTGTGATGTTGTGCCCATATTATGCATGTGTGTGGACATTGGTATGTAGAACAATGTTGCAGAGGAAGTTTTCCTTTTGTCGCATACGGAAAATCCCTTTTCCATTTTCTCCGAGCAAAAACGGTCGTTGTGAAGTAACCACCAAAATGCCGTTTCGAATGCTACCGTCCTATTTTCCTAAAATACTAGACCACCTTACATGGACTATATCCCAACCGGTACATCTCAAACCTTTTCGTCCATCCGGTAAAAGGATAAATGTCTGTAGAATCGTAGAAGTGGGTCCGGTTTGTACTACAGTACATGATCTATCGCCTGTGATTTTTTGAAAAATCATTTTAGACTCGCAATATGTGGTTTCTTCAGAGATCCAATGCAAGTTCTAACGATGCCGTCCCTATCTTCATGCACACCGTTCGACCATAGTTAGAAATTCATAATTCAAACGCATAATAAATTCAAAAAACAAGCATATAAGTTCAAAATCCAAACACTTCTTATGTTTAAAGTTTTTCTAAATTCCAAATTGATATTAAAAAAATATAAGTTAATTCATTTTTAATTGTAAATGGTTCATATTTTAAATGGTTACATAAATTATTTTTAAAGCAGAAAATGTTTTTGAATTATTTATTTAAATCCAAACACTTTTTATGTTTAAATTTTTCTAAATTCCAAATTAATATTCAAAATATAAGTTAATTCATTTTAAAAGGTTACATTAATTATTTTTAAAATAGAATATGTTTTGAATTATTTATTCAAATCCATACACTTCTTATATTTAAAGTTTTCTAAATTCCAAATTAATATTCAAAAATATAAGTTAATTCATTTTAAAAGGTTACATTAATTATTTTTAAAAATAGAATATGTTTTTGAATTATTTATTCAAATCCATACACTTCTTATATTTAAAGTTTTTCTAAATTCCAAATTAATATTCAAAATATAAGTTAATTCATTTTAAAAGGTTACATTAATTATTTTTAAAAATAGAATATGTTTTTGAATTATTTATTCAAATCCATACACTTCTTATATTTAAAGTTTTTCTAAATTCCAAATTGATATTAAAAAATATAAGTTAATTCATTTTAATTGTAAATGGTTCATATTTTAAATGGTTACATTAATTATTATTCAAAAGTAAAATGGTTTCAATTATTTATTCAAATCCAAACACTTTTTATGTTTAAAGTTTTCTAAATTCCAAATTAATTATCATTTAAAAACATTACAAATTTAAACCCCAAAATAAAAAAAACGGAACAGAGAGAAAATAATCGAAAAAATTTGAAAATAGGGAATACGCCCTGTTGGAGCCACAAGGACGGAAGAGTCCCTAACGCTTCTTCACGCTGAAAATTGATTATAGGTCGGTTGGTGGCTCCAACGGACGTATGAACTTTAGTCGGTTGGAGCCACGGGACTAAAGGCCCTTTAGTTATAACCGCTCTCCTCTTCTTCTTCCCCACTCACTTCTTCTCGCCGCGCCGCCGACGACGACGCCAGTGCCTCGCCACCGCCGCCAAGCTGTTCGCCACCGCCCTGGCGCTCAGAAGCGGCCCGTCTCTAACGCCTGGCCTGCCGCCGCTCTTCCTTCACATGACGACCGCGCTGCCTCTCCTTTCGACGATCACGGCCGCCTGCTCTCTTCCGTCGACGACCACCGCCAAGTCTCCTTCCCCACCGCTGCGTCAAGCGCCGCCCTCTGCCTCTCTGTCCTCCCCTCTCGCTGCTGGTGGCAAAACAGAACAAGTGAGTCAAGAAAATCTTGGGCGGGCCGAACTAAAACAGAGCACAAAAATTTGCAATTGTAAACCATATAGTACTTCACTGGGTAATTATGGTTAGCCAATACTCAATATCTTTGGTTCAGGAGATCATACATATATGAGGTGTGTATACATATATAATTTTTTTTGAAAAAAGTGTACACACATATAAATTCTTTAAAAAAAAAGGAGTTTGCTAGGGCGTGACACCACTCCCCATCACACGATTAGGATCCAACAGAGCAAGAAAAACCCCAAAGAAATCCTAAAAAACCAAAAATGCCATGGAAAAAAATAAAAAAAATACCTTGGCAACTTTGTTTGTCGCCATCGAACCTCACGGCGGTCGTGCAGGGCTGCAGCCACCCTCTGGATGGATGCGGCCACTTGGTCTCCTGTAACACCTGCTCCATCATTTTTCGCTGGGGCTACGATGCGAGCACTAGTAGTAAAACAGAGTTGTGCAAAAAGTCGAGGCCACGGCCCGTTTGGCTAACTAAGCTCCGCCAGTGAAAACAGAGCACCCGAATTAGATTGATTTTTTTTTGAACGGATTACGGGTGCAGAGCACCCGAAATATATTGCTGCAATAATGTCACTGGAGTACAGGAGGCCTAAGAAATAAAAATTACACAGAGGCCCAGAAAATAAGCACCGACGACCCTAAAAGAAACTTGAAAAGGCAATCAAGTCCACCATCTTCTTCCTCCTCCAGATCGACATTAACTTGTCGTATCATCATCATTGCTTGAGCATTGCATCGATTCCATGTGTTGATTGTTTCCCTTTCTTTCCGGTGATTTGGTTCTTCTCGGTAGAATACGATATCGAGATCGAGATCGAAGACCGAGATCAAGACCATAGATAGATCTAATTAAATCACAAGTTTAATTAGAACACCCTAGTAACCCTAACAGGTGATTCCGGAGTTCCTTGAGTTAGGGTTTGCGCCCCTCGGAACCCCGATTAACTTGTCGAGAATGCTTTAGGGTTACATTCCAATGCACATTAACTTGTCGATCATCATCATTGCTTGAGCATTGCATCGATGCCATGTGTTGATTGTTTCCTTTCTTCCGTGATTTGGTTCTTCTCGGTAGAATACGATATCGAGATTGAGATTGAAGACCGAGATCAAGACCATAGATAGATCAAGACCTTTTGTAGCCTTATACTCATGTTCCCTCTCATAGCCTTAGGGTTTAGGGTTTCTCTTCATTTTATTATTGTGTATGTATATATTAGGGTTTCACCTTCGATCCGGAAAATATTAGTCGCTTTGACTTATTCGTAACTTTCTCCTTTAGCCGCTTTGACTTATTCGTTTTCCACCTATGCGAAAATATGGACCCACACGCCGAGACGAAGAAAAGGAAGAGTTGATCCAAGGTGTGATCCGTGGGGAAGATAATTTAGACGTATCAACGTTTACGAACAACTCGGTGAGGGTGATCCTCTTTTTAGGAGTAGACAACTTGTTTGAGGTTGAAGGTGTTGCCTTCCATGAGAAGGCGATGCCTTGTGTAACCGAGAAGACGCTCGCATGAGGTGCATGTAATATAAATCAATTCATTAATTAATCATCTGCTGTCTATATAGAAATAGTAACGACGATCTTTCTTCTTTTAGCCCTCCGGATCGAAGGAATCTCGAAAAGAGCGAGGCCCAACCAAAAAGTTGCAAGACCATGAGAGGTTTAGGATCGAAGATGTCACCAAGACGGCATCGAGAGCTCCGAAGTTGTCGCAACCAAATTTGTGGCACAATGCGAGTAATCGTTAGGGACTTAATCCCGATCACCATTAGAAATCGGAATAGGCCTGCTAAAGCGGATGAAGAGGGAACATGTTTATTTGTCCCTAACCACGCCAAAGATTTCTTGTGGAAGAGGCTCATGGTTAATTTCAAACTATCGAAGATAGAGCTGGATCCAAATGCGGAGGATCCAGCTTGAGGATGCTACAACATGGGAGAGCCATGGAGGCTAAGGTCGAGTGGGCTTTGAAGAAGATGTCCCAATGTTTCACCAACTGGAAGAAAAGATTGCACCTTGACTATGTCGTGAAAAGAAGACTCGATTTCAAGAATATTCAGTTTGAGAAGATAAAACCATTCGGGATGAGTTTGTGGAATACAAGAAATCGAAAAAGCTAAGAAAATGTAAAACGAATAAGCTGAATGTCGCTAACAAGAAGTATCACCATACTATGGTGCAAGGTGGCTGCTGGTGGCATTCCTAAGTGGGAGAAACTTGAGCAGGAACTGCGTGATAAAAATATCACCCGAGGCAGACGATTGGGTAGAACGTGCAAGGAATTGGTTTTACGGGCATGGGGGCACGTTGGACTCGGAAGGAGGTGTATATATACCATACGACATAAAGAAGACCCCCTTGCCAATCGAGAGGATGAGAAAAGCAAGAAGGCTGTTAAAGATGGGGACTTCATTCCCGAGAGAGAATGATGAGCTCACACTCGCCTTGGAAATAAGGAACATGATGGACGAACACGAGGCACAATAGGCTCCCAATCATGGAGGACTGGGTTTCAAGAGAGGAAGAAATATCTGATAGAAGCCCAGAGGAGTAAGGTAAGGCGGTTGAAGCAGAAAGTCGAAAAGAGCAAATGCGTTTAATTGAAGAACGATTAAAGCAACAACAAGATGAAATTAACTCACTTAAAGAGCAAAGTACTACCGGCCCATCTCAGCAGCACACTGCATTCGATGCTACCGGCCTATCGAATAATCGAAAAAGCAGTGTGGCTTCCACCGAGGTCCCGGGTGATGACAATGGCGATGCCGATGATGCACCGACGATGGCTCCTGTTGGCTACCCGGTGGATGATATCACAGAGATGACACACTGCGAGCTACATGTCAAAGTTGTGAACATATCAATGAAGGTGGCGGTCGGCTATGCCTTACCAATTGGACCCACACCAACTTACCACGGCCGTCCGGTTCGGAGGGCTCTGTTGTCGGCGTGGATGAAATCATGCCCACTTTTGAGGTTTTGGATCTTCACTACCCTGCGGTGAAGGGGATGTGATCTGGGTGACACAAAAACGTCACCATTCTATGGCGAAGGATTGTATCGTGCTTGAAATCACACGCCAAGGCCATCTTCGCCGCCTCACCCGTCTCCGGAGGTCGTCGCGCCGCAGCCGTCTTCGTCGCCTCACCCGCCCGTCGCCTCACCAATCTCCGGTGACCATCGCCGCGGGAGCCATCGCCGGCGCCTCGGGATAAAAGCGAAAGCGTACCGCTCTTGTCGTCGTGGCGATCGAAACGTAAACAAGAGCCTCTTCCAAAAGTACCAACGGTTCCTCCCAAGAGAGCTTATGATCTTGAAGAGGAGATCGCGGCGATCGTTGATGCGGAACGACGTTTTAAGCTAAGCCGAGGCGGCCGAAGAGCCGAGTTCCCGGACCAAAGAAGAAAAAGCCAAAGTGTTGAAAATGCTAAAGACTCTTCATCAACCCGAGCCAAAGCTGTCATCGGACTATGAGCGTTCTATTCTCAAGTCACATGCAGCACAAAAAGCCTCAAGAGCAAGATCGATGCAAGCGGAAATCTGTTTCCAGCTAGGAGAACAAGCAAAAGACTTGCGCCCCTCTCAAGGTGATTTCTCAAACCAATGTGGGGTCGAGCAAATATGGGGCGAAGAGCGGTATGATCCAGGTAGTTGCACTGTCTGGAGCTGCCGCTGCTCAAGGTATGAGTATTGCCCAAGATTTATCCTGCTTAGAGTTCTTCCCGTGAGTGAAGTAGCATACCAATACCAGCACGGAAAACCTCTCAAAACCTGAGGAGGTAAACAATCTTCCAACAAAAATGCGAAGATTGCATAACTGGTACATGCATGCCACAAGGGCCGGGGCTAACTGGATAGTGCTGAGGGTTACAAAAAAGCATCATGGGAAAAAAACGATGACATGATATCCATTGAATTTGATGAACTATTTCAATTATTCCATCAAGACGCTTGGACAAATCTCTCATGAGTGCCTATTGTCTAAGTACTAATTCTGTAATTAATTTAGTCTCCATCTATAATATTTTGTTTATTGCATGTATATAATCATACTTTAATATGCGAATGAAGATTCTCGAATGCAGAGAGGACAAATCTATGACATTGGCTTCATTGACCCATATTGGGTTCATGAAGCTAATCTCAAAATAAGCCCCGGATACGGAGGATAATATAGTACGCGTTAAGGTTTCAAGAAACCAAAAGGGAAATACTATTTCCTTACAACTTCCAGTGAGTGTTATTGTCTTGTATACACTTTCTATTTCGCTTACTCGATGTTAAGTATATAATTGATTAGTTTTGCATTCGCAGGTACCACTATATTCTGTTAATCATTCAACTTGACAAAGGGCGTGTACTAGTCATGGACTCGAAATATAAACCCCTTGAGACGTGGAAGGACATGCAGATACTTCTCCAGCGGTAATTCTAATCATTACGACACTATATCGGCAACGTTCGTGAATTTTATGATATCAAGTACTTAATAACTTATTTTATTCGTTTTCTACGTCGGGCAGCGCTTGGAAACGGTTCACCAAGAAGGCTAGGGGTGTTTGGAAAGAGGAGCTTACATTTCAACCACTAGATGTAAGCACCACTAGCTATATCCGCGCATCTCTTTGATTCTAGTTTTGATACAGTTATTATCATGCTTGATTATTATTTTGATTGAACTCTGTTGTCGTAAAGTGTCTGACGCAGGGACCAGGTAACAATCTATGTGGATACTATGTATGCGAGTTCATCCGGCAGACGTGCGATGAGAAGGGCAGGAATTTAGAGCAACTCCACGTACGTAAACAATTTCTATAGTTTTTAATTACAATCAAATTGTGTTTAGTTTCATATTCATTTAGGCTGACTCCTTTTTTAAATCAGATCGAACGTCTACGGGACGGTCTTCTGCCAAAGGATCGCATACGAGCAATACAGGAGGAATTGGCGGGATTCTTGGATGCAGAAGTACTAAACACACAAGGGGAATACTACTCGGCTGTGTATAGACAATAGAAATTGTAAAAATAGCAACTTTCAAGAAATTGGCCGGTAGCATCGAATAGCAACTTTTGTATGTAGTGCATGAACTCGATCTGTGTATTGAATGTAATGTTGTCATGATGATCTTGTGTAATATAAGGTTCCTTCATTGATAAGTGCAAAACACTAAATAAACAATAAAACAACCTAAATGAATTCTCTGCCGCGGCACAAAAAGTGGCGAAAATGCTGCCGCGGCAGAGAAATGGGCCAAATCTCTGCCGCGGCAGCAGGTTATTAGTCCCGGTTCGTGTTACGAACCGGGACTAATGCTCCACCCTCGCTCTGATGCATACGCAGCCCCCATTTGTCCCGGTTGGTGGGGCAACCGGGACTAATGGTTGGAGCTTTAGTCCCGATGCCCCCGTCCCGGTTGGGCAACCGGGACTAATGGCCCTTACCAACCGGGACGCATGGGGCGTTTTTACCAGTGTGAAGACGTATGTGTTTGGCCATCCAAAGTGATGTGCCCTGTCATTCATTTGTGCATAGAAACATATGTAGCAAGTATATCAGGTTTTCATATATGTTAACAAAGTAGCAGAAAGTACACTTCGTCTCACCTCTTAAGGCCAAGATCCTTCATGGTTTTCCTCTCAGCCTTCTCCGTGGAACAGTAAGCTTTTAGTTCTCTCCTAGTCTCTCTGATCAGATTTAGCTCAGATTCGATGTCCAGATGTGTGCCCACCTTTAGTGTCTCTCCCATTAAGAATGGCTTCTCTGGTATTAGCCCCACTTGCTCTCCAGCTACAGCCTACATAGGCTGTTTAAGTCATACACATCACTTTATGGCTTATAATTTAGAATGGCATGACACAAGTGACCACAATACATAGATAGTCTATAGTGCAATATCTTCATACCCGTTGAAATATGAAGCAACATCTTGAGTTTAGTACACTTATTTGCAATTGCACAGATGTGCTTCGCTCCCAAGACATTTGTGTCAAAAGCCACATCATACCTGATAAATTAGAATCACATTTTGCACGATTATCTCAGTGGCATGTACGTACGTTATTTGTGTCATGTCAACAATATGAAACCGGGGAACACCTCAAACCTTTCAAAAAAGTTCGTAGTGGCAGCTCCGTTGACGATGATGTCTATTTCCGTGGACAATTCTTTCAGCACAGCAGTATCCAGTCCAAAGTTCTCATACATGACATCTCCTACCAAAGGACAAATCTTTTCATTGATGAAATCATCGAACCCTATACCGTGTTTTTCTTTTAGCACTTGAAAGATCTCCCTTCCTATGACCTGAAATACCAAAACAACACTTGTAAATGACTAATATTAATTACCGTGCTAAGACATGTTCTTCCATGACGGTAGATACATTGGACAAGGTTCAGGGCCTAGGGAGTGGATATAGAGGTGGTGTTTGTAGCTAGTTGGCCACCACCGTACTAGTGAGGTTCTGTGAATTTCTCCTCCAAGTGTAACTTTTAAAAGAGTTTTAGTTAGACCTTGGTCTTGCAGCGTGGAAACCTTTATTGGGTCGACTACACCCATGCACCTTGAACAAGGGTAGAAGTGAGTTTAGATGGAATCTGTATGAACAAAATAGAAAATTCTAGAGTACTGGACATTTGAATCTATGAAATTTTGGCTCGGATTTCATCAATAACGTTTATCCACAATCATGCTTCTTGTAAGCTAGTTTTATTGTAGACGACCTATATTTAATCCTCTCAATTTGAACATTTTCATATAGGAACATTATATTCATGTCAGTGTCATGCACGCTCATTGCTAAGTAAAATTTTAGTAAACCTTGTGGCACAGTTGTCAGATAATCTCTCAAATAAACACACATAAAAAACTTGGTAGTACCGACCTATCGAATTGAGTGGTGCTTTTATGATCACAAAATTATCACAACATATTTAAATTGCAAATAATTGTGAAAATACTAGATTTATATGTGGTGTTCATCCCTTCGGAAATAGATGCATATCCGGTTGTGATATCACAGTCACTAAGATCTTAATACTTCTCAACACATATGCTTGTTGTGCGAGG
The DNA here is from genome assembly GCA_030063025.1 of Avena longiglumis. Classification (NCBI taxonomy): domain Eukaryota; kingdom Viridiplantae; phylum Streptophyta; class Magnoliopsida; order Poales; family Poaceae; genus Avena; species Avena longiglumis. Next base: position 543,740,800 of record CP125973.1, on the reverse strand, counting down.
CATACACTAATGAAAATGCATGCATTGGGTGTGATGCAAAGCGATCGACATGAATTATATTATTGGGAGAAAGTCTATAAAAAACCTCATTATGAACTCGATGTTTTGCGGATTCAAGGTCAGAGGCGCGAATTAGGAGGAAGAGTCCTCAGTATCTTCTCCATGAGCACTATGCGCAAATGATGCAAGAAACACCAAGCGTGATCAGCACACATGCATGACACATGCGTACCTTAAAGGTATTAATCATGCATAGTCACATACCTTTTCCTAGGAACCCAGTTGCACCGGTGATGAGGATGCTCTTGCCTCTGAAGTATCCAACAATGCTGTCCGCATCCATTTCACCGATCATCGTCATCTACTATTGCCAAAAGGACGTCACTTGGTTATGGGCGACTTATTTTTGAAAGGTACTGTTCATGTATTTACAAGGGCATGAGGGAGACGTGCTGTTTCAATGGTTAAATGGAACGAGGCAACAAAGGTTCAGGTGCTGAAGGACATTTAAGTTTCAGGTGCTTTCTTTAGTCTTAACCAATCAAGTTACCCCTTCACACTGCTTAGTAACGTACGCTAGTATCATGTTGCCGCTTCATTTATTTATTTATAGAATCCTGAACATATATACTAAATAGATTTATTCAAATCTAGACAAATCAAAGTCAACTAATATGGGTCGGAGGGAGTACAAAATTTTGGATATGATCTACTCCCTCCGTTTCGGTTTACAAGTCCTGCACGTAGTTCTATGTCGCTAAATTGAGCAACTTAGTATGATGTATATATTACAAAAAATATATCACCGGAAACTTTAAACTTTGTATTTTCCAATGATATAATTTTTATATTATATAATTCAAATTATATAGATCAAATTGATAACCTAGATATACGCGTAGGCCTTGTAAACCGAAACGGAGGGAGTATTTCCCATTGTCTTCTTGGGTTAGGTAGCACGTTATTATGATACTATTACACATGCAAAGAGTCCGTACACATTCTTTCTTTTCTTTTCATTGATGTTTTGCTGGCATTTTTATGTCAACAAGTAAATTGAACCATTGAGAGGGATCACGCCTAAATCCTGCTGTTTAATCCGACCCATCACTGACAATTTGAAATTTCTATAATATTATACCTCTCGGTGCTACATGCTCATTTTACTCTATGTGCAGCAAACACTTGCTCATCCATCTGCGAGGCAGCATGGGTGCAGTTGAGATTCAAATATCTTACAGGCATTATAGAAAATCCATGCTGATGATGAAAGTTCGCTCCACTTTTAAGATCAATCTGAACTCGCAGGATCCCGATACCCCAACTCTTGCTCCGTTGCTTCATGGACAATAGCCCTGATGACACCATCGGGGATTATAAGTATGGTATCAAACTCCTCGTCGGCAAGGCAAAGAACGGACCAAACTGTTAAATATATTTTAGCATATATCTTTACTTGTATTTTCGGTATTGTAAACAATATGGAGTAGTACTCCAATTGGACACATACCAAATCTTGTAACAAACTCTTTGGATATTTTTCCTTGGTATATTAACACGGAAACGGTGCTAGGCCACGCATCGTTAGAGGCAGGTCATTTGTCATGGTATCAGAGCCTGCTCCTCTACCGATCTAGCCGCCTCAAAACTCGTCGCCGCCGCAGCTTGCTTCGTTGCCGCCGCTACCTCAAACAGCCACAGCCATCATCCGCCGTGGCTGCAGATCAAAACAAAAACCAAAAACCCAAACACCCAAATCCTCTGCCGCTGCTGTAGTTTCCCTACTGCCGCCGCCAAAAACACCAAACAAAACCAATATCATCGCCGCCTCCCTGCTGCCGCGACCCTGCCAAAACCAATACCGCTGCCGCTCCCCTGCCGCCGCAGCTTGCTTCGCTGCCGCCGCGACCTCAAACAGCCGCCGCCATCATCTGTCGTGGCTGTAGCTCAAAACGAAAACCAAAAACCCAAACACCCAAAGCCTCTGCCGCTGCCGTAGTTTCCCTACTGCCGCCGCCAAAACACCAAAGAAAACCAATATCGCCGCCGCCTCCCTGCTGCCGCGACCCTGCCAAAACCAATACCGCTGCCGCTCCCCTGCCGCCGCGCTCAGAAACCCGCTGCCGCTTCCCTGCCGCCACACTCAAAAACCCTAACTAAAACTGTTGTTGCCGCAATCTCCCTTGTCGCTGCAGCACGTCGCTATGGCCTCGTCTTCATCTGCATCTTTGCTGGCTGCTGCTCTCGGTGCGCCTCCAACCCAGCTCCTCACCCGCGAGAACTCGCTCGTGTGGAAAGCACTTGTGGTGCCTGCTCTCCGAGGCGCTCGCGTGCTCAATCTAGTCAATGGAACTGAGAAGGCCCCTGCTGAAGAGATCGAGGCTGAAGATGCTAGTGGAAAGAAGATCTCCATTGAAAACCCTGACTATGTCACATGGATTACCCATGATCAACAAGTCCCGCGGTACATCCTCAACTCTCTTTCACCTGATCTGATCTCTGAAGTGATTGGTCTAGACACATCTGCTGAGGTATGGAAGTTTCTTGAATCCCTAACCTCGACACCGTCTCGCTCCCGCACTCAGCAATTACGTTCTGCTCTCAATGACACAAAAAAGGAGATCTATCTGCTGAAAAGTATCTCACCAAGATGAAGACCTTGGCTTCAGAACTTTCATCTGCAGGAAAACCTCTCGATGATGATGAGCTCATTTGGTCTATCCTCCATGGCCTTGGAGATTCCTACAACACACTAAACGTAGCCATCAATGCAAACCCTAGCACCACACTTTCATATTTATGCAGTCAACTCCAAGCCTTTGATCAGATGCATAAGTCTGAGGACGTGTTTGTTTCTTCTGCCAACATGGCGCGTCGTGAGGGTGACAAGTCCCTGCCACCGCGTACAGATGATCGCGGACGCCGCGAGTACTATGATGATGATCGTGTTCGTCGTGACAGACAAGATGATGACCGGTGTCGTCGTGACATATATGATGATGATCATGTCCGCAGGGACAGGTATGATGACCGTCGTGGAGGTGGTGGTGATCGTCGCTATGATGACCGCCCACGACGTCGTGATGATTGTGGTCGAGAGGATGGAGGACGACATGATGATGGTCGACGCCGTGGCCGCGCCCCTACACCCTATGTCAATGTCACGTGTCAGATCTGCAAGATTCATGGTCATCCAGCCAACGACTGCTGGTGGAGGTTCCAGAACAACCGTGATCGTTGTGATGATGATCGTCGCCGTGATGATGATCGAGGTGATAAGGGTGCCAACATGGCCTCCTATGGTGTTGACACAAACTGGTATTCTGATACTGGCGCTACATGTTGCTAATGAGATGAGCAAGCTCTCCTTCTAGGAAAAATACACAGGGCATGATGAAGTACACACGGCTAATGGTAATGGTATGCAAATTTCTCATATTGGTTATTCAATGCTGCACACTCCCCATAGTTCTTTACATCTTAAAAATATTCTTCATGTTCCAGATGCTTCAAAAAATCTTCTTTCTGTTCATAAGCTTACACTTGATAATGATGTCTTCCTTGAGTTTCACCCATATTTTTCTTGATTAAGGATCAAGTCACAAGAACTCTCTTTAGAGGTCCGTGCCATGATGGTCTTTATCCACTAGTGTCGCTGCCTACCGGATTCTACAAGCAAGCCTTCATCACCATAAAACCATCTTCCTCTACATGGCATCGTCGTTTGGGACATCCATCCTCCTTTGTGGTGCAGCAAATTCTTAGGAAACATCATATTTCTTATTCTCCTGAAATAAATCCATACATCTGTGATTCTTGTTAATTAGCTAAGAGTCATTAGCTACCATATCCAGACTCCACTAGTGTTTCTACTTTTCCTTTAGAGCAAGTTTTTTCTGATGTATGGGGACCAGCACCTGCTTCTGTAGGCAAACATTTATACTATGTAAGCTTTATTGATAATTTTAGCAAGTTCACTTGGATATATTTGCTTAAAAAGCGTTCTGAAGTTTATCAAGTTTTTCTTAACTTTCAGCAACTTGTTGAGCGAAAGTTTGATAGAAAAATCATTACTATGCAAACCGGTTGGGGTGGTGAATATGAAAAGCTTCATGGTTTCTTTCAAAAAATTGGTATTACCCACCATGTCTCATGTCCTCATGCTCATCCTCCGCAGAACGCAAACACCGTCATATTGTTGAAGTAGGCCTTGATCTTCTTGCTAATGCATCTATGCCTCTCAAATTTTGGGATGAAGCTTTTCTTACAGCCACCTTTCTCATCAATCTTATCCCTAGCAAAGTTATAAATTTTTCCACCCCTGTTGAGTGTCTCCTTGACACCAAACCCAATTATGAGTCTCTTGGAGTTTTTGGCTGTGCTTGCTGGCCTAATCTTCGTCCCTATAACAAACACAAATTAGCTTTCCGTTTCACCAAGTGTATTTTCTTGGGGTACAGTCCTCGTCATAAAGGTGTTAAGTGTCTTGACATCAAAACAAGACGGGTTTATATTTCTCGAGATGTCGTCTTTGATGAAAATGTGTTTCTCTTTGCTGACCTCAATCCCAATGCTGGTACACGTCTCAAGCAAGATATTCTTTTGTTACCTTCTAACAATGGGGAGACACACATTGATGATCATATGACTATGCATATTATACCTAATGTTGATCCAGTCCCTGTAGACAATGTGGTTGCAGGTGATGATGTTATAGTGCAGAGTAAATCAGCAATAAATTCTGAAGCAAATGGTGAAGAAATGAGAAGAAACGGTGCCAAAACACTCACAGAAAACGCCAGAATTGATTCTGTCTCAAATAGCAATCCCGAAGCAGATCCTCTGTCTACTATGCATGTCCCAGGTAGCAATCCCGAGATGGATTCGCCAGCAGCCAGTCCCACCGTTTCCCGCTCAATGTCACCCTCGCTGCGGTTCCTATCCTCGGTCCAGACGCCGCACATGCCCCCTCCCTACAGTCCTCTGCATGCAGACGTGGATGTATCCCCGTGCGGCTCCTCTCCGCTGTCCCCTGCTGGGCCTGACATCGACACAAGCGAGCGCATGCAGCGCGAGTCTCCGCTGCTTTCTGCTGCACATGACAGCGACGCGAGCACACGTCAGGATGACGCAAGTGGAGCTGGTTTTTCCACTGATGCAGACTCAGGATCTTCTGTGACACGTTCTCCATCACCCCCACCTGATCAGCCATAACCTCGTACACATCTTCAAAAGGGTATTCGCAAACCTAAACAATATACTGATGGTACTATTAGGTATGGTTTGCTTTTTTCTACAGGGGAACCGACATCTTTTTCAGAAGCTCTCTCTCATGATTGTTGGAACAAGGCTATGAAAGAGGAATATGATGCCTTGCTGGACAATAAAACATGGCATCTTGTAGCTCCAAATTCAACCAAAAATCTTATTGATTGTAAGTGGGTGTATCGTCTTAAGAAACATGCAGATGGGACAGTTGACAGATACAAGGCATGTCTGGTTGCAAAAGGGTTCAAGCAAAGGTATGGCATTGATTATGAAGATACTTGCAGTCCAGTTGTGAAAGCAGCTACTATTAGACTTGTACTTTCAGTTGCTGTTTCTCGTGGCTGGAGTTTGAGGCAGCTAGATGTCAAGAACGCGTTTCTTCATGGTGTTCTAGAGGAGGAAGTTTATATGAAGCAAACTCCAGGTTTTGAAAATCCTGAAACCCCTCATTATATATGCAAACTTGACAAGGCTCTTTATGGTCCCAAACAAGCTCCTCGAGCGTGGTATTCTAGACTCAGTACAAAGCTGCAATCTCTTGGGTTTGTTCCTTCCATAGCAGACACCTCACTTCAGAGGTTATGATATTTGTTCTTATCTATGTTGATAACATTATTGTTACTAGCTCATCTAATCAGGCTATCTCCTTGCTACTGTGTGATCTAAAGGATGATTTTTCTCTTAAAGATTTAGGCGATCTTCACTTCTTTCTGGGAATTGAGGTAAAGAAAGTTAATGATGGTTTAATTCTTACACAGGAAAAATATGCTACTGATTTGATTTCAAGAGTTGGTATGAAGGAGTGCACTCCATGTCCTACATCATTATCCTCTACTGATAAGCTGTCACTTCATGAAGGGACACTCCTTGGTCCTTCTGACATTACTGAATACAGAAGCATTGTAGGCGCTCTACAGTATTTGACCTTGACTAGACCTGATATTTCTTTTTCGGTAAACAAAGTGTGTCAATTTCTACATGCCCCAACAACCTCTCACTGGACAGCTGCCAAGAGAATATTGAGATATATTCAAGAAACTATAAAAGTTGGACTTGTCTTTCAGAAGTCTTCCTCAAGTCTGCTTAGTGCTTTCTCTGATGCAGATTGGGCAGGTTGCCTTGATGATAGGAGGTCCATATAGGAGGTTTTGCTATATTCTTTGGGCCAAATTTTTAATATCTTGGAGTGCTAGAAAACAAGCAACTGTATCGAGGTCAAGCACTGAGGCTGAGTATAAAGCCTTAGCTAATGCCACAGCTGAGTTAATATGGATTGAAGCTCTTCTTCGTGAGCTTGGTGTTTCACTAAAGGAAAAACCATGCTTATGGTGTGACAATTTAGGAGCTACATATTTGTCAGCCAATCTCGTGTTTCATGCAAAAACTAAACATATTGAGATTGACTTTCATTTTGTCAGAGAGAGAGAGTTGCAAAGAAACTGTTAGATATCAGATTTATATCTACCAAGGATCAAATAGCTGATGGATTTACAAAGGCACTACCAGTATGAGATCTTGACGAGTTCAAGCGTAATCTCAACCTTAGACAAGGTTGTGATTAAAGGGTGCTGTTAAATATATTTTAGCATATATCTTTACTTGTATTTTCGGTATTATAAATGTATTGTAAACAATATGGAGTAGTACTCCAATTGGACACATACCAAATCTTGTAACAAACTCTTGAGATATTTTCCCTTGGTATATTAACACGGAACCGGTGCTAGGCCACACATCGTTAGAGGCAGATTGTTTATCACAAACAACGACATGCATGCACACTCATTGTCGACACTCATATTGTCAGGTATGTCAAACATCATCGTTTGGAGCCCATGCACATGCAGGCACAGCCTAGGTAGGTGATGATGCGGATATACAAGACGGAGGGAATGCGGGGCCATATGCACATGCAGGCACAGCCTAGGTAGGTGATGATGCGGATATACAAGACGGAGGGAACGCGGGGCCATATGCACATGCATGCGTGCGGGAATCAAGGATATTCATCCTCGAATGCTCTCGTCTAATATATCTCGTCTGTCATAAGAACTCTGCTGGTCTTGGAGGTTTGGGCCAAATCTGTCAAAACGGCTCATACATTATAGCGTTATAAATTATTTTCTTCCCGTATCTTTGATTCGAAGCATTCAGGGCCGGCTCTATGTTTTTTAGGACCCTAGGCAAAGTCGACAGCATAGGCCCTTAAGGCTAATGTATATATAGACATATTAATTTTTTATCATATATGTATCTACTAGCACTTTTAAAATAAAGTTAACATCCAACCAAATATTTTAGTCTCAAAATTGGTGATCCCCGATAGACGACCTGCGAATCTGCGATCGTCGGTCGACTCAGGGAGGCAGGGCCCTAGAGATCGAGGCACGGAGTCCGGCCAATTTCCAAAGAGTCGAGAAGAAGAGAAGTGAGATCACAAGTTTGCGACGCGTTGTAACCCATGCGGTCAGCATCGTAACGCGTCGTAACTCGTAAGCCTGGTGCCTCGTGTCGTAGTGAGCCTTTTTGATTTCCTGCTCGCGTGACGCGTTGTGTCCGATTTTCAGGGCCCTGCTCATTTCTCGCGTCATGGGTAGCATATGTATACCCCTATATATATACTCCCTCCGTTTGCAAATAAGTGTATGTCTAGCATTTGGCCAAGTTAAAGTTTATTAAATTTGACCAACTTTATAGATAAATATAGCAACATATATTACCTCAAATTAACATATTATAAAACTAAATTTAAAAACATATCTATTGGTATTAATTTAAAGTCTTAAGTATGACTACGTTTTTCTACTCCCTCCGACCCATATTAGTTGACTTAAATTTGTCTAGATTTGGATGAATCTAGATACTATTTAGTATACGGGTTTATCCAAATTTTGACAAATCCGAGTCAAGTAATATGGGTTGGAGGGAGTATAAAAATTAATCAAACATTTAATTTTGAGTTAGAACAAAGCTAGAAGTACACTTATTTGTGGATAATAAAGAGAGTACGTAGGTAAGTGAGTATAAATTTTGGGCCCCTCCGGCCGTGGGCCCCTGGGTCGCCATACCTCAGCGCCGGCCCTGGAAGCATTAGAAACCAGCTTTACATTAAGTTGTATTCATGTTTATTTCCGCGTTCTCTTTTTCGTGTCCAACTTCTTTTTTGTTTGTATATGTTTACATTTAGTTGTTATCAGTTGACTTTAATGTTTTTTCTAAGTATAGGATATGTCTTTGGTTGGAGCTTATTTTTTAACCATTACAATATTCTATTCCAATGGTTCGTTGTTCAACGGTATCGATTTTCAATGTGGTGAACCAAAAAAAAGTAAGAAGCCAACCACAGAAAAGAAGAGCGCAAATAAAACGTCGTACAAAAGAGGAATAAAATAGAAAATAGTTTTATTCGCCGCCGACACTCTTCATATATATATAGCATGCCACCACCGGTCAGGCAGTGGCGGATCAGCAAGAGGGCAAGCAAAGAACCGAGCGGTGTTTCTGCATAGGTCTGTGGCCCGTCACCACCGGCCACGCTCTAGAAGAAGTCACTGGAGCGGCATAGACGTACGGGCGACCACATGCAGCCAGCGCACCACGACTTGATGTGGTGGGCCATTGATTAGGGAAGGAGAAGGAATAAGCTAGGTAGGAATGCACAAGGATGTGTTTTGGGCCAGGCTCGTGGTCGTGGGCAGCGCGCTGCAGCGCCAGCTCCGGGTGTGGTCACCCGAGCAATGCATGCAACTAACCACGAAGACAAACCGAAGCACGACGGAGGTGGGGAGAAGAGAACCTAGCTAGCTAACACATCACGTAGAGAAAAAATTGGGAGAAGCATTTTACTCCACCCATTGTCGCGAAAGCTAGGAAGTAGCTAGTGACGTGCAAGGCATGTCGCAAAACTGGGACACACACATCAGTGTGTCAGAAAGACTCGCGGGGCGCTCTCTCTGATGAAGCATTGGAGAGTCGTCTTCCTGCGCAAGCGGGGTGCAAGGTATGGAGCCAGAAGTGCGCGTACGGGTACCGTATGTGAGAGTCGTCTTCCTGCGCAATCGGGCTCTACCACATGACCTCGCCGCGAAGACCCGTGCGCGGTCGTCCATCTTCCAGGGACGCATGGCAGGACATGAGTGCACTCGAGACGTCCGCACGGGAGGAATCTCGCGCCCGGCCCCGTGGTTGGCCCGTCTCCCAGGAGAGGAGGGCTTCGCTGGGATGTCGACACGTGTTCTTTCCGTGCTCCATCCGGAGACACGTGGATAGCCAAATTGGCCCAAACATTTGTTAGCTCTTATTTACTACTACTATGGTTTATGATTCTTAATATACCACATTAATTATTCTAAGATAACACAATACAGTTACCATGAAAAAGTATCATCGGATCGCTTAGTATTTTAACTATATGATTTTACCTATAGAAAAGAAGTATAGCTACAAGTAATATAAACAATAGTGTCAAATGAATATTTTCAGATATTTTGATGTTAGATCCGAGCCGGCAACCCTACGTGGAGGCTGTAGTTTATATTCATCTGAATGTACTGGTCAGTGCTTGTTTAGTGATTACATGTTCTAGTATAGGTGTGGTGCTACTACTCTTCTTAGTGCTCTTGTTGATATATATGTGTCTGTATCAGCTATGCATGTGCTTGGTCTGTAGTCTGATGATGGCTATCCTATCATCTGGAGTAAAACGCTATCTTTTTCTACATACCTTGCTACCTGGGAGGTTAGCTTGTCGCTCTTGTACGGTTTCGGTTGAAGCAAAAAGTAGTGCGATTGAATTGGATAAGAATAATTTTGCCAAAAAAAAGAATTGGATAAGAGTAGAACAATTACTACTGTACTGATATTGTAAGAGTTAGCTTACCCTCCGTTCCAAAATATATATAAGATGTTCTAGATTTATGAATCAAATGTTTCTAGATGCCTTTTAGTGTAAGTTCGGAGTGAACCTAAACACTAAAAGGGTCTAAATATATTCACTTCATAAAGCTAAAACATCTTATATATTTTAAAACGGAGGGAGTAGTCGATATGCTAAATTCAAACAATGAATGGTATTAGGCAAAGTTGTTTATCTTGCTATTTTCCAGTAGTTGTTCAAGTCAGTATGTAGACGCTTGGTGTATGTGCAGTGTGATGTATTTAGGTATGCTATTGTGACAACGGTATGGAATATATGTGCTATGAAATTTTCTTTACTTATTTCCTTGTGATGAACTGGTAGAATGGATGCTATCTTGATATTGAGTTAGCCAGGTGTATGTGTTGTGCATGTGTGGGATGATGTTTACATGGATCCTCTCCAATCCCTTCTACTCCCTTCGTTTCAAAATATAAGATGTTTTAGGTTTATGAAGAAAATGCATCTCTAGACTTCTTTTAGTATGCAGATTTACTTCAAACCTGAGTGAACATATATACTAAAAGAAGTCTAGATACATTTACTTCACAAAGCTAAAACATCTTATATTTTAAAACGAAGGGAGTAACTCTTTTCCTCCTTAATTTCTACTCTTGACAGTCCTATCCTCTATTTCTAATCTAACCTTGTGGGCTTCCGAAGCTTGTTCTTCAGGATTTCTGAGAAACCTTCTTCTTGTTGTTAAGCTTGCTCCTCCTATGCTTCCTCTTGTTCCTACTATACTAGTATGCGGTCTTTGTCCTGGGCACTATTGTACGGAATGGTGTTGTCATCGTGTGATGCCTCTACTCCTGGTTGGCCTTGCTATTTATAGGCTGTTGCTAAGTATGTCATGTAGATACTTATGTGATGACTTTATTTCATCAATGTGAATAGGGTGCCTGCTTTTCAAGCTCTCATTATCTGATATATATGGGCTGCTTCCATCTGTTCCCTCACTTTCTTGATGAAATTCATTGTAAGATTTGTCGGTCGCTTTGTGGATATGGGTGTTGCAAAATTGGGCTTGGTTCCATCCTATCATATCTAATATTTTTCTGAAAGAGACGCGCAAAAGCTTTGCCATATTTCATTTAATAAGAAAAGAGTAAATTAAAAACATTAGGCCAATAGCGCCCCACAAAGAAAGCCTACTAGCCAGGAATACCACCCCCTAAGTGGTTCGCCCTAGCCACAACCCAAATCACACGCCCTCCTTAATCTTTGCTTAGATATTTTTATGAATATTAGAGGCATTGTGGCAAAATCTCACAATTCCTTCATTCCAAATATGCCAAGACACAAGAAGAAGCACGGACGATGTCGCCTTTCCTTGCCACTCCCGGCACAAAAACCCCACCCAACAATAAAATCTTTGTGAGCCAAGATGCGGTCATATTCAAAATCCAAATAGAGTAGCGGTATTGGAAAAAAAGATGAGCCACCGTTCTGAAGAACGCTTGCATAGATGACATGCTCCATAATTTGGCTAGTCGCGGCAAGCAAGACAGTCCTCCATTCCGACCATGTTCTGGATGAAAAATGAAGAACGAATCTTGCAATACTGGGGGGTGGGGGTGGGCGCTCAAGGACTCCAAAACATAGTAATTTTGGTGATTGATACTACCAAATAATGAGCTCTGTAGGACTACAAAACATGGAGTCTTCAGAATCAAGATGAACCGCGTCAACCATAGTGGCTAGGTTAATGAACGGTGAGACCTCCACTAAAATTAATATGACCAACCCGTGCACTCAAGTGAAGTAGTCTACCTTGATGTGCCGGAATATTTGCCCCACTGTATTAGTTTTCTGTAAACATGCATGCTAAAATATTTGCCCCACTGTATTTGCCTGACGCACAACACGAAAGCATGCTATAGCGGGCAAAACTTAGTACTGTATTAGTTTTCTGTAAACATTGAATGGAACACTAGAATTGAAAAAAAGTAGATGTTTCATATTGGTTTGATTGTCTTTTTCTGACTTAATCACAGGGTCCAGAATTGCTAAAATTTGTTTATTTCTGAGTTTATATTCCTATTGTGACCCTAAATGAAGCCGCTCAATTGACTCCTATTTTGTAGTCCATAAATGAATACGTAACTGTGGGTATCTCTCTAGGAGTATCTAGGTAATGTAGTTACAGTTTGCATATATTTGTTGCAGCGGTACATTACCATTGAGAATTGAAAATTTTGTTCAGTTTCTGACCTATTCGGTTAAGTGTATTTGCATTCAACCCATATTTGTTTAAAAAAAGCTCACTTGGCGACCTTCCGGTTCAACATGAGACAATAAGAAAGAGCATGAAATGACTTCCTTAGTAAACGGTGCAGTGAGATGGTGCTTGATTTTGCAATTTGGGTTGCTCATCAACCCATACGATGCAATGAGATATCGATGTGTGAGACTCAGAAGCAATAGTTTTTCTAGAACTTCTTGATATTTGAAGGTTAATGAGGTTGCCGATTATGAAAGGATGCCTCTAGGAGTATAGAATACATGGAGCAAGATTGAAATGCCATTATAGAACTTATTTTAGCCAACCTAGAGAAAGATGTTTTTGTCTGAGCAGCAAGGATCTTATTCGTCACGAGATATACTGGGAGCTGATTTTACAAACTCGAAACATAGTGCCGATGAAAAAAAAGTTGGTGTTTTCAACCACGTTCTATCCGTTGATCGTTCTTGTTCCAAGTTCCCGTTTTATCTTTCCGAGGCAGCAAACTCTTTACAAAGAAATGATTAAACAATCAAAAGAAGTTCAACTACAGGCATAGCAAAAGCAAACAAATGCAAAAAAATTGGGACCACGGCCAAGCAATAGGAGAAGATTAATATACATAGATATTTGTGTGTGTTTTATATTTACGCATGAGACATGTGTAATAAAAGAAAAAATAAGAAACCTTAGCAACGCACGGGCATTCAACTAGTATAAATAATTTTATTTTCTTCATAGCCACCACCATCGGCCAGGCAGTGGTAGATCAGCAAGAGGGCAAGCAGAGAACCGAGCGGTGTTTCTGCACAGGTCTGTGGCCCGTCACCATAGGCCGCTCCAGGAGAAAGTCACTGGAGCTGCATAGACGGACGAGCACACAGCTAGCGCACCACGACTTGATGTGGTGAGACATTGTTTAGGGAAGGAGAAGGAAGAAGCTACAACGGACGTGTTTCGGGTCAGGCTCGTGGGCAGCTGCAGCGCCAACTTCGGGTGTGGTCACCGGAATAATGCATGCAACTGGCCACCAAGGCAAACCAAAGCACGACCAAGGTGGGAGAAGAGAACCTACCTAACACATTACGTATAAAAAATGGGAGAAGCATTTTACTCCACCCATTGTCGCGAAAGCTAGGAAGTAGTGACGTGCAAGGCATGTCGCAAAACAGGGATACGCACTAGGATTGGACATAAAACTCGAAACTCGACGAGTTTAATGAGCACTCGTTTGACCGGCTCGTTCAAAATCGAATCGTTTCCTTAACGATCTGAGCTGAGCTACAGTTTTTGCTCGATATCTTTAACGAGCTAAACGACCGAGTTAACGATGTTTGTGAGCTATTCATTAAGCTCGGTAACAACCAATGTATGGCACATTTATGTTGCTACATGTCTAATCTGGTAGCCAATCTAAAAAAAACAGTTGGCCCATTAAGGAAGACCGATCGATCTAGGAGCGAGAGCGACCGACCAAAGACCTTATTTCTCCTGATCGATTCATAATATTTCTTGTTTGTCTCATCGACTCGTCTCCCCACCGCATATCTCATCTCCATCTTCTCGACCTGGATCTGCTGACCACGGAGCCGACCGAGCCCTGCCGGCTGGCTCGTCCGTTCCAGTCCTCTCTACTCACACCAGTTCACATGGATAAGCGGAAGATGTCGACCAAGGCGACCTCAGGTTCTGGCACGCCGCAGCAGTCGGCGGCGGCGACTGTTTCAACGGTGGCAAAGCCTCTAGCATATCAGCAAGGACATGGAAGATTCTGCACATGCTGCTGAGGAGGCGCCAAACGATTCTGCTGATGGAGGATCCGTGAGTAATGCCCTAAATCTGTACTCTGTATCTATACGTATGTAGCAGTTACATATGCAGCCAGTTTCTAATCAAGTTAGAGAATATAACTAGTTATGAAGTAGGTTCCGCAATTAAGAAATTCCATCTTTGTTTGCCCCTTTTTATTACAGAACCGCTAGTATATTAGGTACCTCCCTTTAGGAATATAAGGTGTTTTAGGTTTATGAAATATATATATCTAGACATCTTTTAGTATGATTCATTTAAACCTATACACTAAAAGGTGACTAGATACATTCGCTTCACTAACCTAAAATATCTTACATTTCCAAACGAAGGGAGTATTAAACATGCTATTTTTGGTTCCACTTAATCATTCGGTCTGTGATAATCAGTCTTAAATATATGTTCGAATGATTTGTCTAATAATATTATTTCACTATTCGAAATTGTATTTTTTCATATATTTATGTTGGGTCGAGTTATTAAGGTATTATTGAAGTGTCAGCGAATTAGCAAGTGTTGGTCAAGTGTGTGACACTGCTATTGATAATTATCTACTATTTTTAAGTACTGGTATATATATGGTTGGAACTGTCGTTTTTAATTATCGGTATGTCTTTGTCTGAGACTGATGCATTTTCTTAACGAACAGCTCGTGAGTGCTCGTTAACATCTAATGAACCGAGCCGAGCTTTAATTTTTGCTCGTTATCCTTAATGAGTTTAATGATTCGAGTCTTAACGAGCGTGAGCCTTAACGAGTCGAGCTGCTCAATAGTCCAGCTCACGTCAGCGTGTCAGAAAGACTTGCAGCGCACTCTCTTTGTGATGATGCGAGGTATGGAGCCGGAAGTGCGCGTACAGATACTGTATGTGAGAGCCATCTTCCTGCGCAATCAGGCTCTACCACATGACCTTGCCGTGAAGACCCGTGCACGCCCATGACCTGGAGGCGCCAGCGTGGCTCGTGCCAAGACCCACCAACCTACGGGTACAGAGTTCACCCGCGTTCCGAACGCCTCTCACAAAAAACAGACCTGGTCATAGTCGATGACATCGGCACAAGGCACGTGCGCGGTCCACCTTCTAGGGACATGGGGCAGGACAAAAGTACACTCGAGACGTCCGAGTGGGAGGAATCTCGCGCCCGGCCCTGTGGTGGGCCCGTCTCTCAGGAGAGGAGGGCATCGCTGGGATGTCGACACGTGTCCTATCCGTGCTCCATCCCACGTCCCGAAAGAATCGGGAGACGTGGATAGCCAATTTGGCCGAAACATTTGTTAGCTCTTATTTACTCTGATTTATGATTCTTAATACACCACATTAATTATTCTAAGATAATGCGATACAATTACCATGAAAAAATATCATCGAATCGCTTAGTATTTTAACTATATATGATTTTACCTATAGAAAAGAATATCTACAAGTAATATAAACAATAGTATCAAAATATTTTCAGGTATTTTGATGTCAGATCCGAGCCGGCAACCCTACATGGAGGCTGTAGTTTATATTCATCTGAATGTACCGGTCAGTGCTTGTTTAGTGATTACATGTTCTAGTATAGGTGTTGTGCTACTACTCTTCTCACTGCTCTTGTTGATATATATGTGTCTGTATCAGCTATGCATGTGCTTGGTCTGTAGTCTGATGATGGCTATCCTATCATCTGGAGTAAAACGCTATCTTTTTCTACATACCTTGCTACCTGGGAGGTTAGCTTGTCACTCTTGTACGGTTTCGGTTGAAGCAAAAAGCAGTGCAATTGAATTGGATAAGAATAATTTCGCCAAAAAAAAGAATTGGATAAGAGTAGAACAATTACTACTGTACTGATATTGTAAGAGTTATCTTACCCTCCTTACCAAAAAATATATAAGATGTTTTAGATTTATGAATCAAATGTATCCAGATGCCTTTTAGTGTAAGTTCGGAGTGAACCTAAACACTAAAAGGGTCTAGATACATTCACTTCATAAGGCTAAAATATCTTATATTTTAAAACGGAGGCAGCAGTTGATATGCTAAATTCAAACAATGAATGGTCTTAGGCAAAGTTGTTTATCTTGCTATTTTCCAGTAGTTTTTCAAGTCAGTATGTAGACGCTTGGTGTATGTGCAGTGTGATGTATTTAGGTATGCTATTGTGACGACGGTATGGAATATATGTGCTATGAAATTTTCTTTACTTATTTCCTTGTGATGAACTGGTGTCGGGTAGAATGGATGCTATCTTGATATTGAGTTAGCCAAGTGTATGTGTTGTGCATGTGTGGGATGATGTTTACATGGATCCTCTCCAATCCCTTCTAGCTCTTTTCCTCCTTAATTTCTACTCTTGACAGTCCTATCCTCTATTTCCAATCTAACCTTGTGGGCTTCCGAAGCTTGTTCTTCAGGATTTCTGAGAAACCTTCTTCTTGTTGTTAAGCTTGCTCCTCCTATGCTTCCTCTTGTTCCTACTATACTAGTATGTGGTCTTTGCCCTGGGCACTATTGTACGGACTGGTGTTGTCATCGTGTGATGCCTCTACTCCTGGTTGGCCGTGCTATTTATAGGCTGTTGCTAAGTATGCCATGTAGATACTTATGTGATGACTTTATTTCATCAATGTGAATAGGGTGCTTGCTTTTCAAGCTCTCATTATCTGATATATATGGGTTGCTTCCATCTGTTCCCTCACTTTCTTTATGAAATTCATTGTAAGATTTGTCGGCCGCTTTGTGGATATGGGTGTTGCAAAATTGGGCTTGGTTCCATCCTATCATATCTAATATTTTTCTAAAAGAGACGCAAAAGTTTTGCCATATTTCATTTAATAAGAAAAGAGTAAATTAAAAACATTAGGCCAACAACGCCCCACAAAGAAAGCCTACTATCCAGGAATACCACCCCCTAAGTGGTTCGCCCTAGCCACAACCCAAATCACACCCCCTCCTTAATCTTTGCAAAGATATTTTTATGAATATTAGAGGCATTGTTGCAAAATCTCACAATTCCTTCATTCCAAATATGCCAAGACACAAGAAGAAGCACGGATGATGTCGCCTTTCCTTGCCACTCCAGGCACAAAAACCCCACCCAACTATAAAATCTTTGTGAGCCAAGATGCAGTCATATTCAAAATCCAAATAGAGTAGCGGTATTGGAAAAAAAAGGATGAGCCGCCATTTCTGAAGAGCGCTTGCATAGATGACATGTTCCACAATTTGGCTAGTCGCGGCAAGCAAGACGGTCCTCCATTCCAACCATGTTCTCGATGAAAAATGAAGAACGAATCTCTTGCAATACTGGGGGGTGGGGGTGGGCGCTCAAGGACTCCAAAACATAGTAATTTTGGTGATTGATACTACCAAATAATGAGCTTTGTAGGACTACAAAACATGGAGTCTTCAGAATCACCTGAAGATGAACCGCGTTAACCATAGTGGCAAGGTTAATGAACGGTGAGACCTCCACTAAAATTAATATGACCAACCTATGCACTCAAGTGAAGTAGTCTACCTTGATGTGCCGGAATATTTATCCCAAATATAAAAAAAGAGGGGTTATTGTCTTCGGTCTTTGTCCATAATATTCACTCATTCTCGGGTATGTAGGTTTTGTGTGTTCGCTTCCGGTTTTTTGAGGTATGTTTTTATTCGCCTTTGTTAAACAAACTAAAAGAAGGTCGTAATGCATCTTTTTAATCCAGAGGTCGGAGGTCTGGTACTCAATTTCGTAAAAAAAAATTTACCCCAAAACCATAAATGGGCGGCATATCATTAAAGAAGAGGAAGAAAAAACAAACAAGAGGAAGAATGGTCCAAAAATTCAGTCCCATTCGTATAAATAAATTCTGAAAGAAATCGGACATGTATGCTGAAACGATGGATTTCTAAAAATAGGTTACCCAACCACCAATAGTGAGTAAATGGACATGGACGTACATCATATCATTATAGAAGAGGGTCCATGCATGCATGGTTTCAGGCTTTCAGTCCACGTCATAAAAATAAATTATGAAAAAAATTGATGAGCTTGTATGCTGATATATATCATGGATTACTAACAATTGATTAGCCAGCTACCACTATTATAGCTTGAAGTTGACTGCTATAGTGTTGGTGACATGCAATTAAAATCAGACAAGTCCAACACAACCACACTTGTCCAAGAGAAATACGATGGAGAGAGAAAATTAAAATATGATACCTTACCCTATTGAGACGCGATGGAGAGTGCAAACTAAACCAGAACGGACCAATATTGCAACTAAACTTATCTTGGAGAAATGCTATGAAGAGTGAAAATTTTCTTTTAGAAATTGTGGATTCCTGCTCCAAAATGATGATCTCAAGTCATGATTTTTGGGGATTCCTGCTACCACTATGATATCCTAAATAATGGCAAGCGCTCTTACCTAAAACAAAATTTTGTATCTATCATCAATCTCATACAACCAGTTACCAAATACGTTGGCTATCAAACATGGAGGAGATAAACCAGAAGCTACTTGGATGATTGACTATATAGAATGAACGAATTTACAATGAAAGAGCAAATGCCCAATCGTCTCCTCTTGGTGAAAAAAAAAAACACATTGTGTATTTCCATGTCAATTCCTCTTTATAAGATTACCTTTTGTGAGAATAACCACTTTATGAAGATACCATGTGAATATCTTCGTTTTTAGTGGTATTTGCATCTTTCAAATTTTACTATTATCATTGATCGTAATATCATATTGTATCAAAGCTTCATACATTGAGTCAACAGAAAATTTACCATTCTATAGCAATTTCTATTTAAACTCGTCCACACCTTCCGACAACTGTATCGTGGACAATCTTAATAATAGATTATTTCAAGATACTAATCGAGAACCGATGAGATCTCTTCTAAAAAACACATTCAGAGGATTCGATTCCATTAGTATGAAAGTGTATCTCCTTTATGTCTCATAATTGAATATAAAGCTGGATACTACTCGCGTAGGGTAGTGTGGCCAAGACACCTATCTTCCAAGAAGCGTATCTGTGATCCATTCTTGATATTAAAAGCACCAAAATGGAATGTTTTTTGGACGCCATAAATCCGGCTCAGAAGTGAGTCCATATCTTGGTCAACAGCTAGTAGTTAATCAAAATCAAGTGAAGTAAACTTTGAGCGTAATCTGGGTTCAATTCATGATCATTCATAATTTTGAGTCGGTCCCCAAAAAGAAAGTCGTATATAATGCTTAAAGCCCACCACCGGTTTAGTCTTGGTCATGACCGAACCCGAAACTGAATTATCAAATTTATTGGGTAGTAAATCTGATAAGTAAACTTTTTGGAAGACATGATTTAAATAAATTGAAATACAAAGACAGGATTTTCAGTCATGACATGACAAGCACCTCGTAACTGCAAGTATCTTTGACCATACAGAAGCTAGCTCAACTGAAAATAAGTAATTGCAGTGTAGCAGCTCTCTCATTGGGAGGAAGAACACCCGTTAAGGTTCAGAGAATTTGGGGATACACGCACTAAGTGGATGTTCGTATACCGGGAATAAAGTGAACAGACATGCCATCCAATGTGTGTACAGTTAGCTTTGTGACGAATTTGATGTCTGAGAAAATGAACCAATGAATATACTCCCTCTATTTTAAAATATAAGATGTTTTAGCTTTTTCTAAAATATATGTATTTAGACAATTTTTTTAGCGTGTAGGTTTATTCATTTAATGTTCTGAATTTGCACATTAAAAAACGTCTAGATACATGTGTTTCAAAAAAATATAAAAGCATCTTATAATTATATCATACTGAGTGTTATCTTCATACTGTAAAACAAACAATACTTAATTGATGTGTAAGAAGTATGTGAGAATTAGGCTGTGTACAAACTTCATAAATCAGATCAAGTGCCTCTGACTTCAAGCTAGTAACAACATTATTAGATACATGGTGATTACTGAAAGAAAACTCCTCGGGAGTGAGCAAGTCTGACTTCCGATTAGAAACAACTAAATTACATTTGGCCACCAGAAGTAGTACCGACAAGACAACAACAGGGCTGCTTAAACGACAAATCTTCGGCTGCGCCATTTGGGATGGCTGGAAGAGAAGTTACCGATGGCGGCCGAACTGAACTGGGATAGTGCCGCCGCTGTGGCGCGACTAGAAAGCCGGCCGAACTAATACTGTTGCTGCTTTGAAGGATGTTGCAAACTCTGTTGCCGGAACTGGTAAATCGCAAATTGACTCCTCGTCTTTTTGGAACAAAATACTGATGGCGGCGATTGATGCCAAAAAGAAAACAAAACAAAACAAAAATTAAAGGCCCTAAACCACTGCTTTCATTGAAGCAGAGCCATAAGGCCTTTTCTCTTACATTTCGTATACTCTAGCCATTACAATTCTTTTGGTTTGCAGAACAGCTAAAGACCCTCGCAATTGATGCCAAAAAAATGGGACACCGTCGCTGAAATCCCAAATCCTGTTGCTGAAACCGACAGTCACTGCTACCGTAGAACTACATCCAGTTTAGCTGGTTATGGAAGCTTGGTGTACTCCTCCTGGCGCGCGGCCCCTGTAGCTCCTACGTATGCGGGTCCCCGCTGGAGTTTGGCGCCGGCGGCGAGAGGCCGCCGTTCCTCCCGCCCATCGACTGCTCCAGCGCTGCAAAGTCAGAAACATCAGGTCGGCTACAAGACCTGTTCCTTGTTACATTAATCCTACACTGAAGTTCAGAACTGTTCCTACTTCGGAACATTCGAACTGCATGGCAAGAGCAGAACAGCTGGGAGCATTGTAGTTCAGGAAAGGAAGTTAGATGCACCGTACCGTCGTTACCTTGGGTGAAGAAGCCGCCGACGTTCAGCAGCAAGGCGAGGAGGACTACGGACAGTAGCAGCAGGAGGGCGCGGGCGAGGAAGGAGAAGATGTGTCGTAGTCTCTGCTGCTGCTGCTGTTTCATCTCCCCTCTGAACTGACTGGACTTTTTTTTTGATCGTACTGAACTGATCCCTCCGCGGCACCGAGCTGTCTCGCATCTTTCATGCTTTCTTTTCTGCTCCATGACAGAGCAGATCGTGCGCACCTCGCCAACAAAGCATCTGCATCTCGTTATGAATCCTGTCGGAAGCTGACGGCCTGAACGCAAGTGAGCTGAACGGCTGGGATTGACGGGAAGGGGAAACAGAGAGCTACACAAGTGAACCTCGGTAGAGTAGTTTATGTACTTCTCGGAACAGCGAGCATCTTCACCAGGTTTTTAAATGAGCGTCGCGCGTCTGATGCATTGATGGCGGTATCGCACCAAATCACTGTGGTCAAAACCAACACCTAGTTGTTCGTCATACATTTATACATTTATTCAGGGTCGGACCTGTAAGTTAGGGCGGCGCGCTATCTTGATTTTTTGATGTGTATGTAGTACTACGCGTATATCTAGGTTATCAATTTCGGTTTACAAGGCCTACGCGTATATCTAGGTTATCAATTTGACCTACATAATTTGAATTATATAATATAAAAAATATATCATTGGAAAATACAAAGTCTAAAGTTTCCGGTGATATATTTTTTGTAATATATACATCATACTAAGTTGCTCAATTTGGCGACATAGAACTACGTGCAGGACTTGTAAACCGAAACGGAGGGACTTGTAAATTTGGCGACATAGTACTATATAGATGTTTGTGCACTGGAGTATTACGGTTATTAATACATTAGTTTCAATAAATATAATAAAATAGCAAAAGCTATGGCTGTAGCTACAGTCGGTTTGACTATTCACATGCATATGTGGTCCCTCTTGGTCAGTGCTGAACGTAACATTTTTTTCTTGGTGTATGTATCATTTTTAGAAATATGACATCATTTAGCATTGAAATATTTGCAATATTTAGCAAAAACTTTTGCAATATTTTGAGCACGGCTACATAGAAAAAAAATATCGTAAGTAGCAAAACAAAATTTGTTTGTGCAAAATGTAAGAAATGTGTTGCAGTCTGCAACAAAAAACTGCATTGCATACAATATTTTTGTCTAACTCTTCCAACACTAAATGAAAATGTATTGGGGTAATCTTCTCTAGCACACACACACACTTTCAACAAGAAATGTGTTGCAGTCTGTAACAAAAAACTGCATTGCATACAATATTTTTGCCTAACTCTTCCAACACTAAATGAACTTGTATTGGTGTAATCTTCTCTAGCATGTGCGCGCGCGCACGCATGCACCATCATAGCACTTTGTCCATACTTAGATAACAAAAACAATGCATGGTATGTAGCAAATCTCAACACATATGTAACACTGAAAAAATTCTCCCATAGTTAACCTTCCCAACGACCATGGAGGTTGTAAAACCTTGTGCATACTTAGACAAGAAAAACTATGCACTTATGTAGAAAATTGCAATATTGTATGTAACATAAACTCTACAAAATTCCATATGTAACATAAAATGAGGCAACACATGTAGTACTTTCCACATACTTGTTGGAAATATACCCTAGAGGCAGTCATGTATGATGTAATTCCCAATATATTTATAAAGTTATTAAGTTGTCCTTATATGAACATCTAATATATATCATTCAATATGTGATTCGGTCGTGGAACTATATATTCTTGTTGTTCATGCCAGATTTCCTTGGTCGTTGAGATTGTGCCGGATACACAACTTAGACTAATGTGAAAGTCGGTTGATGACTCGGTTCCATTTGTCATGGGCATGGTGATGCTATTATGACTTACACAAACTCGTCTAAAGAATTTATCAAGTCGGACTGACCCGCAGTTGAGATGCAACGAGCATGTTATCATTTGGAGTTTCAAGCAATGAATCATTTGACCTAAGGTTATCGCATGATCCGAGTTGTGGATCACCAGCTTAGGTTCAATTAAATGTTGTTCCGTAAATGAACAGTTATAATGGTAGAGTTTGGCTGGTTGTGAATCAAGCTGCGTGACATGGATTACCAAGATGGATTGTAACACCCCGGACTCTCCGGACCGGCGGTTGTCACTCCTGGCAGCTCAATAGGATCTCTAGACTAACCCCACAGACCAACACTAGTCTTGTCTACGCACTTTGTCCTCACTCATGCGCACCCATTACCCACTTCCCGCCACTTCCCGGTCGGTCATCCATCCTCAAATTGCTCTAGGCTAAGCACGCTTAACCTTAGAGTTCTCTTCATATGAGCTTCTAAAAAGGAAGTTGCAACTTGTTGGTATGGGTATACTATCAATCCTATTAAGCCATGCACCAGGGTCTCACATACACCCACCCTTAGAAGATCGACGCCCTCGTCGATCAACCACAAGCCAGGAATGTCCGCTCTTGGCACACGTCTGTGCGTCTAGTGCCAGCACATGTGTCATGTTGTGTCCACTACGGGCAATTGTAACACCCTAGCCTCTCCGGACCGGCGGTTGTCACTCCTGGCGACCAACACTAGTCTTTTCTGCGCATTTTGTTCTCACTCATGCGCACCTGGTACCCACTTCCCGGGCGGTCACCCATCCTCAAATTTCTCTAGGCCAAGCACACTTAACCTTAGAGTTCTTTTCAGATGAGCTTCCGGAAAAGAAGTTGTAACTTGTTGGTATGGGTATATTATCAATCCTATTAAGCCATGCGCCAGGGTCCTACATGGGATTTGCCCCTCCATGATGGACAGATATTCTCTGGGCCCTCTCGTGAGATATGATTCGAAAGCATGGTCATGCGTGACTTGGTTAAGTGTTAATCAAAGAGTCAGACTAAGTGTTAGTCTAGTGAAACGTATATCACGAAACGAGAAACGAGTTAAACTATTAAAGGGATGACAAATTCTCACCTATAGATCGACAAGGTATATCGTGAGGCAAAGGGACTTGGACAAAAGTCACATTGAGAAGGTTCGTCTTCTGACTTTACGACACTTGGGACTTGGCACGTCTTGCTAGAGGCCACTACCAGCTATCAACTAAGAGTGGTGACTTGTGTCGTGTCTAGGTGTGCGTGAATCTACAGGTCACACACTTAAGGAAAATGAGACCATATGGATTAGATATGTGGATATTGGGGTATGTCCTAGATGTGCCTCAAGCATTGAGCTCAACTAGGGATGTATATAAGTGGAGTGACAAGGGATACTTCCTAACCTAGTTGTCACTTTCTCCACTCCCATTTCGGACCTCCCCGGACGGATAGATCGATAGAGGCGCTTTTTGCGTGATGCCGAATACGCGGGATTTCGAAGGATCCGGGTGGGGATCTAAAGGTATTGTACATGATATCGGTATGATCAAGGGCGCATCAATCAATCAATTCATCAATAAGTGTCTAGTGGTAAATGGTGGCATAACCCTAAGATAGATAGATCTTGGGAGTAGATAAACGTTTTTCATATCTGTCCCAACAATACTTACACAACAAAACGCGACAACTAACAAAATGCAACACCATATAACATTGAAACATGCCCATGCACAATCACCGAGCTCATTATTGTTGAGCTCAGAAAACAAATAAAACTCGTTAGTGTCTCAATATCGCCGGATCTGACAATCCTCTACACAATGTCCTTGTTCCCATCTTCCCGATCTTGAAGCACGAATAATGACCCGAGATTGGATCTACCTCCAAACAAATCCATGGAGTCCACTTTAACTTCGGGATGTAGCAATGGTGTATCTCTATCTCTGTCGTACTCTCAACATCTTATTATCCCTATCCTCAGAAACGAATCCGAAACTTCTACTTATATCGGAGGCACCACTAGATGGTGTGGAGGAAGAGGAGCTGGGGGACAACGAGGTGGAGGAAGGTCAATGTCGAGGAGAGGAGGAGAGAGAGAGAGGGTAGAGGGGTGGTGGCGGCATCGCTTGGCGGCGGTGAGGCTTCACCTACCTTTTGCTCATCGTGTGTCGCATTGGCACAAGCACAAAGGAGAAAGATAAAGGCCAAGAACAAAGTGGGTGAAAGTCAATATATAAGCCCCACGACGATTGATGAGGGACATGGACTGTAGTAAAAGTCGGTTGAAAGATGTCGTTTCATAATAGAGTGAATAGAAGTATATAAATAATAACACACCAAACTTCAAAAATACGTAGATATGTTCCTTTTAAATGTGCTATATCGAGAAGAGATATTGGTAAGTCATGTTACCATTGCTTAATTAGGACTTCTGGATGGCATTAAAGTTTCATGGTTTGTTCATTTGTATGTTGTACTTCTATTTAAATGTGTTGCTATTAGCTCGTGTTTTTAAATCATATAGTGTTTCAAATAACTGATTTTACCTTGTGTTATGCCATTAGATCTTGAGTGGAATCCATGAAGAGTGGAGAAAACTTATTTGTATGCGATACAAATATAGGAGAGGGGGGCATCTGCCCTCCCATATGGTTCGAGCTAACAATGTTGAGTTCGTCCTACCAAACGTTTGAACCATCCTCTACCATTGCATTTATATAAACACACAATCATTGTAGTGTTTGGTAATATTATTAGAGAAACATAAGATGTTATTCCTCTGCAAAGGCCTATCATGGGCCGACACATATGAAAACAAGCGACCATTGATACGTCGGAAACATATCTATATTGTTTGATGTTCCATGCTTGTTTATTATCTACTTTGCTTTTCTTTGTCTTTACTTTGAGGTGTTTTTATATGTTTTCTAGAACTAACCTATTAACAAGATGCCACAATGCTAGTTACTGTTTCTTCTGTTTTTGGTTCCAGAGAAGGCACAAAATGAATATTCTCCGAATTGGACGGGACAAAAGCCGAAGTCAGTATTTCACCGAGGGGAACACGAAACCATGAATAAGAGACGGAGAAGGGCCTCGGGGGGCCCACACCCCCTGGACACACGGGCCAGGCCTAGACGCACCTTGGAGGGTGTGGCCACCCCGGGCCACCCTCGGCCTCCCTTTCGCCTATATATACGTCTCCTCGGGACGTAAACCCTAACACGGGCAAAAATCCAGAAAAAGTTCCACAGCGCCGCCGCCACCGACAGGGAGATTCGGGGGATAGAAAGTCTCTGTTCCGGCACCCTGTCGGGACGGGGAAGTGCCCCCGGAGCCATCTACATCGATCTCCACCACCATCTTCATAACTGTTGCTGATTCCCATGATGAGGAGGGAGTAGTTATCTCTCGAGGCTAAGGGCTCTACCTGTAGCTATGTGTTTATCTCTCTCTCTATGCATGATCTTATTGTGGTCATGAGCTTTGTAATCAAGTAGATCTACCTTGCTACTCAAGTGCTTTAATAGATCTCTGCTCTCCCCACGTGTGTGTAAGTGACAATGTGCATACCGTGGTGGCAGTTAGGCTAGATGTTACATAAATACTCATCGTGCTTTAATAGATCTATGTTTTTCCCACGTGTGGGACAGTGATAGCGTGCGTGCCATGTGTGGCACTTAAGCAAAATTATATATATAATCATGAGTTATATTTTGAGTTGGTTGTCTATATGAAATTGTGGTGTTTGCTGGAACCATCTAGCGCTCAAGGTGACAGTGTGGGTTTATCTAGATGGGGAAGGCGGACTTTGAGGTGTGCTTTTGTAGGCCTACCGTGGATTAGAGTGTCCAACCAGAGAGTAGTTAAGAGTAGTATCATGAAGAGAGAATATTTATATGAGAGAGTTTCACTACTAAAAGTATGATCCCTAGGCCTTGTTTCTAAACATTGAAACACCGTTTGCATCTAGATCTGTTGCATGTTTGCTTGCTTCCATCTTTATTTCAGTTGGCCCTTAGTTTCTCCCATGTCAACAACAAGTCAGAAGCTATTTTCTAGCACCGTTACCACTTGTATTTTAATATCTCTTCGCCGAACTAGTGCACCTATACACCTGCCAAGTGTATTGGGTGTGTTGGGGACACAAGAGACTTCTTGTATCTTGATTGCAGGGTTGCTTGAGAGGGAATACCTTTGACCACTTCCTCTCTCAGTTCGATAAACCTTGGGTAATCCACTTAAGGGAAACTTGTTGTTGTTCTACAAACCTCTACACTTGGAGGCCCAACAACTGTCTACAAGAATAGAAGTGCGTCGACATCAAGCTATTTTCTAGTGCTGTTGCCGGGGAGGAAAGGTAAAAGGCACTCACACACGTTACCCCATGGCAACAGCAAACCAGAAAGCTATTTTCTGGCGCCGTTGCCAGGGAGGTAAGGTAAAAGTGTCACATCCCAAAAATTTCCAAATTTTGAAATGTGAAAAATAAATAAACAAAATAAACAATTATTGAAATTTAGGGGTGAAAAGAAACTTTTTGCTTCTAAATGGAAACATCAAAACCCTTCTTGAACAAAATTTGAATGAAAAGGGCATCCAACAAAATTTCAATCAAGTGAAATGCATTCATCAATGAATGTATCTTGAAATTTAAACACTTGGAAAAGTAAATCCAAAACCCTAAATCTTAATGAAAGAAATCATTTCCAAGATCTCTACAAGACTATGGATTTGATCCATATAGAAATTTAGCAACAAACATTTATAAATGGTTAAAAATGATAAAAAATATTATAAAACCATAGAAATTGGTTTCATTTAATTTGAAGCCATGGATAAAAACTTATGAATTTAATAAGATAAAAGAAAATAATTTCCAAAGCTAGTAAAGCTCCTAGCTAAAATCCAAACCAAATTGTGAGCAAAGTAATCCTAAAAGGATTTAAAAGATAAAAAAATGTGATATAAAATTATACAAAGTGGAATTACCAAGATTGGATCTA
Organism: Avena longiglumis; assembly: GCA_030063025.1. Lineage (NCBI taxonomy): Eukaryota > Viridiplantae > Streptophyta > Magnoliopsida > Poales > Poaceae > Avena > Avena longiglumis. The sequence continues at coordinate 543,712,848 of CP125973.1, read as the reverse complement.
TAAATAAAAATATATGGATTTTATAAGACAAATAAATAAATAAATAAATAAATAAATAAATAAGGAATATTTAAAAGTCAAATTAAATCCTGGACAAATCCGTAAACAAATGGAATGAAAGTTTACTGAATAAAAAAGAATAAAGGGTTATTTAAATAAAATTATATGGAATGAACCATATTCAACTTTATTTAAATAAAGACAAATTGCTTAAACTAAATAAATAATAAATCACAAGAAAATTATTTAGAAGACAATTTAAAACTTGAATTAAATCCATCAGCAAATGGAATAAAGATTAATCAAATAAAATTATATGGACTTTAACCAAATTCCATTCTATTTGAATAAAGACAAAATTCCTAATATAAATGATTAATTAAATCATGAGAAAAATAATTGAAGTTACCAAAGTAAATTAAAAGTTATCTAATTAACTTAAAATGATAAAATATTAATTAAATAAAAATATATGGTTTGGAACCATATTTAAATTCATTTAAATAAGGGAAAATGCCTAATTTAAATAAATAATAAACCATAAGAGAATATAAGAAATATTCTAAAATGGATTATTTAAATAAATTAATAAATAGTATAAAAACCTACTGAAAGTTTGGAAAAGGTTTGATAAAGAAATCTGAATTCAAATGAGTGTTTGAATTGAAAGCAGGAAAAATAAATGGAAAAAGAGATAGAAAAGAAAAAATATAAAACAGATCAAACCCAACCATCCCAGAAACCCCAACCCAACAGCAGGCCGAGAACAGCCCACCCGGTGCTCACCTCTCACCCCTCTTCTTTTACTTTTCTCACCTCATATCACCTCACCCCTCTCACTAACTGCGAGGGCTACCTGGCAAGCTCATCGTCGTCCTCGCATGAAACCCGCCCCCTCATTCCTCCTCGCTGTTACCTGCCAGTGATGAACTGCGTAAATTCGCGTTAACGACGCCAGTAATCAGCCCCGCGGCCGTGCCCTCATAACCGCCCCCTCCTCCTCTCTCTTTCCCCTCACTCGCCATTGATGGTGCTCGACGTGGCACTTCGTTGGTAACCCCAAGCGCAGGGTGTGTGAAGAGCAAGCAACAAGTTTTCCCTCAGTTGAGACTGAGGTTATCGAACCAGAAGGAGGAAGGAAACGTCACACAGGTGTTGCAAACAACATGGAGACCTGCACAACACAAACTCAAGACTTTGCCCCAACGAATTAGTGAGGTTGTCAAGCCCACCGGTTTGCTTTAACAAATGATAAAACGTATGGTATGGAAGGTAATGGTTTGCAGCAAGTAAACAAGTAACAGTGGAATATGTATCAATGGTAAAGATTGGACCGGGGTCCATAGTTCACTAGAGGTGCTCTCCTTAGATAAACAACATGGCATGAAGGGTAAAGAAATTACAGCAGGGCAATTGACAGGAACTGAGCAAGGCATAACAATGCAATTACTAGTCAGAAAGATCCTATGAGGTTGATTGGGCAATACAACAAGATACATAGACCATCATCCAACTGCATCTATGAATAGAAGTCCACCTTCAGGTTATCATCTGAACCCCCTCCAGTATTAAGTTGCAAGCAACATACAACTTCTTTAAGCAAAGTGTGTAAGGTAAACATTCCACATGTTCGATGAGCAAGAGACCGTTGTTTTCTCCCTAGTAGCAACAACACATCTACAACCGAAGATATTATTGTCACTTCCCTTGGAAACTAGAGGCATGAACCCACTATAGAGCATAAATACTCCCTCTTGGAGTCACTAGCAACTACTTGGCCAAGATAACCACTAGCAACGGAGAGCATGCAAGATCACAAGCAACACAAATATGATAGAATCATAAAGACAAAACCATTAATCAAACCAACATAATAATCTCAATATCCATCGGATCCCCGCAAACACAACATGCATGATTACAAATAGATTAGATCTTGATCATGAACGGAGCTCACAAGATGTATACATGAAAGCACAAGGAGGAGATATAACCATCTAGCTACTACATGGGCCCATAGTCCAAGGTGGAACTACTCACGAATCATACCGGAGAGAAGGCCTCTGGGATGATCTCCCCTCCGGCAGGGTGCCTGGAAGAGCTTCAGATCCCCCCGATCTAGGGATGATGGTGGTGGCGGCTATAGATGGTTTCTTGGATTTCTGATCGGGTTCTGAGAGTTTCTGCATCGGGGGCTTCTTATAGGCGAAGGGTCGAGACCGGGAGGCGTCCAGGGCCACCAAATCCTACCGAGGCGCGAGCCCACCTGCCCCCGCGCCTAGGGTGGGTCTGGCCCCCCTGGCTGGCCCCTCCGGCTCTCCTCTGGACTTCTTGTTCCCCACGGAAAGTAATTGACTTTGTCCTTCGTCCCGTCCAATTCTGAGAATATTTCTTTACTAACTTTTCTGAAACCAAAAACAGCAGAAAACAGGCATCTGGCACTGTTGCAACTTGTTAATAGGTTAGTACCAGAAAACATGTAAAAAGCACCTCAAAGTGTAGACAAGTAAAGAAAAGTAGATACTAAGCAAGCATGGAGCATCAAAAATTATAGATACGTTTCCGACGTATCAACATCCCCAAGCTTAACTCCTGCTCGTCCTCGAGTAGGTAAGTGACAAAAAGAATAATTTTTGAGGTGAACATGCACCCTCACAATAAAGATCCAACCATTTGCAAGCATTGAAATCTGGGATCAAAGAAATCTAAAGATGTGCATGCAAGAATGGAGTTCTAACAATAGGACATAGTAACTATGCATGCAACATGGCAAGCTACAATCAAAGATCATGAATAACATGCATTGAAAAACATTTGTTTGTTTCACATACAGAAAACATAGCATCGTGGCAATCAGCTTGTCCCTCATAGAGTAGCAAATTAATGCATAGGACACCTTCAAAGTTCACAAGGGTCACTAGAAACAAATAGTACAAGAACAAATAATATCACAATATGCATCAATTAATAATCTTTGGAACACTGCACACAGAATGACAACTATGCTCTCTTAATGGCGCCTAAAGGTAGAAGGTGGAGACTCAATAATGGTGGAAGAAAGGTCTTTTTTATAAAGGAAGTAGGGATTACAAGTTTCAAAAATAGCTTCCAAAAATTATGTTACTTATTATCTTTCATCCCTCATTGCCCCTATCATAAGCATCTTGAAGTGCTTAAGGTTAAAGTGGCAAAGCTGGAGTATATGCTTGAAAAGTATAAGTTGGCAATCTCAAGTCCCTTGAATATGAGGGATACACCTCATGGATACTCAACTTAGGGCCCAGGCAAGTTATTGTCACTTTAAGTATTTGCATATCATTGAGAACCGCCAATGGGGTACCCCTTGCACATGGTACATGAGCTTTCCCAGAACCAAAATTACAAGGCAAGCAGACAATGAGCATCTCAGCAATCTTTTTATTTACCATATGCATAGCTTTTTATTGAGGATGCTTCATATATAGCTCACTATGGTGATGCAGCAAGTTTCCACCATGATTAAGCATGGCTTAGGCTAGCGGCACAGGCGTTTCTCGAACACAGAGTACAAACTCCATGGACTTACAAGTTCCCACTTCATTTCACACCGGTAACATCCATAGACAAAATAACACAGAGTACAAAAGTACAAGTGCAATGTTGAAAACGTTCCCCGTGATAGCACGGTTCTGCTAACTCCAACTTACAAGTGCAAGAATATACAACAAAGTTGTCTCAATGGTTCAAGTTCATTAGGGGCAAAGAATAAAATGTGCCATCAAGTTCGTGAGGGCTTTGATCACTAAGTTTTCACATAACAAAATAGTTTTTAATTGGAAGATAGATGAAAACAAGAATATACTTGGAATGGTGCAGCACACCATGCATAGGAATTTATAGTGGACACTTTGGAATAAATTGGTTTCTTGGGAGTTGGAAGCATGAGTAGAACTTACTCATACAAGTGGAGACTAGCAAAAGACTGGGAGCAACCAACTAAGAGAGCAATAATGTCCATAATTATGCAATGCAACAAAGCAAACTAATCAAAGCAAAGAGTGGTACTACAAGTCAAGGACTAAATGATCATATATGCTAATGGTGACTTGTCATAGTCATAACATGGTGTGAGCATGTGCCAAGTCAACCCAAGCAAAGCATCAAAGGATAATACCACAATACTATGGTTTTGCATGCTAAAACAACGCATAATTTATTCAAGGCACACTAAGCAATCCCAATTGTTTGGAACAAGACATTCTACATCAATAATCACTAAGCATAATGCTAAAACAATAGCTAGCATGTCATGCTAAAGTCTAAGTCGCAGTCAATGCAAGCTCCTCTTGCACATCAAGCAAGAACTTACTACTCCTTTCCAACACCAAGCAAACTTATTTGCAAAGCAACACAGCGAGAACGGGGGTCCAAACTTACTTTATTCAAGAAAACTAAACAAACTAAGCAAAGCAAACGAAAACTAAGACGCTCCAAGAACAACACAACTGTGTATGAAACAACAAAAGTGAAGTGTCTAGACAGACATGAGCTTTTTATTGATGAAGAAGGGGATGCCTTGGGCATCCCCAAGTTTTGACGCTTGTACCACTTGGATATTTCTTGGGGTGACACCATGGTGGCATCCCCAATATTGAGCTTTTGTCCATTCTTCATCTCATTGCATCATTCTCTCTCTACACCTGATTTTTTTTGCTTCATACAAAACTTCACACAATCTTCATTAGTAACATTAGTTTATCCAAAAGATATTAGACCGCTTGGAAAAGCTTTGGAACAGCAAAACTTTTCACTAAAAACACAAGATACTGTAGCAACTCGTTCAAAAAGTTCAATTTACCTGAAGAGAACTTAAAAAGGAATCAATAAGAAGCAAATGCTAATAATGGCAGAAATGTGTCAAAACAGACCAACAGGTAGAAATCGATTTTTTTAGAACCTCTTCTGTTGCTCAAATAAAAAAGTGTTGAACTAACGAAAATTATCTAACATACTGGGAGATTTATTTGTAAATTTTGAGATCAAGCCGAGTTACATAGACTCCTCACAATTTTTTTTGTGGAGGACAGAAATCTGTTTCGGGATAACAACTCCCCAAATCTTACTTCCCTCTCATTAGAGGTCATTCTTGGAACACAAAGCAAACAAAAAGGATAATAAGAGGTCATTACTGAAGTAATAACTTCCAATACTCCAGGAAACTCTTAGGTTATCTCCCAACAAGTACTTTTCTTTAACGCCTTTAAGTTAGGCTTGATAGTTTGAGAAGATGCTCTCATAAGAAATATGAATTGAAGTCAAAGAGGGCATCAAGAAGCAAATTCAAAACACATTTAAGTCTAACCCACTTCCTATGCATAGGAATTTTGTAAGAAAATAAATCAAAGAAGCACAAAGCAACAAGCATAGGAAAACAAAACAAGTGCAACTTCAAGATTTTCAACATAAAGAGGGGAAACTTGATAATGTTGAGATACATAAGACCATGTTTCCCTCTCTCATAATAACTTTCAGTAGCATCATGAATAAACTCAACAATATAACTATCACATAAAGCATGCTTTTCATGATCTACAAACACATAATTTTTATCAAGATAAAAAATAGTGGGATTAAAACCTTCAAACCCACTTTTAACAATTTTATAACAAAAAGAGTGATCATTCAATATAGGACCATCATCTAGAGATTTATCATAAAAAATTTCTAAGCAAAACTGTTTAGTACCATGCATTTCAAAGTTAGGCACAAATATATGATTATCATGGATAACAAGAGCATAACTATTATCACTAGTTTTACCCATAGCAGATATTTCAAAAGAATCCACAGGAACATAACATTCATCCTCCTTTGGTAAGCAAGGGGGACACTCAAATAATCTAAGGGATAAAGAGTTACTCTCATTTGAAGGTAGTCATGGGTAGATCCATTCTTCCTCCTTTTGTTCATCACTCTCCTCCTCTTTTTCATCTAATGAGCTTTCAGTTTCAGCAATTTCTTCTTCCATAGGTTCCTGCAAGGCATTAGTCTCTTCCATTTGTGGAAAGCACCTATTAAAATATTCAAGAATATAGCCATTTTCCTCCTTGTAATTATCAAAGCAAAATTTAAGTATCTCATAAACCTCATATTCATAAGGTGCATCATCAGTATTTTCAAGCAAACTGGCAAGTTCAAATGCACCCTTGAAAGCAATAAATTCTTCAATTTGTTCCACATCATAAAAGTCATAATTTCCTTTAACATAAGAAGACATGGTAACATTATCATTATACTCACATTGAAAAGGAAGGTGTTTATACCTCCTACAGTAACAAGACTTATCAAAGCAATAAGTAACATTATAAGTAGAACACACCTCTCTAGCAATAGTATTCAACTTATCAATTTGTTCCCATAAGCGTTTCCCTTTTTGTGACAAACGGTGCTCCTTATAATAACACTTTTGTTCTTCCGTGAACTCACCTTGACAATAAGAACTAGTTTCAAATAAATCATCCATTGATAGAAAGCATGATCAAGCTAGGCAACAACAGAGCAGCAACTAGAGTAGGAACTAATTTTTTTGTGTTTTTGAATAAAGAAAGCAAATCAAACTAGACTAATTTTTTTTGGGTTTTTTGGAAAGAGGCAAAAAAAAACCAAGCAAAAGAAACAAAGCAAACTAAAAACAAAGTAAATATAAAGGAAATGAAGGACTCACCTTGTGAAGACGTCCTTAGCCTCCTCGGCAATGGCGCCAGAAAATCTTGATGGTGCTCGACGTGGCACTTCGTTGGTAACCCCAAGCGCAGGGTGTGTGAAGAGCAAGAAACAAGTTTTTCCTCAGTTGAGACCGAGGTTATCGAACCATAAGGATGAAGGAAACGTCACACAGGTGTTGCAAACAACGTGGAGACCTGCACAACACAAACTCAAGACTTTGACCCAACGAATCAGTGAGGTTATCAAGCTCACAGGTTTGCTGTAACAAAGGATTAAACGTATGGTGTGGAAGGTAATGGTTTGCAACAAGTAAACAAGTAACAGTGGAAGATGTATCAATGGTCAAGATTGGACCGGGGTCCATAGTTCACTAGAGGTGCTCTCCTTAGATAAACAACATGGCATGAAGGGTAAACAAATTACAGCAGGGCAATTGACAGGAACTAAGCAAGCCATAACAATGCAATTACTAGTCAGAAAGATCCTATGAGGTTGATTGGGCAATACAGCAAGATACATAGACCGTCATCCAACTGCATCTATGACTAGAAGTCCACCTTCAGGTTATTATCCGAACCCCCTCTGGTATTAAGTTGCAAGCAACAGACAACTGCTTTAAGCAAAGTGTGTAAAACAGTCCACATGTTCCATGAACAAGAGACCGTTGTTCTCTCCCTAGTAGAAACATCACATCTACAACCGAAGAGATTATTGTCACTTCCCTTGGAAACTAGAGGCATGAACCCACTATCGAGCATAAATACTCCCTCTTGGAGTCACTACAACTACTTGGCCAAGATAAACACTAGCAACAGAGAGCATGCAAGATCACAAACAACATAGACATGATAGAATATAAAGATAAAACCATTAATCAAACCAACATAATAATCTCAATATCCATCGGATCCTCGCAAACACAACATGCATGATTACAAAATAGATTAGATCTTGATCATGAACGGAGCTCACAAGATCTATACATGAAAGCACAAGGAAGATATACAACCATCTAGATACTACATGGACCCATAGTCCAAGGTGGAACTACTCACGAATCATACCAGAGAGAAGGCCTCCGGGATTATCTCCCCTCTGGTAGGGTGCCGGGAAGATCTTCAGATCCCCCCCGATATAGGGACGATGGTGGTGGAGGCTACAAACGGTTTCGTGGATTTCTGATTGGGTTCTGAGAGTTTCTGCATCTAGGGATTCTTATAGGCAAAGGGGCGAGACCGGGAGGCGGCCAACGCCACCAAACCCTAGCCAGGCACGGGCCCACTTGCCCCCGCGCCTGGGGTGGGTCTAGCCTCCCTGGCCATCCCCTCCGACTCTCCTCTGGACTTCTTGTTCCTCACGGAAAGTAATTGACTTTGTCCTTCATCCCGTCCAATTCCGAGAATATTTCTTTACTAACTTTTCTGAAACAAAAAACAGCAGAAACATGCATCTGGCACGGTTGCAACTTGTTAATAGGTTAGTACCAGAAAACATGTAAAAATCACCTCAAAGTGTAGACAAGTAAAGAAAAGTAGATACTAAACAAGCATGGAGCATAAAAAATTATAGATACGTTTCCGACGTATCAGCCACCCCCTCTCCGTCACCAGGTTGGCCCAATTGACATTTTCTTCGCCGCTGCCTGACCCTCTCCGGTGAGCTATTCCGGCTAACTCTGGCCACCCCGGCTAACGCCATCAACGACTCCGGTGAAGAATCACGGTAAATCCAGACCGCCCCTTGACCCCTAAACCATACGACTATATTCGACATGACTTCGTGCATCTCCTAATGTATTTTGTTTGCCCTATTGCACCGTAGAACGTCAACGTCATCTCCGGCAGTAAACACCCGATGCGGTTACGAACTCCCACGAGGTCTTCTGGCCACCACAGCACGCCCCCGTGCACGCCAGCGACAAGTTGAGCATCCCAGCAACCTTGCGACGCTGGTAAGCTAAACCACAGCCCCAACCCCCCTCTGTAGCCTCCGGTACGTCACTGGCAGTGTGCCGCCGTCGCCAGCGCCGCCAGTTCCTAGCAATGTGCTGGGAGCCGTCCGATTTAGATCTGATGGATAGAATTAGATCATAGATGAAGGGGTATGCGATGATCTGTGTCGTGCGATTCTATTTTAATCCTGTGGTCCATGTTGCTTGATCCGAACGAACCGTTATCAGCTAGTAAGAACACGCCACGTAGCCTAGCTCAGGTTTAAAAAAACAGAATTAGATCTATTAGTGGTTTGAGTTTGAAAAATTCATAACTTTTGTTCTACAGGCCCAAAAATTACAAATTTTATATCACTGGATTCAGAACAATGCAAACTTTGTAACCATTAGCTTAGTTTAGTATTTTGCATCTAGAAAATTGAGTGTTTTTTGAACAAACATTATTAGGTCTATTTTGAGTATAAAATTTATTCTAAAAATGATTTTTGAGTAAAATATTTTGAAAATGGTTTTATTTGAACTCTCTGACCCTAAACACTAACATTAGAGTTGAAAAATATAGTTTGTGACACTAAGGAATTATTCCTTTGAAAAAAGCATTTCTAGTAAAAAACAAAAATGTTGCTATGATTTAAAAATGATTTTTGAGTGAAACCTTTTGCAAATGGATTAGTTTTAAACACTTTGAACACTAACATTTGTGTTTAAAAATATATTTGGCGAACACTAGAAATTATTCCTTTGATTAGAATCATTTCTAGCAAAACAAAAATTATTTAAATGTCCCATTTTCACTAACTTGTTTTTAAATGGTTTTGCCACTTTTATAAATAACCATTAGGTGTTTTAAAATATTTAAATCCTTATTAGAAACCACTTTTCCAAATAAAACAATCTTTTGCATGCTTGCATGCATTGTTTTGTTTTCAATATTTTATGTGGTGAATTGTTTGAATGCCAGTTTTGAAATTGTGCTTTCTTGATTGAATTGTAGTGAACTTTGAAGAGTGTGACAATTGCAAGATCAAGGAGTGTAACTCCCCCGATCACTGCGGACCGACGGCTGTCACTTCTGGCAGCTCAATAGGATCTCTAGACTAACCCCACATACCGACACTGGTCTTTTCTGCGCACTTTGTTCTCACTCATGCGCACCTGGTACCCACTTCCCGGTCGGTCACCCATCCTAAAATTTCTCTAGGCCAAGCACGCTTAACCTTAGAGTTCTTTTCGAATGAGCTTTCGGAAAAGAAGTTGCAACTTGTTGGTATGGGTTTCCTATCAATCCTATTGAGCCATGTGCCAGGGTCTCACATACACCCACCCTTACAATATCGACGTCCTCATCGATCAAACACAAGCCAGGAACATCCCCTTTTGGCACACGTCTGTGCGTCCAGTGCCGGCACATTGCCATGCCGTGTCCACTCCGGGCCACACGCTCCATGCTACACATGTCCGCCACTGACCCGCACACGCCCAAGTAACCGCAAGGGTCGGCTCTGATACCACTTTGTAACACCCCCGATCACTCCGGACCGACGGACAATATCGACGTCCTCATCGATCAAACACAAGCCAGGAACATCCCCTTTTGGCACACGCTGCGTGCGGCCGGTCAAGACACATTTGCCATGCCCAGTCCACTCACGCCACATGCGCCCATACACATGTCCGCCATCGACCAAGACACGCCCAAGTAACCGCAAGGGTCGGCTCTGATACCACTTTGTAACACCCCCGATCACTCCGGACCGACGGCTGTCACTTCTGGCAGCTCAATAGGATCTCTAGACTAACCCCATAGACCAACACTAGTCTTTTCTGCACACTTTGTCCTCACTCATGTGCACCCGGTACCCACTTCCCGGTCGGTCACCCATCCTAAAATTGCTCTAGGCCAAGCACGCTTAACCTTAGAGTTCTTTTCGAATGAGCTTCCGAAAAAGAAGTTGCAACTTGTTGGTATGGGTTTCCTATCAATCCTATTGAGCCATGTGCCAGGGTCTCACAAGGAGTGAACTTAGTTCTCTACTAAAAAGGCAAGTGGTGCTTCATATACTTTGTCCTATTATTTTAACTATGCATTAGTGATATTTTAAGTAGGACTTTCATGAATTTTCTATGTGTTAACTATGCCTTGGAAAATCCTAGTAGATGATGCCTTAGTAGAATTTTCACTAAGTTAAGATTCTTGCTACTAGTATGCTTATATTAGGTAGTCGAAAACAAGGGTGGATTTTCATGCTATGATATTATACAAAGTCTATGACTTGTGTTTTTGCTTAATAAAACTAATAATTGAATGAATCACCTGGGTGGAATGGTGAGAATGGGTTATGTTGAGTGGTTACACAAGGCCCAGTGGATGGAGTACCTTGTGTATCTCACCTGTGGAAAGCCACCCAGTAACAAAGAGATTTGAGATGTTAAAGTGTTGATAAGCTTCTAGTGCAGCCACATGGCAATATGGGCTCTGCCTGGATCATATAGGTTGCAAAAATTTAGCCAGATGGACAGAAGGTGGTAGGGATGATAGGTTGGAACACATCCATTTGGTCTAAGGGAAGGCTTCTGAAAGATCTTGCCTCGATGCATGTCGAGTCTTGTGGGGAAAGTGAATAAAATCTAAGTACTTAGTAGAGTCCCCGGCAATGGACAATTTGACATTGAAGCTATCAAGGATATACTCATCCCAATTTCTAAGTTAAAAACTTGTGGTTGAACAAGGGTTAAAGGATCACCAATTTTTAATTGGTAGATGCCTTGGGTAATTTTTACAAACAAAAACTTAGTTTTCAACTAATAAGGAAAACCTTATTTTGAGCAAATCAAGCCTAAGCTCCACTTAGCCAAATGCATATAGATGATAGATACCACTATTATACGATAGTATCACTTGCTAATACAATTCAAATGTATTGACCATTGTGGCTATAACTTATTACGTTGCAGGTTTGTTTGATGTTAGTGAAGTGTGTTGAATAGGATTACAAGTCTACAAGCAACATGATTGCTTGTGGCACTTTGAAGATGAAGGACTCCATGCTATATAGATATTTGTGCTGCATTGTAATGAGATAGCCATATGAGCTATGTAAGATGTAATGACATATTTTATTCCTGGTTATAAAGTTGTATTATGACCTTTGTTTCTTGATATTACATCTTAAACTGTGGATGCTAGCTATTCGATCTAGGGACTAGAATTGTAAACACAGGGATCTCTACCTTATCAGGTTGGGACCTCTACAGATGGTATCAGAGCACTGTGTTGCCTGTAGGATTGTAACCCTGGGATTGGACAAAACCCCTTAGAAAAATAGGAGTTGTATTTGTTCAAAATTATTTACAAACAATCTTGTAAACTCTTTCCTCAACATTTTTTTTGATTCTACATCTCTTCTTTTTCCAACTTGATGGAAAAAGACTCCAACATGAACAAGGACTACACCATCACCAATGACTTCAACTTTAGTTTCACCAAGGAATTCAACTTGGACATCACTAAGGACTACAAGTGAGACAAGGAATATTACTCAAGACTTGAAGACTAAGGAAACACAACTTAGAAGGAACCATCATCACCTTTTAAGCTTTATGACCAAGATGCAAGAATTTTTCCAAGGATACCATGATCTTGTTCATGAAGAAACAACTAAGAAGAATGGGATGATCTCAAGTGAACCATATAGTTGGACCACCATACTAGTGTTTAGTTTAGATCGATTTATTGATAACACCAACTTATGTGGTGTATCAAAAATATTTTGTTGCCTAAAATATGCTTGAATCTTGTTTTTTGAGTGGAATGCATGATTGTGATTGCTTGCACATTGCTATGTATGATTTGTTGTGAGTGAGTAGAATTATTCTCTAGAGAACTTTTGCCAAATCTAATCTCAATCCAAACCCAAACGGATGACTTCCACAATTCCAATATCAAGGATGGTGACAACAACCAAGAGATGCACATGAGAGAACAACTACTAGCAACCCAAGCCCAGTTGAATCAAGTGAAAACTCAGTTTTTAGCCAACAACAATGAGTTAGACCCAGCCATGCAAAAATTCTTGGAAACCCAATCTCAATTGTTGCAAAGGATGACCAATCAAGTGATCAACATGAGAAGCAACCTTTCCCAAAGTGAATGTGACAACAATGATATCAAGGATGATATTATACAAGGAACTCAAGCTTGCAAAATCTGTGGAGACATAGGACCAATGCCCTAATTGTGAAGAGAAACATCCAACTAAACAATGCCCCACATCTCAAGTTACATGTTTCCTATGTGAAGGAAATAATCATGTCCCTATACAATGCCCCATCTATCCCATAGATCAACAAATGAAACAAGATGGAATGCATCAAATGTTTGGAAACCTCCATAAGGGAACAACTTCTACCAAGAAGGATGAAGACAAAGTCAAGTCTCAGTTTGCACCTCCATACATTGTAACTCACTATGGTGGACAAAAGAGGAAACATGGACGTTATCCTAGGAATCGTTCAAGGAACCAAGGAAGTTTTTCCACCTTTGTGGTGAAATATGAAGAACATGAACTAAAAGAACTCCTGGCTTTGGAGATACCCAAGAAGAAGAAGAGCCAAGGAAACAAACAAGCAATAGTGAAACGAAAGATGAGGAAGGATATTAGCCAAGTGATGTGCAACCACTGCAAAGATCTAGGCCATTATGCATCATATTGTCCAGAGAAGATACCCCAAGATCTCAACCTTGTCACATGTTTCAATTGTGGAAACAAAGGACACTATGCAAACAACTGTCCAAAAAAAGATACATGAAGATCTCAGCCTTGCCACATGTTTCAAGTGTGAAAATCAGGGACACTATGCAAACAACTATCCAGATAAGATACATCAAGACCTCAAGTAAGCCAAGATGTATCTAGCCCGAAAATCTTTTAAGGGTGGTAGTGCCCTAGTTGTCTTGAAGCCAACTTGTAATCTCCAGTCTTCAGAATCTCGGGACGAGATTCCTTTTAAGGGTGGTAGCCTATCAGATCCCAAAATTTTCCAATTTTTGAAATGTGAAAAATAAATAAACAAAATAAAAATTGTTGAAATTTAGGGTGAAAAGAAACTTTTTTTCTTCTAAATGGAAACATCAAAACCCTTCTTGAACAAAATTTTGATGAAAAGGGCATCCAAAAAAATTTCAATCAAGTGAAATGCATTCATCAATGAATGTATCTTGAAATTTAAGCACTTGGAAAAGTAAATCCAAAACCCTAAATCTTAATGAAAGAAATCATTTCCAAGATCTCTACAAGACTATGGATTTGATCCATATAAAAATTCAGCAATAAACACTTATAAATTATTGAAAATGATAAACAAAAATATTATAAAACCATAGAAATTGGTTTCATTTAATTTGAAGCCATGGATAAAAACTTATGAATTTAGTAAGGTAAAAGAAAATAATTTCCAAAGCTAGTAAAGCTCCTAGCTAAAATCCAAACCAAATTGTGAGCAAAGTAATCCTAAAAGGATTTAAAAGATAAACAAATATTAAATAAAATTATACAAAGTGGAATCACCAAGATTGGATCTATAAATAAAAAGATATGGATTTTATAAGACAAATAAATAAATAAATAAGAAATATTTAAAAGTCAAATTAAATCCTGGCCAAATCCATAAACAAATGGAATGAAAGTTTACTGAATAATAAAAAAGGAATAAAGGGTTATTTAAATAAAATTATATGGAATGAACCATATTCAACGTTATTTAAATAAAGACAAATTGCTTAAACAAAATAAATAATAAATCACAAGAAAATTATTTAGAAGACAATTTAAAACTTTAATTAAATCCATAAGTAAATGGAATAAAGATTAAGCAAATAAAATTATATGGACTTTAACCAAATTCCATTCTATTTGAATAAAGACAAAATTGCTAATATAAATGATTAATTAAATCATGAGAAAAATAATTGAAGTTACCAAAGTAAATTAAAAGTTATCTAATTAACTTAAAAATAATAAAAGATTAATAAAATAAAATTATATGGTTTGGAACATTTAAATATGGGCAAATGCCTAATTTAAATAAATAATAAACCATAAGAGAATATAAGAAATATTCTAAAATGGATTATTGAAATACATTAATAAAAGTATAAAAACCTGCTGAAAGTTTGGAAAAGGTTTGATAAAGAAATCTGAATTCAAATGAGTGTTTGAATTGAAAACAGGAAAAGGAAATGGAAAAAGAAACAGAAAAGAGAAAAATATAAAACAGATCAAACCCAACCAGCCTAGAAACCCCAGCCCAACAGCAGCCCAGAACAGCCCACCCGGCCCTCACCTCTCACCCCTCTGCTTTTCCTTTTCTCACCACGTATCACCTCACCCCTCTCAATGACTGTGAGGGCCCACCTGGCCAGCTCATCGTCGTCCTCGCGTGAAACCCGCCCCCCTCATTCCTCCTCGCTGTTACATGTCAGTGATGAACCGCGTAAATTCGCGTTAACGACTCTAGTAATCAGCCCCGACACCGTGCCCTCATAACCGCCCCTCCCCCTCTCTCTTTCCCCTCACTCGCCGCTGCCCGACCCTCTCCGGTGAGCTATTCCGGCTAACCCTGGCCGCCCCATGCCCTTTGTTGCCTACTGACGGTCTTCCCTAATGTGCGCGCTTCTTCTCATACATCTATTTCCTCTGCTCATGGCCCAGGTAGTCGCCTCCATCAAGCAATGCAAGTGCCCGACGCCGTTAGCGACTCCGGTGAAGAATCACGGTAAAGCCAGACCGCCCCTTGACCCCTAAACCATACGACTATGTTTGCCATGCCTTTGTGCATCTCCTAATATCTTTTGTTTGTCCTATTGCAGCGTAGAACGTCGACATCGTCTCCGGCAGTAAACACCCGACGCGGTTACGAACTCCGACGAGGTCTCCCGGCCACCACTACACGCTCCCGTACACGCCAGCAACAAGTTGAGCTTCCCCGCAACCTTGCGACGCTCGTAAGATAAACCATAGCCCCCAACCCCCTCTATAGCCTCCGGTACGTCACTAACAGTGCGCTGCCATTGCCAGCGCCGCCAGTTCTTGGCACTGTGCTGGGAGCCGTCCGATTTAGATCTGATGGATAGCATTAGATCATAGACGAAAGGGTATGCAATGATCTGTGCCGTGCGATTCACTTTTAATCCTGCAGTCCAGGTTTCTTGATCCGAACGAACCTTTATCAGCCAGTAAGAACACGCCACGTAGCCTAGCTCAGGTTAAAAAAACAGAATTAGATCTATAAGTGGTTTGAGTTTGAAAAATTCATAACTTTTGTTCTACACATCCAAAAATTACAAATTTTATATCACTGGATTGACAAAAATGCAAACTTTGCAACCATGACCTTATTTTAGTATTTTGAATATGGAAAATTGAGTGTTTTGTAGAAACATTATTAGGTCTATTTTGAGTATAAAATTTATTCTAAAAATGATTTTTGATAAAATCTTTTGAAAATGGTTTTATTTGAACTCTCTTACCCTAAACACTAATATTAGAGTTTAAAAATATATTTTGTGACACTAAGGAATTATTCTTTGAATAAAAGCATTTCTAGTAAAACAAAAATGTTCCTATGATTTAAAAATGATTTTTGAGTGAAACCTTTCGCAAATGGATTAGTTTTAAACACTTTGACCATAAACACTAACATTTGTGTTTAAAAATATATTTGGCTAACACTAGAAATTATTCCTTTGATTAAAATCATTTCTAGCAAAACAAAAATGATTTAAATGGCCCATTTTCACTAACTTGTTTTTAAATGGTTTTTCCACTTTTATAAATGACCAGTAGGTGTTTTAAAATGTTAATAGCCTTATTAGAAACCACTTTTCCAAATAAAATAATCTTTTGCATGCTTGCATGCATTGCTTTGTTTTCAATATTTTATGTGGTGAATTGTTTGAATGCTAGTTTTGAAATTGTGCTTGCTTGATTGAATTGTAGTGAACTTTGAAGAGTGTGAAAATTGCAAGATCAAGGAGTGAACTTAGTTCTCTACTAAAAAGTAAAATGGTTCTTCATATACTTTGAACTATTATTTTAACTATGCATTAGTGATATTTTAAGTAGGACTTGCATGGAATTTTCTATGTGTTAACTATGCCTTGGGAAATCCTAGTAGATTGATGCCTTAGTAGAATTTTTCCTAAGTTAATATTCTTTCTACTAATATGCTTAGCTTAGCTAGTAGAAAACAAGGGTGGATTATTCATGCTATGATATTATACAAAGTCTATGACTTGTGTTTTTGCTTAATAAAACTACTAAGTGAATGAATCACGTGGGTGTAATGGTGAGAATGGTTTATGTTGAGTGGTTACACAAGGCCCAGTGGATGGATTACCTTGTTATCTCACTTGTGGAAAGCCACCCAGGAACAAAGATATTGGAGATGTTGAAGTGTTGAGAAGCTTCTAGTGCAGCCACATGGCAATATGGGCTCTGCCTGGATCATATAGGTTGCAAAAACTTAGCCAGATGGACATAAGGTGGTAGGGTGATAGGTTGGAACACTTCCATTTGGTCTAAGGGAAGGCTTCTTAAAGATCTTGTCTCGATGCATGTCGAGTCTTGTGGAGAAAGTGCACCACCTCTCTCGAGAGTAAAATCTAAGTACTTAGCCGTGTCCCCGGCAATGGACAATTTGAGCATCAATACATTGAAGCTATCAAGGATCTCATCATCCCAATTTCTAAGTTAAAAACTTGTGGTTTAACAAGAGTTAAAGGATCACCAAGTTTTAATTGGTAGATGCCTTGGGTGATTTTGACAAACAAAAACTTAGTTTTCAACTAATAAGGAAAACCTTATTTTGAGAAAAGCAAGCCTAAGCTCCACTTAGCCAAATGCATATAGATGATAGATACCACTATTCTACCATAGTATCACTTGCCAATACAATTCAAATGTATTGACCATAGTGGCTGTAACTTATTATGTTGCAGGTTTGTTTGATGTTAGTGAAGTGTATTGAATAGGATTACAAGTCTACAACCAACATGATTGCCTGTGGCACTTTTAAGATGAAGGACTCCATGCTATATAGATATTTCTACTACATTATAATGAGATGGCCATATGAGCTATGTAAGATGTAATGACATATTTTATTCCTGGTTATAAAGTTGTATTATGACCTTTGTTTCTTGATATTAAATATTAAACTATGGATGCTAGCTATTTGATCCAGGGACTAGCATTGTAAACACAGGGATCTCTACCTTATCAGGTTGGGACATCTACAAAAAGGTACTCACATCCTGGTGTGTGAGTGCTCGAAGTTATTTCCTTTAGATTCTGCAATTTTGTCTTTTTGTTTCTTGTTTTCACTAGTTAGGTTTAATGGAAAACAACAACAAAAATTAGAGAGCTTTATAGTTTTTATCTTGAGTTAGGACATGAAGTGTTTGAAGAGAAAATTGAAAAACCTATGGAACTTCATTTCCATGCTAATAGCAATGTTATTAGTATGATTTTTTTGAACACTATTGTTACTAATGCTTAGAAAATGTCTAAGCTTGGGGAAGCTAGTTTTTATGAAAATGATCGTTTTAGTTCCCTAGCTTTGGAAGATAGCTATTCCATTGCTTATGATGATACTCTACCTCCAATATATGATGATTACAATGATGAAAATGATATTTTTAGTCCACCTACCATTGAGGAGAAAATTAATTATGATGAAAATATGCCTCCTATATTTGATGGTTATGGTGATGAGAATAATAATGATAGCTATTTTGTTGAATTTTCTCCCACTACAATTAATAAGAATGACTATGATTATGTGGAGAGTAATAATTATTATATGCATATGGCTCATGATAAGAATGTTTTATGTGATAGTTATATTGTTAATTTTATTCATGATGCTACTGAAAGTTATTATGAGAGAGGGAAACATGTTTTTATGCATCTCAATAATATTAAGTTTCCCCTCTTTATGTTGAAAATCTTGAAGATTCCTATGCATAGTAAGTGGGTTAGACTTAAATGTGTTTTGAATTTGTTTCTTGATGCTCTTTTACTTCAATTCATATTTCTTATGTGAGCATCTTTTCAAACTATTAAGCCTAACTTAAAGGCGTTAAAGAAAAGTACTTGTTGGGAGATAACCCAAGAGTTTTATTGAGTCTTGGGAGTTATTACTTCAGTAATGACCTCTCCTTATCCTTTTTGTTTGCTTTTTGTGCCAAGAATGACCTCTAATGAGAGGGAAGTAAGATTTGGGGAGTTATTGTCCAGAAACAGATTTTTGTGCTCCACCGTATATATTCGTAAGGAATCTCTGTAAGTCGGATTGAGCTGATATTTTACGAATAAATACCCTAGTATGTTATCTAACTTTCGTTAGTTCAACACTTTTTGATTTGAGCAACAGAAGGTCTTCAAAAAAATCGGTTTATACCCAGTGGTCTATTTTGACAGATTTCTGCCATTATTTGCATTTGCTTCTTATTGATTCCTTTTTGGGTTATTTTTTGGGAAATTAAGCTTTTTGAGGGAATTTCTACAGTAGCTTGTGTTTTTAGTGAAAGTTTTGTTGTTCTAAAGCTAAACCTAAGGGTTTATTATCTTTTGAATACACTAATGTTGCTAATGAAGATTGTGTGAAGTTTTGTATGAAGGAAAAATTTCAGGTGTAGAGAGAGAATGATGTAATGAGATGAAGAATGGACAAAAGCTCAATCTTGGGGATGCCATCCCATGTCACCCCAAGAAATATTCAAGAGGTACAAGTGTCAAAGCTTGGGTATGCCCAAGGCATCCCCTTCTTCGCCAAGAAAAATCTCAGGTCTTTTTAGAGTGTCTTAGTTTTTATTGTTTCATGCACAGTTGTGTTATTCTTGGAGTGTCTTAGTTTTTGTTTTTTGTTTTTGTTTGTTTAGTTTCTTGAATAAAGTTGGTTGGATTACATCACACTTCTTTTGGAGATAGCCACGCTCAGTTTTCATTGCCTAGAACACTCTAGTTTTCATTCTTATTGTTTTGTGAGTGTTCTCTTTTGCTAGCACTGTGTTTAGCCTTAGTTTTCTTGTGCTTTCAGCTTAGAACTTTTTATTTCTTCTTTGTGGATTTGTGAGAAAAGCTCACTGATCTTTGTTGATTATTATCTTTGTGAGTTATTTCAAATAAGTTGATTGGAGTTGGAAAAGAGTAGAAAGCCTCATGCTTAGGTGGTACAAAAGGGAGCTTGCTTTGACTGTAACTTAGACTTTATCATGTCATGCTGGATGTTGTTTTGACCTTATGATTAGTGATTATTGTTATAGCATGACTTTCTCCAAACAATTAGGATTGCTTAATGTGCCTTGGGAATCATGCGTTGTATTAGCATACAAAAGCATAGTATTATGGTATTCTCCTTTGATGCTTTGTTTGGGTTGACTTGGCACATGCTCACACCATGTTATGACTCTAACCAGTCACCATTAGCCTTTATGATCATTTAGTTTTTGACTTTTAGTACCGCTTTATGCTTTGATTAGTAATGTTTTGTCGCTCTGCATGATTATGGCCATTATTGCTCTCTTAGTTGGTCGCTCCCAGTCTTTTGCTAGCCTCCACTTATATGAGTAAGCTCTACTCATGCATCCAACTCCCAAGAAATCAAGTTATTCCAACGTGTCCACTATAAATTCCTATGCATGGTGTGTTACACCATTCCAAGTATATTCTTATTTCATCTATCTTCCAATTAAAAATTCTCTTTGTTATGTGAAAACTTAGTGATTAAAGCTCTCATGAACTTGATGGAACACTTTATTTCCTTGACCCTAATAAACTTGAACCATTTTGTCATCTATGTTGTATATGCTTGCACTTATACGTTGGAATTAGCAGAACCATGCTATCATGGGGAATGCTTTCAACATTGCACGTGTACATTGTACCCAGTTGATATCATGCTATTTTTTGTATTGATGTCGTCAGTGTGAAATGAAAGGGGAGCTTGTAAGTCCATGGAGTTAAGTATGTGTGTTAGAGAAACGTTTGGGCCGCTAGCCTAAGCAATGCTTAATCATGGTGGAAACTTGCAGCATCACCATAGTGACATCTATGAAGCATTCTTCTTATAAAAAAAGAGACTGAGAAAAAGAGACATATGAGAAAAGAGTAAAGAGAAAAAAATCACCATATTCTCATGGTAATAATAAGAATGTTGAGATGCTCATTGTCCGCTTGCCTTGTCATTTTGGTTATGGGATAGCTCCTGTACCATGTGCAAGGGGTACCCCGTTGGTGGTTCTCTATGATACACATGTACTTACTATGAAAAGAACTTGCAAGTAACTAAACTTGAGTATCATGAGGAGCGGCCCTCGTATTCAAGGGACATGAGATTGCCAACTTATACTTTGTCAAGCATATACTCCATAGTTTGTTCACTTTAACCTTAATCACTTCAAGATGCTTATGATAGGGGCAATGAGGGCTGAAAGCTAACAAGTACCATAATTTTTGGAAGCTCTTTATGAAACTTGAAATCCCTGCTTCCCTTTGAAGGGCCTTTCTTCCACTATTATATTGAATCTCCACCTTCTATCCATAGACACCAATTATGAGGGCATAGTTTCCATTCTTAGTTCTATGTGCATTGTCCCAAAACTTATTGATTGATTCATATTGTTGATATTGCTTGTTCTTGAACTATTTGTATCTAGTCACTCTTATGAACTTTGAAGGTATCCTATGCATTTATGTTTTGCTACTCCATGAGGGACAACCTGAATGCCACTATGCTATGTTTTCTGTATGTGAAACAAACAAACGTTTTTCGATGCATGTTATTCATGATCTTTGTTTGTAGCCTTTCATGTTGCATGCATAGTTACTTTGTCTTACTGATAGAACTCCATCTTTCATGCACATGTTTAGACTTATTTGATCCCAACTTTCAATGCTTGCAAATGGTTTGATCAAGATTGTGATGGTGCATGTCACCTCAAAAATTATTATTTTTATCACTTACCTACTCGAGGACGAGCAGGAGTTAAGCTTGGGGATGTTTGATACGTCGGAAATGTATCTATAATTTTTGATGTTCCCTATCGCCTATATATACGTCTCCACGGGACGTAAACCCTAACGCGGGAAAAAATCCAGAAAAAGTTCGGCAGCGCCGCTGCCACTGAAGGGGAGATTCAGGGGGACAAAAAGTCTCTGTTTTGGTACCCTGCCGGGATGGGGAAGTGCCCCTGAGCCATCTCCATCGATCTCCACCACCATCTTCATCACCGTTGCTGATTCCCATGATGAGGAGGGAGTAGTTATCTCTTGAGGCTAAGGGCTCTACCGATAGCTATGTGTTCATCTCTCTCTCTCTCTATGCATGATCTTGTTGTGGTCATGAGCTTTGTAATCAAGTAGATCTACCTTGCTACTCAAGTGCTTTAATATATCTCTGCTCTCCCCACGTGTGTGTAAGTGACATCGTGCATACCATGGTGGCACTTAGGCTAGAGGTTACATAAATACTCATCGTGCTTTAAAAGTTCTATGTTTTTTCCCACGTGTGTGACAGTGACAGTGTGCACGCCTTGTGTGGCACTTAAGCTAGATTACATATATATTCATGAGTTATTTTTTGAGTTGGTTGCCTCTATGAAATTGTGGTGTTTGTTGGAACCATCTAGCGCTCAAGGTGACAGTGTGGGGTTATCTATATGGGGAAGGCGGACTTTGAGGTGTGCTTTTGTAGGCCTACCGTGGATTAGAGTGTCCAACCGAAGAGTAGTTAAGAGTAGTATCATGAAGAGAGGATATTTATATGAGAGAGTGTTCACTAGTGAAATTATGATCCCTAGGCCTTGTTTCTAAACATTGAAACACCGTTTGCATCTAGATCTGTTGCATGTTTGCTTGCTTCTATCTTTATTTAAGTTTGCCTTTAGTTTCTCCCACGTCAACAACAAGTCAGAAGTTATTTTCTGGCACCATTACCACTTGTATTTCACTATCTCTTTGCCGAACTAGTGCACCTATACACCTGGTGTATTGGGTGTGTTGGGGACACAAGATACTTCTTGTATCTTGATTGCAGGGTTGCTTGAGAGGGAATACCTTTGACCACTTCCTCCATGAGTTTGATAAACCTTGGGTAATCCACTTAAGGGAAACTTGCTGTTGTTCTACAAACCTCTGCACTTGGAGGCCCAACAACTGTCTACAAGAATAGAAGTGCGTAGACATCAACCGTCCGGATGTTGGAACCAGCTATGAATTTGCTCTTACAAAGTTAGGATCCTAACTTGGGCTATATCCACCACACTATTCCCATCCAGCGGCTCTCCGCCTCCTCTTACTACTTTCTATTGCTGCTTTGTTGTGGAGGGAACGAGCCACACATGTTTCTTGGTTTGGCACCAATGACCACTCCCTTTTCCCAGTTGGCTCCAAAGTAGGACCACAGTCTTGCTGCTCACTCACTTTTCCCTTCTCCTTGCTTCTCACTGTTCCTTATTCCTACCAATATGAGCATCCATATTATAAGTGCAAAGATTTCATTTGGTAAATTTTCAAAGTTGTAGCAGTCAATCACTAATGGAGAATCAATTCAATGTTGATTCAAATAAGTAAGTGAGAGTAGCATATTTCGTTTTTTCAAAAGGTCTTGTTCTTTTACAGATTTCTAGATGCATGTCCTTTTTCAATTAAGTAGCAATTGGTTGTGTTTTCTTCTTCTTGTTGTTTCTGCAACTAAATGATAGAGTTTTTGCTTAACTTGTGCATTCCATAGAGATAATATACTACCTACTTGGATACCTCATCTTGGCATGATATTTAGCACCCTAAACAAGGCTCGAAAATTTTGGGGGTATTATGGAGGAAGGACATGGTTCAACATTAGACAAAGGTATAAAAACAAAAGCAACTTTGATGGTAAATTCACATCCTGCAAGTATTTTTTTCCAAAGAGGGTAAACAATTAGTAGATAAAAGATATAATATGGTTAAGAATACTTGAGCTCAGATTATAACTGAATAACCTTTCGTATGACCGTTTCATTCAACTACGAGACTAAAAAGGGCAATACCAGATCTCTTTCTTGAACATAACCACATATTTAATGTAGGGTTCGCAGCATAGAAAATAAATTTTTTCCTATGATGTGAACTATGTACCAAGATCTATCTACTAGATACAAACAACGGGCGGATGTATATCCGTAGAGAACATACCCTTGAAGACCGACAAAGCTTAACAAGTTTGACTCGTGGTTGATGTAGACGATCTCTTGCCGATCTCAAGATCGAGAGGAAGTCCTAGCACCGTAAATCAGCAGCGCATCCGTGCTCGCACACACGTTTGAGGCACCGAGCAACCTCCGCCTCCTCGCTCCAGCGATGCAGCGGAAGCACAACTCTTTCTTGCCGAATAGCCACCGGGAACATGTATCTTGCTAGTCCGAGACCATGGGGGATAAATTCTAGAGGGAGAGAGAGATCCTTCACGAGGAGGTGTGTGTGAGAAGTGAGGAGAGGGGTGCCTTTTATAGGAGAGGGGAGAACCCAAGGGGGTGGCCGCCGGCCATGGGGGCTTCCCTCTCCCCTCCTTCATTCATGTGGGTGGACACTCCACTCACAAAATGGCCCTTCGATTTTCTCCACTCAAAAACCCACTCAAATTCCCATTAAATTTCCACCAAATTTAATGCAAAATCTCATTAAATAAAACTCTTTTATTTTATTCAGAATTTTGTCAATTACTTTAATGAAAAACATTCACAAATAACCCCTTGCTAGAATTCTATTTCACATGCATAACCACTTTATGCAATTTCACCCGAAAACCTGTTTCGGTATCTAGTGAAATAAATTCCTGCGCTTGTTCATTCTTTCGGCATGAAACTTTTGCTCCAATTGGATGTCGGTGTCTCTTAAGTGTGTCACCCTACGGTTCCTTAATAATGCGGACATGATCGAGACCCCTCTCGGATCAATAATTAGAAGCGGGATCTGGAGACCCATACTGATTCCCACACATTCAACGATGACTTTCTTGTGATCATCAGAACCTTTTACGTTAGTATCTTAATCCCTTTGTTTCACGATATATTACATGTCCAAGATTCGATCATCGGTATCTCCATACCTAGTTTGATCTCGTTACTGACATGCACTCTTTTCTCGTTCCCGTGATATAACATTCTAGTGGTCAAATCACTTGCTTGCAAGCTAACCAATGTGATATCACCGAGAGGTCCCATAGTATATCTATCTGTCATCGGGATGAACAAATTCCACTCTCGATCCATGGGCCTCAACATAACACTTTATTAGTTCTGAATCCATCTTTAGAATCACCCTGTTACGGTGTGACGTTTGATGTTATCAAGAAATTCTTCCGGTGTTAGTGATTGACATGATCTCATGGTCTAAGGATTAGGATCACTTCGTAAGTTGTTATAGCAATATAAACTCAATGACTTTGATCGTAATGCTATACTTCGGATGAATGTTCATCACACTATTACACTAATGTTGTGATCCCGTTATTAACAACATCCAATGTCCATGATCAGGAAACCTTGATCATCTTGTTAATCAACGAGCTAGTTTATGAGAGAGGCATTACTAGGAACTTTCTGTTTGTTTATTAAACACACATGTATTAACGTTTCAGTATTAATACAATTATAGCATGCAAAATAAATATCTATCATATACTTGGAATACACATAATAAACACTTTATTATTGCCTCTCAGGGCATATTCCCTTCAGTCTCCCACTTGCACTAGAGACAATAATCTAGTTACATAGTGATAAATCTAACACCCATTGAGTTCTGGTGTTGATCATGTTTTTCTCTAGGGAGAGTTTTAGTCAACGGATCTGCTACATTGAGATCCGTGTGTACTTTACAAATCTTTATATCTCCATCCTTGACATGCTCGTGGATGGAGTGAAACCGGCGCTTAATATGCTTGGAATGCTTGTGAGACCTTGGCTCTTTGGCATTGGAAATGGCACCATTGTTGTCACAATATATCACCATTGGGTCCAACGCGTTTGCATCCACTCCTAGTTCGGATATGAACTCCTTCATCCAAACTTCTTCCTGAGCCGCTTCCGAAGCAGCAACATATTCGGCCTCCGTTGTTGATCCCGCCACCACAAGTTGTTTGGAGATCCTCCAACTAACCGCTCCGCCATTCATGAGAAATACATATCCGGATTGAGACTTTTAGTCATCCGGATCGGTGTCAAAGCTAGCGTCAACATAACACTTAGTGACGAGCTCTTCTTCACCTCCGTATACACGAAACATATCCTTAGTTCTTCCTAAGTACTTAAGGATATTCTTGACCGCTATCCAGTGTTCCAAACCTCCATCCGATTGGTACCTACTAGTCAAACTAATAGCATGTGCCACATCTGGTCTTGTACATAGCATGGCGTACATTATAGAGCCTATGGCTGAAGCATAGGGGACTTTGTCCATTATCTCTTTTCTTCCGAAGCCGGACTTTGAGTCTTACTCAATGTCTTGCCTTGCAACATAGGTAAGAACCCTCCTTACTTCCGGCCCATTTTAAAGTTCTTTAAAATCTTATCAAGGTATGTACTTATGATATCCCTATTAGGCGCCTAGATCTATCTCTATAGATCTTTATGCCTAATATGTATGACGCTCACCTAGGTCCTTCATTGAAAATTTGTTGTTTAGATAACTTTTAACACTGCTTAAAGATCTATGTCATTTCCATCAATAATATGTCATCCACATATAATATCGAAATGCGGATTGCTTCCCACTCACTTTCTTGTAAATACAAGCTTCTCCATAAGTTTGGACAAATCGAAACTCTTTGATCACCTCATCAAAGCGGAGATTCCAACTTCGTGATGCTTGCTTCAATCCATAGATGGATCGCTGAAGCTTGCACACCTTGTTAGCATCCTTAGGATCGACAAAACCCTTTGGTTGTATCATATACAACTCTTCTTCAATATTACCATTGAGAAACGTGGTTTTGACATCCATTTTCCATATCTCATAATCCAAATATGTAGCAATTGCTAATATAATCCTAACTGACTTTAGCATCGCTACTTGAGAGAATGTCTCATCGTAGTCAACTCCTTGAATTTGTCGAAACCCCTTTGCAACAAGTCGACCTTTATAGACGGTCACATTACCATCAACATTAGTTTTTCTTTTGAAAATCCATTTGTTCTCCACGGCTTTTCGGTCGTGAGGTAATTCCACCAAGTTCCAAACTTGATTTTCATACATGGATTCCATCTCGTATTTCATGGCTTCTAACCATTTGTTGGAATCCGGGCTCATCGTCGCTTTCTTCATACGTCGTAGGGTCATCATTTTCATCAACCATGAAATTCATGATAGGATTTCAGACATTTCGGAGCTGCACGCGTCTGCTAGACCTGCGAGGTTCGGTAGTACTCTCTTCGAGTTTCATGATCATTATCATTAGGTCCTCTTCAA
Source organism: Avena longiglumis (assembly GCA_030063025.1). Lineage (NCBI taxonomy): Eukaryota > Viridiplantae > Streptophyta > Magnoliopsida > Poales > Poaceae > Avena > Avena longiglumis. The sequence continues at coordinate 543,685,683 of CP125973.1, read as the reverse complement.
CAGTGAAGTCAACTCGAACAACTTCCGTGCGCTACTCGCCATACTTTGAAGAGAAGGTTCAATAACCTCTTCGAGTTCTACCTTCCGACTACTCACACCTTTCGCGAGAAACTCTTTCTAGAAAGGATCCATTCTTGGCAACAAAACCTTTGCCTCGGATTCGTGATAGAAGGAATACCCAATAGTTTCTTTAGGGTATCCTATGAAGACGCATTTTTCCGCTTTGGGTTCGAGTTTATCCGTTGAAGTTTCTTCACATAAACATCGCATCCCCAAACTTTAAGAATGATGCTTAGGTTTGTTTCCAAACCACAATTCATACGGTCATTTCAACGGATTTACATGGTGCCCGATTTAAAGTGAATGCAGCTTTAGTGCATAACCCCAAAATGACAATGGCAAGTCCGTCGGAGACATCATAGATCGAACCATATCTAATAAAGTACGACACGACGCTCGACACACCATTTCTCTGTGGTGTTCCGACAGGTATGAGTTGTGAAAAAATTCCACACTCTTTCATGTGAGTGCTAAACTCGTAACTTAGATACTCACCTGCACAGTCGGACCGTAGAAATTTGATCTTTCTATTACGATGATTTTCCACTTCATTCTGAAATTCCTTGAACTTTTCAAAGGTTTCAGACTTGTGTTTCATCAAGTAGATATAACCGTATGTACTCAAATCATCCGTGAAAGTAACAAAATAACGATATCCACCTCGCGCCGACACACTCATTAGACCACATACATCAGAATGTATGATTTCCAATAAATCTGTTGCCCGTTCCATTGAACCGGGAAACGACGTTCTAGTCATCTTTCCCCATGGCTCACATGTATCAAATGATTCAAAATCAAGTGATTCCAAAAGTCCATCCGAATGGAGCTTCTTCATGCGTTTAACGCCAATATGACCTAGACGGTAGTGCCACATATATGCGAATATATCATCATTAAGTTTAATCCTTTTAGAATCAACATTATGAATATGTGTAACATTATCATCGAGATCTAATAGAAATAAACCATTCATAATCGGTGCATGACCATAAAATATTTCATTCATATAAATAGAACAACCATTGTTCTCAGATTTAAATGAATAACCACTTCGCATCAAACACGATCCAGATACAATGTTCATGCTCAGTACAGGCACCAGATAACAATTATTCAAGTTTATAACTAATCACGACGGCAAATGGAGAGGTAGCGTTCCGAAGGCGATCACATCAACGCTTGATCCATTGCCGACACGCATCTTGACCTCACCCCTTGCTAGCGGTCGCTTGTTCCACAGCCCCTGATTCGAGTTACAGATATTAGCAACTGAACCGGTATCAAATACCCAGGTGCTACTGCGAGCACTAGTCAAGTACACATCAATAACATGTATATCATATATACCTTTGTTTGCCTTGCCGGCCTTCTTGTCTACCAAATACTTGGGACAATTGCGCTTCCAGTGGCCAGTACCCTTGCACTAGTAGCACTCGGTATCAGACTTAGGTCCAACTCGGGGTTTCTTAGGCACGGCAACCGGCTTGCCGCCCTTACTTCCCTTCCGTTTTCCCTTCTTGTCTTTCTTGAAACCAGTGTTCCTATTGATCATCAACACTTGATGTTCCTTTTTGATCTCCACTTCTGTAGGTTTAAGCATTGACAGAAGCTCGGGGAGAGACTTCTTCATGCCTTGCATATTATAGTTCATCACAAAGCTCTTATAGATAGGTGGCAGAGACTGTAGAACACGATGGATGCCTAAGTCAATGGGAATCGATATTCCCAAGGACACAAGCTTATCGGCGTAACCCGACATCTTGAGTACATGCTCACTAACGGAGCTGTGCTCTTCCATCATGCAGCTAAAGAAATTTTCTGAAGCATTGTAGCTCTCTACAGCAGCATGTGTGTCGAAAATCATTTTCAACTCACCCATTGTATCAAATGCATTGCCGTTTTCGAAATGCTTTCGAAGTTCCGGCTCTAGCCCATACAATATGCCGCAATGAACTAAGTTGTGGTCCTCCGATGAGTCGATAGACATTCTTCTCCTCGTCAGGCATCCTCAAAGGGGGCCTAATGCTTCTAGCACATATTGCTTTTGTGCAGAGAGGATAATCCTCAAATTCATGGCCCATTCGGTAAAGTTGCTACCGCTCGCTGCTTCTTTCTCCATGAACACATTGAAATTAAAAGCAGGTGGTTCCATCTACAACAGAATTTGTAAAGTTTAGACTAAGTTTATGATAGATTGAGTTCAACTAATCCATATTACGAATGAACTCCCACTCAAAAACGACATCCCTCATGCCTTTTTGGTGATTACATGAACCAAATCCACTACACCAAGTCCGATCATCACGTGAATCGGTATAGCTTCAAAGGAGAGCATCAAATGGGCATCATATCTACTATATGACTCATGCTTAACCTTTCGGTCCGTGTTCCGAGGCCATGTCTGTACATGCTAGGCTCGCCAAGTTAGAACCTTAGTATTCACGTGTGTAACTGTTTTACACCCGAAATATGGTCGTGGATCCAAGAACACCCGATCATCACGTGATGTCTTGGAGCGATGAAAACATAATCGGTGCATACTAAAGGAAGAACACATTCTTATCTTGATATTTAAATGAGGGATCATCTTATTATGCTAACAAAGCACTAAACAAGCAATATAAGATGCTATCAAACATCACATGTTTATTAGTGGAATGATAGGGTTCCCGCATATGATCTCTATCATGTGCACCGTGGTATGATCACTATCATACCTTTATGTGTAAATCCAAGGTCTATGGAGTTTACACGTTATGTATGTTGTAAGAGTATCATCTCATACTTCTACTTACAACATCACCATATCATAACACTAGACCAACAACAATCTAAACTAGACGCCTCTAATTTATCCATTGCAAGTTTTACGTGGCTTAGGGCTTTCGAGATAGAACTGTTCTTACCTACGAACATGAACCACAACGAGGATAACAAAATTGTTGAAAACTCGTTGCAAAATAGATATTGACTATAGTAGGAGAGACAGACACCCGCTAGCCACTTATGCAAACTAGTTGCATGTCAAGCGTGGAACAGGTCTCATGTGCGAGGACATGTAAAGTTTGTCCGGGCCGCTTCATCCCACCATGCCACCAATATCCAAAATTACAACTAAGGAGCAAAAACATGATCATCATCGCCCGCATACTCATATGTGTAATACCCGTGTAAAGCATCTACGCATAGATCCGACTGATACTAATCTGGGTTCGCAAAGATAGAAAACAAAAAATTTCCTACGATGTGAACTATGTACCAAGATCTATCTACTAGATACAAACAACGGGTGGATGTATATCCGTAGAGAACATACCCTTGAAGACCGACAAAGCTTAACGAGTTCGACTCGTGTTTGATGTAGACGATCTCTTGCTGATCTCAAGATCGAGAGGAAGTCCTAGCGCCGCAAATCAGCAGCCAAGATCCGTTTCGACACACGTTCGAGGCACCGAGCAACCTCCGCCTCCTCGCTCCAGCGATGCAGCGGAAGCACAACTCTTTCTTGCCGAATAGCCACCGGGAACATGTATCTCGCTAGTCCGAGACCATGTGGGATAAATTCTAGAGTGGGGAGAGATCCTTCACGAGGAGGTGTGTGTGAGAAGTGAGGAGAGGGTGCCTTTTATAGGAGAGGGGGACCCAAGGGGGTGGCCGCCGACCATGGGGGCTGCCCCCTCCCCTCCTTCATTCATGTGGGTGGACACTCCACTCACAAAATGGCCCTTCAATTTTCTCCACTCAAAAACCCACTCAAATTCCCATTAAATTTCCACCAAATTTAATGCAAACTCTCATTAAATAAAACTCTTTTATTTTATTCAGAATTTTTTCAATTACTTTAATGAAAAACATTCACAAATAACCCCTTGCTATAATTCTATTTCACATGCATAACCACTTTATGCAATTTCACCCGAAAACCTGTTTCGGTATCTAGTGAAATAAATTCCTGCGCTTGTTCATTCTTTCGGCATGAAACTTTTGCTCCAATTGGATGTCGGTGTCGCTTAAGTGTGTCACCCTACGGTTCGTGAATAATGCGGACATGATCGAGACCCCTCTCGGATCAATAATCGAAGCGGATCCGAGACCCATCGACTCCACACATTAAACGATGACTTTCTTGTGATCATCTAACCTTTTACGTTAGCATCTAAATCCCTTTGTTTCATGATATATTACATGTACGAGATTCGATCATCGGTATCTCCATACCTAGTTTGATCTCGCATCGACATGCACTCTTTCTCGCTCCGTGATATAACATTCTAGTGATCAAATCACTTGCTTGCAAGCTAACCAATGTGATATCACCGAGAGGGCCCATAGTATATCTATCCGTCATCAGGATGAACAAATTCCACTCTCGATCCATGGGCCTCAACATAACACTTTATTAGTTACGAATCCATCTTTATAATCACCTACGGTGTGACGTTTGATGTTATCAAGAAACTCTTCCTGTTAGTGATTGACATGATCTCATGGTCTAAGGATTAGGATCACTTCGTAAGTTGTTATATCAATATAAACTCAATGACTTTGATCGTAATGCTATACTTTGATAAATGGTCATCACACCATTACACTAATGTTGTGATCCCGTTATTAACAACATCCAATGTCCATGATCGTGAAACCTTTATCATCTTGTTAATCAACGAGCTAGTTTATGAGAGAGGCATAACTAGGAACTTTTGTTTGTTTATTAAACACACATGTATTAACGTTTCCGTATTAATACAATTATAGCATGCAAAATAAATATCTATCATATACTTGGAATACACATAATAAACACTTTATTATTGCCTCTTAGGGCATATTCCCTTCACTTAAATTTCCATAAGCATGCCACTTATGCGATCACAACTAATGATCTGAACTGCAGGCGCTTGAAATTTAAATTGTTGATGATTTCGGTATTGCTTCGAAAGCTGCTCATGAATTTGCTAGTCAACGAGTTGTTGGGTGATACATCTCAAATGTATCTACTTTTCCAAGTACTTTGTTTGATGATTTGATTCGGAATCTTCCCATACTTGGGATAAAATGGCTGAATCTAACATTGTTAGCAAATGTCTTCTTTCTATCAGTTTATGTAGGAAATAAAATCGAGAAAAAATATCAGTTAGTTTTTCACCAAATAATGAAGCCCGAGCTTTGCAATCAAGTGAGTGGAGCCACGAGGCCCAAAATAGACCAGGTGGCGCACCTGGTGGGCGCGCCACCAATGCCCTTTTGGTTGTGGAGGATCTTCTCGGCCTCTCCTTTGCCATACCCCCTTATATACCTTGAAAACCTAGTTTTCTAGAAGGACAGAGATTTTTGCGAAACAGAGCGCCGCCAGAGCCACGATCTTCATTTCGTGGGTCAGATTGGTCATGCTCTCCACCTTGGAGAGTGGGATTTCAAGGTCTTCTCCGCCATCATCATCATCATCAACATCATCACCCACTACCATGAGTTCACCCCCCATCATCATGTGTGAGTAATTCCCTGTGGGCATGTGAGGTAGATGGGGATTGAATGAGATTCATCATGTAATCATCCATATGTATGGAGATTTGAGGTGTTTAGCTTGTATACATTCTTGTATGAGTGTTGGTACACTTTTGCTATGTTTAATGCTTGTTGCTAGGGCCCGAGTGACATGATTTCAGTATTGAACTTTTATTTCCCTATTAGATATTTGAGTTTGGTATGTATTTGCAAAGTGTATTACCTACTATTATGTTGAACCTGTGAATCCTAAGGTGAAAGTTAGGAAAAAACTGGGAATATATGATAGTTTGAGGATATTGTGTGTTCATGAAGTGTTAATGATTTATTCTGGGCTGTTTGAAAAGTTAGATCTTAATTGTCTATAGTACCAAGTTGGCCCCGGTGAAATGGGCAGGCATGATAAAAGATATTATGCAAATTCACATGCATGATTATGTTTGGAGCACACACTTACACACAATTGAATTAGAGATAAATGTCATGTTAGTATGGTACATTATATGATGAATATCATTCATGCAACACCCCTCTATCACCTCATGCCTGCGTTTTATCCACTAAAAGTTTCACAACATTACTTCCGGTGAAAACTGGAAATCTGCTGCTTTATTTACTACTTTGTTTTACTACTTTGAATCAACTGCCACAAATCACCAGTTTGTTTGCAAGTTTATTGATATATAGGATCGTGACGCATCAATTGCTAAGTCTTATTGTTATTCTTGTGGTCCCCTTGAGTCGAACTATAAATTTGGGTAATACTTCCCATCGAAGATTTCAGCGATCCCCTATACTTGTGGACATCATTGGACAACTAAGAGCCAAAGAGACCTTAATGTCATCGGATTGTCGATACAATGCATAGGGGGTCCTAGTGGCGTTGGAAAGATGGGGTGTGAGACATCGGATGTTTCAGAGCAAGTGAGCACAAGTTTACCTAGGTTCGACGATCATGTGATCGGATCCTACTCCTACTAGCAACCTAGTAATATATCAGCGTAGTTGGATGTTACCACGGATTTACAAAGAGAGGTTCGCTTGTGCAGTTGTGATTGTGGTAGTAAGATTGGTCGTGTCTAAAGGCTCCCATAGGGCTGGTTTATAGATACCAGGCCTAGGGTTACACGAGAGACCTATCCGGCTACGTTACAAAGTCGGTAACTAGATATAGCTTGGACTACAAGTAATACTACAGGCCTAAGTCGGTAACTCTTATGGGCTTTGTCGTAGCCGGCACTGGCTCCTCCTGTTTCTGATTGGGCCGCCCAAGAAGCAAAGCTCTAACCCGTTGGTGGGCCACCCTGGTCAGGAAGTCTTGTGGGTATAACCGGGGAAGTATATCCCCAACAGTGGCCCCCGGAAGTCTCCAAGATCCAAAGTCAGATAAATTGTCTAGCTTGATAGTTTCTTCCTCTTGTGAATCTTGAAGGGTTCCCGAAAACTTCATTTAGTTGTGTAGGATTCCGAGTCAGTTGAGTCGGATATGTTTTGTTCTGACTTCAGTCTTTTACTTGCTTAGTTTGAAACATGAGATGGATTTTACAGCGGCATGCGGGCTGACAACTTTTCAGACCAGGTCTTGTCACTGGCAAGAGTCCCATCGACACGACCGTTGGTAGGTCCGCCTTACGGAATAGAGAACCATTTCAATGCTCACGCGAGAATCGAGGGGGTGGAGGAGTCGCAAGGAAGTTACCCACGTCTCTCCTATACGCGTGGCGTAAATCGCGTGTATCAACACACGAATCTTGGCGCAGAGGTAAATAAAAGAGAGGAGAAAACCCTTCTTAAATTTATCTCTTCACCGCTTCATTCATTGTCTCCTCATACTCCTTGATACATCGGAAACGTATCTATAATTTTTGATGCTCCATGTTTTTTTAGTATCTACTTTGCTTTACTTGTCTACACTTTGAGGTGCTTTTTACATGTTTTCTGGTACTAACCTATTAACTGAAAAGTTACGCAGCATAGTAAATAAAAAATTCTACGGATGCTAACAAGAAAGCCAAGATCTAATATAGGAGATGTAATCAACAAGAGATTGATGAGATCTTCATACCCTTGAAGAAATCAAGATGCCAGTAAACGCTCAATGTACGTGGTTGATGTAGTCGATCGCCATCTCCTCCTCGCGATCCGATCCGATCCTACGCCATGTGGCGGCGCCCGAGAGATGCACACATACGGTGCGACGATTTATCCTCCTTCCTTGGTCCAGCAAGTATGGTGGAGAGATAGATTGATCCAAGACGCCCGGGCGTGGTGCTTATGGTGGAGAATTTCTGCGGCTACCACGCTCGGAGAGAGAGAGAGAAGGGCAGCAGCATGGCTAGGGTTGGAGGAGTAGGGGAGCCCCGCCTCCTTATATAGGGGCTGGCGCCCCCTTGGCCCTCCTCCAAGTACACACAGATCTGAATGTGGCGGATCCGTTGACTAAACCTCTCCGAGGGCAAACATGACCAACACCAAACTGCCATGGGTGTTCGGTATATTACCATGTAATCTAGATTAGATGACTCTAGTGCAAGTGGGAGACTGTTGGAGATATGCCCTAGAGGCAATAATAAATGTAGTTATTATTATATCTTTGTGTTTATGATAAATGTTTACATTCATGCTATAATAGTATTAACAAGGAAACATTAATACTTATGTGATTTGTAAACTAAAATAGAGTCCCTAGTAAAGACTCTTTATAATACTATCTTGTTGGTTAATAAATGATTGTGGTTTCCCTATCATGAACATTGAGATGTTATTAACAATAAGATCATATCGTTAGGAGAATGATATGGTGGACATACTCCTATAGATAAGTAGCATAAAGATCAAGTCATTTTAATAGTTCAATTGCTATATGCTTTACGATACATAGTAACCTAATTCCTTCGACCATGAGATCATGCATATCACCTTCACCTAAGGATTCTTTGATGACATCAAACACCACACCGTGAATCGGGTGGCTATAAAGGTGGAATTGAGTGTTCGGAAAGTATTGGTTGAGACACATGGATCAAGAGGGATTTGTCCATCCATATGACGGATAGATATACTCTGGGCCCTCTCGGTGGAATGTCATCCAATTAGCTTGCAAGCATGTGACTGGCACAAGGGATCACATATCAGAACGAAAAGAGTACTTATCAAGAACGAGGTTGAACTAGGTATGCAGAGATACCGACGATCATAACCGAGAAGTAAACTATCATGAGACAAAGGAAATTGGTATCATATGTAAGTGGTTCATTCGACGCAAGTAATCGTAGAAATATGTGGGAGCCATATGAATTTCCAGATTCCTCTATTGGTTATTGTTCGGAGAAGTGTCTCGATCATGTCCGCATAATTCACGAACCGTAGGGAGACACACTTAAGGATTCGACGTTGTTTGAGTTGTTATGGAATGATGAGTAAGAGAACGAATGTTGTTCGGAGTCTCGGATGGGATCCGGGATATCACGAGGAGATCCGGAGAATAAGATTCATATAAGGAAAGTCCTATTTCGGGGTTGGAGAATGGTTCCGGTGTTTTCATCGGGAATGTTCTAGAAGGTTCCGGAATGTCCGACACTCCGGAGGGGAAGGGTACATGAAAGTGTCATATCAAGTTGGAATGATTGCATCATGTACTAGGTGTCATCGCTGAACAAAATAAAGGGTTTAATCAAATCCTAGTTTGAAAATTCAAACGCCAATTTGAAAAGTCAAACGACTATTTTGGAAGGTGGAGGGGAAGTAGGAAACCTACTTGGGGAGGAGTTCCTCCCCTCCACCGCCAGCCCACTTGGGAAACCGAGTTGGGAAGGGACTCCCCTCCCCTGGCGCGCCCCCTCCACCTATATAAGGAGGGGCAGGGCTGCCCCTCCAAGGACACAACACCTCCACCCAAAACCCTAGCTAGTGGCCACGCCTAACTCGGGCCACGCCTAGGTCAAACCCCAGCCGCCTTGCCCTCCTTGGCGTGTCTAAACCCTAGATCGCCGAGGCTCTCTCTCATAGTCCACCATACTGCCCGGCTTAAGGCGGCTCATGAGATCTCCTCTACTTCGGTATCACGCCAGTGCGGAATCGCGAGGAGAGTGCTACAACCTCCGCTGCCTTTGGAACAAGGAGAGGAAGGTCTTCGTCGAGCAATGTAACGCAGACCGATCATGGAAGCGCCGAACGCAGCGCGGAAGGATCGTCTCACGCGATGTTGAGATCGAGAAGAGTCGACTACATCACCCACGAGAATCCGCCTCGTTAAACACTTTGGAATCTTCGAGGTGAGTTATTCCATCGACTCGTTGCTACAATCTAGTAGATAGATCTTGGCTTGTTTGTTTGTATGTAGGAAATTGTTGTTTTCCATGCTACGAAACCCTATAGTGGTATCGAGCCGTGTCTATATGTAGATCATTGCAGACGTAGAACACAATAGTCATTGTGGGCGTTGATGCTTTGTTGTCGATTGCTTCTTGTGTACTTTACATCTTATGGGATGGTGGGATGAAGCGGCTAACCTTACATGACATCGTTCATGAGACTTGCTCCACGCTTGACATGCAACTTGTATTGCATAAGTGGCTTTGTGGTTCTGCTTTCTCCCAACATAGTTAAGATTCAATTTACAACGGGTGATTGACAATGCTAGTATCAATGTTGTGGTTCTTGTTCGTAAGTTAGAATGACACTTATTGAAAGCCCCAAACCACGTAAAACATGCAAAGAAAGTAGAGTCGTCTAACTTTGTTTTGCAGGGGTGTGCTGTGATGTGATATTGCCATGATTGTGATTATATTTGATGTATGCAATGTTTCTGTCGTGGGAATGGTCACGGCAGATGCTACAATCGGCAGCGAGTAGTAGAACGAGGGGCAAGGGCGGCCAGCCATCTGCGGTGCGAGATGAGGGCAAAGACACAGGGTTTTACCTGTGTCGGCCCCTGAGGGTAAAGACCTACTCGCTAGATTGTATTATGGAGGTGTTTACAATGGGCGAGCTCGGCAGCTAGGCGCGAGTCGCTTGGGTGTATGAGGAACGTGTATCTCACCCCATAGGAGGTTTATATAGGCTCACCTCCCTAGGGTTTACATATCTCAACCGATTTGCATGCTTCGTGAATCGTTTAACCTAGTCCGACTGGCCTATCTACTACTGGGCCTCCAGCCTTCGATCGCTTGGTACCTTCTGGCCTTGATCCACTCGCCGCTCAGAGGCCCACTCGCCACCTCGAGCTGCCGGAACGCCCCTGCTGAGTATACCCCAAGAGGCGTATCCCCATCAAGAGTCCCCGAGGCCGTCGTCGACAGGGCGTAAGTGGCTCGGGCGGTCGGAGTATGCGGCTCCAAAGTAGGCATCGGTCGAATCGTCGGGCGGGCTCTGCAAGAAGAAAATCCGTGAACCGAGTCGCGTCTTGGCGAGCCGAGCTGTTAACGCGGTCGCGAGTGACTGGCGAGCCGAGTGGCTGGAGTTGGACCGTCAGCGTGAAAACTAGCCGTTAGGGCAACTCAACGGTAACTTCGCGTAATCATCGCGGTAACGGCCCCCTGATTTGGCGGGTAACTCTCGCTATATAAGAGGAATGGCAGGCAATCGTAGAGCCAACTGCCCACCACTTCTTCCGAGTGCACGCATTCTCTTTCCTTTGCTTCTTGATCCAATCGACCCGAAATCCTCCGATCTCCAACCAACCCCTTGGCTATGGCCCTTCTCACCGAACCATGGGGCAGGTCCAAGTGCACGAGGGCGCAGCTGGCCTCCTTCGAGGAGGCTGGAATCCTGCGAGCCGGCTGTTGGCGTATCCCCGCAGCCGGAGAAACGACCCCAAACCCGCGAGAGAGGGAATTCGTCTGTTTCACCAGTCATCTCGAGCGGGGGCTAGGGTTTCCCACGTCTTTGTTCTTCCGGCGCTTTTGCCTACTACGGATCCAGCCTCGGATCGGTCCCCACAAATCGAGCAGCTCGCCATCTTCGTATGCTCGCGAGTGCTACTTGGGCTGCCGGCCCTACTTTCCTTGTGGCAAGATCTGTTCCACGACGGATCACCGAGGAGGCAAAGCGGCCAATGCTAGCCTGGGCGGCCTGACGTTCCAGCTCAAATCCAAAGCGTCTTTCTTCGATCTGATGCTACCCACCAAAGCAGCGAGCGACTGGAAGAAGTCATGGTTCTACGTGACCGAGGCGACCCCGGAGGACGAGGCTGCGATCCCGCGGTACTCGGCCAATCGTTCCGAGCCGCGCCATCTCCAGGTCGGCAAGCTCCCCGACGACCAGCGGATGGTCGTCGACAGATGCTCCAGCCATCCGTGGCCTAAAGAAGAAGGGCTCGACGATAAACTTGTACAATTGCTGGCTTGGGCGACTCGTTCGGCCGCCTAACGCGACCACTACATGTATCAAGACATCGGGCGGGAGACTCGAAAGCCTGCCGACGAGTGGAAGCTGGAGGACTATCTCCCAGCGAAGAAGATCACCCAGCGGTGTACGTGGATGCACAGCCGGGTCGCCTCACACCGAAGCGTCCGGCCCGACGGTACTTTACCTTGTTCGCCACAACAGATGCACGCGGTAATTGACTGTTCGTATTTATCGCAGCTGTTCCAAGTGGTGGAAGGTGGCTCCCACCTTCCGATGACGAGCCCGGGCCATCCGCCCAGATATAAGCGAATCGCCGCCGCGAAGGGCAACGAGGACGCAGGACGAGTCCGAAGAGGAAATCGCCCGCTGGTCCGAAGACCCGTGGGCAACGCGTAATCAAGCGGCAGGAGCCTCATGATGACGACGACGAGCTCCCAGAAACCACCTCGCGCCGCCAGGCCACTCCTTCGAAGAAAAAGAAGAAGGAAAAGGAGGCGAGGGCCCTCAAGAGGAAAACGGCCGCCGAGGATGGCCTCAAGACTCGACGAGCAGCTCGATGCTCACAGCTGCCGATGACGGCGCTCCAATGACAACCGCGCTTAGATGCGGACCGTGGAAGTGCCGCTGGCCTCGATGCCCCGCCATTCGCGCCACCTCCGAGCTAGGGAAGGCTCCATGACGATTCGCCGCAAGGAGGTTCCGATGCGGCTACCGCAAGGAGGCTCCGGCCAGCGCTCCAGTCATGAGAAGCCCTATGCGAAGGTATCCTGAGGCGCCACCGCAGCCTCGACGACGAAGAAGCCGTCGTGTCTTGGGCACGCGACGCCTGAACTAGGCTCGACGCCAATCGGCCGAGCTGAAAAACCGACCGCCTTCATGTGGCTACGCTTCATCCCGTTGCCAAGTGAGTGTATTCGCCTTCCCTATTTTCCATAGCTATTTCGATTGTCTTTCCGATTCGATGTGCGACCGAGTGAAAAGGATGGGCCACCCGACCGTGGCCTGTGTACTCTCCGCCGCTAGAGGAGTATCCTTCCGTAAGAGAAAGCGGACGAGGTCGTTGCCTCGGGATGGTAGTAAGAAGGCCAAGGGCGACGACATCAATCGTCTCGACGACACGGCGTCGGCTTACGGCCCCAATGGAGGCAGCGTCTCACGGGTATATGGCGTACATTATAGAGCCTATGGCTGAAGCATAGGGACTTTGTCCATTATCTCTTTCTTCCGTCAAGCCGGACTTTGAGTCTTACTCAATGTCTTGCCTTGCAACATAGGTAAGAACCCTCCTTACTTCATCCATTTTAAAGTTCTTTAAAATCTTATCAAGGTATGTACTTTGCGATATCCCTATTAGGCGCCTAGATCTATCTCTATAGATCTTTATGCCTAATATGTATGACGCTTCACCTAGGTCCTTCATTGAAAATTTGTTGTTTAGATAACTTTTAACACTGTTTAAAAGATCTATGTCATTTCCGATCAATAATATGTCATCCACATATAATATCAGAAATGCCAGATTGCTCCCACTCACTTTCTTGTAAATACAAGCTTCTCCATAAGTTTGGACAAATCGAAACTCTTTGATCACCTCATCAAAGCGGAGATTCCAACTTCGTGATGCTTGCTTCAATCCATAGATGGATCGCTGAAGCTTGCACACCTTGTTAGCATCCTTAGGATCGACAAAACCCTTTGGTTGTATCATATACAACTCTTCTTCAATATTACCATTGAGAAACGTGGTTTTGACATCCATTTTCCATATCTCATAATCCAAATATGTAGCAATTGCTAATATAATCCTAACTGACTTTAGCATCGCTACTTGAGAGAATGTCTCATCGTAGTCAACTCCTTGAATTTGTCGAAACCCCTTTGCAACAAGTCGACCTTTATAGACGGTCACATTACCATCAACATTAGTTTTTCTTTTGAAAATCCATTTGTTCTCCACGGCTTTTCGGTCGTGAGGTAATTCCACCAAGTTCCAAACTTGATTTTCATACATGGATTCCATCTCGTATTTCATGGCTTCTAACCATTTGTTGGAATCCGGGCTCATCGTCGCTTTCTTCATACGTCGTAGGGTCATCATTTTCATCAACCATGAAATTCATGATAGGATTTCCGTACAGCTCGGGAGCTGCACGCGTCCTGCTAGACCTGCGAGGTTCGGTAGTACTCTCTTTCGGAGTTTCATGATCATTATCATTAGGTCCCTCTTCAACAGGTGAAGTCAACTCCAGAACAACTTCCGTCGCTGCGCTACTCGCCATACTTTGAAGAGAAGGTTCAATAACCTCTTCGAGTTCTACCTTCCGACTACTCACACCTTTCGCGAGAAACTCTTTCTCTAGAAAGGATCCATTCTTGGCAACAAAACCTTTGCCCTCGGATCTGTGATAGAAGGAATACCCAATAGTTTCCTTAGGGTATCCTATGAAGACGCATTTTTCCGTTTTGGGTTCGAGTTTATCCGGTTGAAGTTTCTTCACATAAACATCGCATCCCCAAACTTTAAGAAATGACAGCTTAGGTTTGTTTCCAAACCACAATTCATACGGTGTCATTTCAACGGATTTACATGGTGCCCGATTTAAAGTGAATGCAACAGTTTCTAGTGCATAACCCCAAAATGACAATGGCAAGTCCGTCAGAGACATCATAGATCGAACCATATCTAATAAAGTACGATTACGACGTTCTGACACACCATTTCTCTGTGGTGTTCCGACAGGTATGAGTTGTGAAAAAATTCCACACTCTTTCATGTGAGTGCTAAACTCGTAACTTAGATACTCACCTGCACAGTCGGACCGTAGAAATTTGATCTTTCTATTACGATGATTTTCCACTTCATTCTGAAATTCCTTGAACTTTTCAAAGGTTTCAGACTTGTGTTTCATCAAGTAGATATAACCGTATGTACTCAAATCATCCGTGAAAGTAACAAAATAACGATATCCACCTACCGACACTCATTAGACCACATACATCGTAATGTATGATTTCCAATAAATCATGTCTGCTCCATTGAACCGGGAAACGACGTTCTAGTCATCTTTCCCCATGGCTCACATGTATCAAATGATTCAAAATCAAGTGATTCCAAAAGTCCATCCGAATGGAGCTTCTTCATGCGTTTAACGCCAATATGACCTAGACGGTAGTGCCACATATATGCGAATATATCATCATTAAGTTTAATCCTTTTAGAATCAACATTATGAATATGTGTAACATTATCATCGAGATCTAATAGAAATAAACCATTCATAATCGGTGCATGACCATAAAATATTTCATTCATATAAATAGAACAACCATTGTTCTCAGATTTAAATGAATAACCACTTCGCATCAAACACGATCCAGATACAATGTTCATGCTCAGTACAGGCACCAGATAACAATTATTCAAGTTTATAACTAATCACGACGGCAAATGGAGAGGTAGCGTTCCGAAGGCGATCACATCAACGCTTGATCCATTGCCGACACGCATCTTGACCTCACCCCTTGCTAGCGGTCGCTTGTTCCTGACCCATTCGAAAGTTACGAGATATTAGCAATCGAACCGGTATCAAATACCTGTGCATCATGAGCACTAGTCAAGTACACATCAATAACATGTATATCATATATACCTTTGTTTGCCTTGCCTTCTTGTCTACCAAATACTTGGGACAATTGCGCTCCGAAGGCTACCCTTGCACTAGTAGCACTTTCGATCGACTTAGGTCCAACTCGGGTTTCTTAGGCACGCAACCGCTTGCCGCCTTACTTCCTTCCGCTTTCCTTCTTGTCTTTCTTGAAACCAGTGTTCCTATTGATCATCAACACTTGATGTTCCTTTTTGATCTCCACTTCGTAGGTTTAAGCATTGATGTAAGCTCGGGAGAGACTTCTTCATGCCTTGCATATTATAGTTCATCACAAAGCTCTTATAGATAGGTGGCGGTAGACAGAACACGATGGATGCCTAAGTCAATGGGAATCGATATTCCCAAGGACACAAGCTTATCACAGAACCCGACATCTTGAGTACATGCTCACTAACTGAGCTGTGCTCTTCCATCATGCAGCTAAAGAAATTTTCAAGCATTGTAGCTCTCTCAAAGACATGTGTCGAAAATCATTTTCAACTCACCCATTGTATCAAATGCATTGCCGTTTTGAAATGCTTTGAAGTTCGCTCTAGCCCATACAATATGCCGCAATGAACTAAGTTGTGGTCCTCTGATGAGTCCGATAGACATTCTTCTCCTCGTCAGGCATCCTCAAAGGTGGGGCCTAGCGCTTCTAGCACATATTGCTTTTGCAGCAGAGAGGATAATCCTCAAATTCATGGCCCATTCGGTAAAGTTGCTACCGTTGCAGCTTCTCTTTCTCCATGAACACATTGAAATTAAAAGGTGGTGGTTCCATCTACAACAGAATTTGTAAAGTTTAGACTAAGTTTATGATAGATTGAGTTCAACTAATCCATATTACGAATGAACTCCCACTCAAAACGACATCCCTCATGCCTTTTGGTGATTACATGAACCAAATCCACTACACCAAGTCCGATCATCACGTGAATCGATAGCTTCAAAGGAGAGCATCAAATGGGCATCATATCTACTATATGACTCATGCTTAACCTTTCGTCCGTGTTCGAGGCCATGTCTCAGACATGCTAGGCTCGCCAAGTTAGAACCTTAGTATTCACGTGTGTAATCGCTTTTACACCCGAAATATGGTCGTGGATCCAAGAACACCCGATCATCACGTGATGTCTTGGAGCGATGAAAACATAATCGGTGCATACTAAAGGAAGAACACATTCTTATCTTGATATTTAAATGAGGGATCATCTTATTATGCTAACAAAGCACTAAACAAGCAATATAAGATGCTATCAAACATCACATGTTTATTAGTGGAATGATAGGGTTCCCGCATATGATCTCTATCATGTGCACCGTGGTATGATCACTATCATACCTTTATGTGTAAATCCAAGGTCTATGGAGTTTACACGTTATGTATGTTGTAAGAGTATCATCTCATACTTCTACTTACAACATCACCATATCATAACACTAGACCAACAACAATCTAAACTAGACGCCTCTAATTTATCCATTGCAAGTTTTACGTGGCTTAGGGCTTTCGAGATAGAACTGTTCTTACCTACGAACATGAACCACAACGAGGATAACAAAATTGTTGAAAACTCGTTGCAAAATAGATATTGACTATAGTAGGAGAGACAGACACCCGCTAGCCACTTATGCAAACTAGTTGCATGTCAAGCGTGGAACAGGTCTCATGTGCGAGGACATGTAAAGTTTGTCCGGGCCGCTTCATCCCACCATGCCACCAATATCCAAAATTACAACTAAGGAGCAAAAACATGATCATCATCGCCCGCATACTCATATGTGTAATACCCGTGTAAAGCATCTACGCATAGATCCGACTCTGATACCACTGTTGGGTTCGCAGCATAGAAAACAAAAAATTTCCTACGATGTGAACTATGTACCAAGATCTATCTACTAGATACAAACAACGGGTGGATGTATATCCGTAGAGAACATACCCTTGAAGACCGACAAAGCTTAACGAGTTCGACTCGTGTTTGATGTAGACGATCTCTTGCTGATCTCAAGATCGAGAGGAAGTCCTAGCGCCGCAAATCAGCAGCGCATCCGTGCTCGCACACACGTTCGAGGCACCGAGCAACCTCCGCCTCCTCCAAATGATGCAGAAGCACAACTCTTTCTTGCCGAATAGCCACGGGAACATGTATCTCGCTAGTCCGAGACCATGTGGGATAAATTCTAGAGGGGGAGAGATCCTTCACGAGGAGGTGTGTGTGAAGTGAGGAGAGGGTGCCTTTTATAGGAGAGGGGACCCAAGGGGTGGCACGACCATGGGGCTGCCCTCCTCCTTCATTCATGTGGGTGGACACTCCACTCACAAAATGGCCCTTCAATTTTCTCCACTCAAAACCCACTCAAATTCCCATTAAATTTCCACCAAATTTAATGCAAACTCTCATTAAATAAAACTCTTTTATTTTATTCAGAATTTTTTCAATTACTTTAATGAAAAACATTCACAAATAACCCCTTGCTATAATTCTATTTCACATGCATAACCACTTTATGCAATTTCACCCGAAAACCTGTTTCGGTATCTAGTGAAATAAATTCCTGCGCTTGTTCATTCTTTCGGCATGAAACTTTTGCTCCAATTGGATGTCGGTGTCGCTTAAGTGTGTCACCCTACGGTTCGTGAATAATGCGGACATGATCGAGACCCCTCTCGGATCAATAATCAGAAGCGGGATCTGGAGACCCATACTGACTCCCACACATTAAACGATGACTTTCTTGTGATCATCGGAACCTTTTACGTTAGCATCTAAATCCCTTTGTTTCATGATATATTACATGTACGAGATTCGATCATCGGTATCTCCATACCTAGTTTGATCTCGTTACTGACATGCACTCTTTTCTCGTTCCCGTGATATAACATTCTAGTGATCAAATCACTTGCTTGCAAGCTAACCAATGTGATATCACCGAGAGGGCCCATAGTATATCTATCCGTCATCGGGATGAACAAATTCCACTCTCGATCCATGGGCCTCAACATAACACTTTATTAGTTCTGAATCCATCTTTATAATCACCCTGTTACGGTGTGACGTTTGATGTTATCAAGAAACTCTTCCGGTGTTAGTGATTGACATGATCTCATGGTCTAAGGATTAGGATCACTTCGTAAGTTGTTATATCAATATAAACTCAATGACTTTGATCGTAATGCTATACTTTGGATAAATGGTCATCACACCATTACACTAATGTTGTGATCCCGTTATTAACAACATCCAATGTCCATGATCAGGAAACCTTTATCATCTTGTTAATCAACGAGCTAGTTTATGAGAGAGGCATAACTAGGAACTTTTTGTTTGTTTATTAAACACACATGTATTAACGTTTCCGTATTAATACAATTATAGCATGCAAAATAAATATCTATCATATACTTGGAATACACATAATAAACACTTTATTATTGCCTCTTAGGGCATATTCCCTTCACTTAAATTGCCATAAGCATGCCACTTACTGCGATCACAACGAATGATCTGTGAACTGCAGGCGCTTGAAATTTAAATTGTTGATGATTTCGGTATTGCTTCGAAAGCTGCTCATGAATTTGCTAGTCAACGAGTTGTTGGGTGATACATCTCAAATGTATCTACTTTTCCAAGTACTTTGTTTGATGATTTGATTCGGAATCTTCCCATACTTGGGATAAAATGGCTGAATCTAACATTGTTAGCAAATGTCTTCTTTCTATCAGTTTATGTAGGAAATAAAATCGAGAAAAAATATCAGTTAGTTTTTCACCAAATAATGAAGCCCGAGCTTTGGAATCAAGTGAGTGGAGCCACGAGGCCCAAAATAGACCAGGTGGCGCACCCAGGGTGGGCGCGCCACCAATGCCCTTTTGGTTGTGGAGGATCTTCTCGGCCTCTCCTTTGCCATACCCCCTTATATACCTTGAAAACCTAGTTTTCTAGAAGGACAGAGATTTTTGCGAAACAGAGCGCCGCCAGAGCCACGATCTTCATTTCGTGGGTCAGATTGGTCATGCTCTCCACCTTGGAGAGTGGGATTTCAAGGTCTTCTCCGCCATCATCATCATCATCAACATCATCACCCACTACCATGAGTTCACCCCCCATCATCATGTGTGAGTAATTCCCTGTGGGCATGTGAGGTAGATGGGGATTGAATGAGATTCATCATGTAATCATCCATATGTATGGAGATTTGAGGTGTTTAGCTTGTATACATTCTTGTATGAGTGTTGGTACACTTTTGCTATGTTTAATGCTTGTTGCTAGGGCCCGAGTGACATGATTTCAGTATTGAACTTTTATTTCCCTATTAGATATTTGAGTTTGGTATGTATTTGCAAAGTGTATTACCTACTATTATGTTGAACCTGTGAATCCTAAGGTGAAAGTTAGGAAAAAACTGGGAATATATGATAGTTTGAGGATATTGTGTGTTCATGAAGTGTTAATGATTTATTCTGGGCTGTTTGAAAAGTTAGATCTTAATTGTCTATAGTACCAAGTTGGCCCCGGTGAAATGGGCAGGCATGATAAAAGATATTATGCAAATTCACATGCATGATTATGTTTGGAGCACACACTTACACACAATTGAATTAGAGATAAATGTCATGTTAGTATGGTACATTATATGATGAATATCATTCATGCAACACCCCTCTATCACCTCATGCCTGCGTTTTATCCACTAAAAGTTTCACAACATTACTTCCGGTGAAAACTGGAAATCTGCTGCTTTATTTACTACTTTGTTTTACTACTTTGAATCAACTGCCACAAATCACCAGTTTGTTTGCAAGTTTATTGATATATAGGATCGTGACGCATCAATTGCTAAGTCTTATTGTTATTCTTGTGGTCCCCTTGAGTCGAACTATAAATTTGGGTAATACTTCCCATCGAAGATTTCAGCGATCCCCTATACTTGTGGACATCATTGGACAACTAAGAGCCAAAGAGACCTTAATGTCATCGGATTGTCGACAAGTACGCCATAGGGGGTCCTAGTGGCGTTGGAAAGATGGGGTGTGAGACATCGGATGTTTCAGGAGCAGTGAGCACAAGTTTACCTAGGTTCAGATCGGACTGCGGTGATCGGATCCTACTCCTACTAGCAACCTAGTAATATATCAGCGTAAGCCGGATGTTACCACGGATTACAAGAGAGGTTCGCTTGTGCGAGTTGTGATTGTGGTAGTAAGATTGGTCGTGCCCTAAAGGCTCCCATAGGGCTGGTTTATATAGATACCAGGGCCTAGGGTTACACGAGAGACCTATCCGGCTACGTTACAAAGTCGGTAACTAGATATAGCTTGGACTACAAGTAATACTACAGGCCTAAGTCGGTAACTCTTATGGGCTTTGTCGTAGCCGGCACTGGCTCCTCCTGTTTCTCTGATTGGGCCGCCCATGAAGCAAAGCTCTAACCCGTTGGTGGGCCACCCTGGTCAGGAAGTCTTGTGGGTATAACCGGGGAAGTATATCCCCAACAGTGGCCCCCGGAAGTCTCCAAGATCCAAAGTCAGATAAATTGTCTAGCTTGATAGTTTCTTCCTCTTGTGAATCTTGAAGGGTTCCCGAAAACTTCATTTAGTTGTGTAGGATTCCGAGTCAGTTGAGTCGGATATGTTTTGTTCTGACTTCAGTCTTTTACTTGCTTAGTTTGAAACATGAGATGGATTTTACAGCGGCATGCGGGCTGACAACTTTTCAGACCAGGTCTTGTCACTGGCAAGAGTCCCATCGACACGACCGTTGGTAGGTCCGCTCCTTACGGAATAGAGAACCATTTCAATGCTCACGCGAGAATCGAGGGGGTGGAGGAGTCGCAAGGAAGTTACCCACGTCTCTCCTATACGCGTGGCGTAAATCGCGTGTATCAACACACGAATCTTGGCGCAGAGGTAAATAAAAGAGAGGAGAAAACCCTTCTCTTAAATTTATCTCTTCACCGCTTCATTCATTGTCTCCTCATACTCCTTGATACATCGGAAACGTATCTATAATTTTTGATGCTCCATGTTTTTTTAGTATCTACTTTGCTTTACTTGTCTACACTTTGAGGTGCTTTTTACATGTTTTCTGGTACTAACCTATTAACTGAAAAGTTACGCAGCATAGTAAATAAAAAAAATTCTACGGATGCGAACAAGAAAGCCAAGATCTAATATAGGAGATGTAATCAACAAGAGAGATTGATGAGATCTTCATACCCTTGAAGAAATCGCACAGCAGAAACGTTCAACAGAACGTGGTTGATGTAGTCGTACTCGCCATCTCCTCCTCGCGATCCGATCCGATCCTACGCCACAGGTGGCGGCGCCTCCGAGAGATGCACACATACGGTGCGACGATTTATCCTCCTTCCTTGGTCCAGCAAGTATGGTGGAGAGATAGATTGGATCTGCAGCACGCCGGCGTGGTGCTTATGGTGGAGAATTTCTGCGGCACGGCTTCGCCTACGCGCAGTCGGGAGAGAGAGAGAGGAAGGGCAGCAGTTGGCGGCTAGGGTTGGAGGAGTAAGGGGGAGGCTGTGCCCCTGCCCTCCTTATATAGGGGGCTGGCCGGCCCCCCCTTGGCCCCTCCTCCAA
Organism: Avena longiglumis; assembly: GCA_030063025.1. Classification (NCBI taxonomy): domain Eukaryota; kingdom Viridiplantae; phylum Streptophyta; class Magnoliopsida; order Poales; family Poaceae; genus Avena; species Avena longiglumis. The sequence goes on along the minus strand of CP125973.1, from coordinate 543,663,519 downwards.
GTACACACAGATCTGAATGTGGCGGATCCGTTGACTAAACCTCTCCCGAGGGCAAAACATGACCAACACCAAACTGCCATGGGTGTTCGGTATATTACCATGTAATCTAGATTAGATGACTCTAGTGCAAGTGGGAGACTGTTGGAGATATGCCCTAGAGGCAATAATAAATGTAGTTATTATTATATCTTTGTGTTTATGATAAATGTTTACATTCATGCTATAATAGTATTAACAAGGAAACATTAATACTTATGTGATTTGTAAACTAAAATAGAGTCCCTAGTAAAGACTCTTTATAATACTATCTTGTTGGTTAATAAATGATTGTGGTTTCCCTATCATGAACATTGAGATGTTATTAACAATAAGATCATATCGTTAGGAGAATGATATGGTGGACATACTCCTATAGATAAGCGTAGCATAAAGATCAAGTCATTTTAATAGTTCAATTGCTATATGCTTTCTGATACATAGTAACCTAATTCCTTCGACCATGAGATCATGCATATCACCTTCACCGGAAGGATTCTTTGATGACATCAAACACCACACCGTAACTGGGTGGCTATAAAGGTGGAATTGAGTGTTCGGAAAGTATTGGTTGAGACACATGGATCAAGAGTGGGATTTGTCCATCCATATGACGGATAGATATACTCTGGGCCCTCTCGGTGGAATGTCATCCAATTAGCTTGCAAGCATGTGACTGGCTCACAAGGGATCACATATCACGGGAACGAGAAAAGAGTACTTATCAGTAACGAGGTTGAACTAGGTATGCAGAGATACCGACGATCATAACCTCGGAGAAGTAAACTATCATGAGACAAAGGGAAATTGGTATCATATGTAAGTGGTTCATTCGATCGCAAAGTAATCGTAGAAATATGTGGGAGCCATATGAATTTCCAGATTCCTCTATTGGTTATTGTTCGGAGAAGTGTCTCGATCATGTCCGCATAATTCACGAACCGTAGGGAGACACACTTAAGGATTCGACGTTGTTTGAGTTGTTATGGAATGATGAGTAAGAGAACGAATGTTGTTCGGAGTCTCGGATGGGATCCGGGATATCACGAGGAGATCCGGAGAATAAGATTCATATAAGGAAAGTCCTATTTCGGGGTTGGAGAATGGTTCCGGTGTTTTCATCGGGAATGTTCTAGAAGGTTCCGGAATGTCCGACACTCCGGAGGGGAAGGGTACATGAAAGTGTCATATCAAGTTGGAATGATTGCATCATGTACTAGGTGTCATCGCTGAACAAAATAAAGGGTTTAATCAAATCCTAGTTTGAAAATTCAAACGCCAATTTGAAAAGTCAAACGACTATTTTGGAAGGTGGAGGGGAAGTAGGAAACCTACTTGGGGAGGAGTTCCTCCCCTCCACCGCCAGCCCACTTGGGAAACCGAGTTGGGAAGGACTCCCCTCACAGCGCCTCCACCTATATAAGGAGGGGCAGGGCTGCCCCTCCAAGGACACAACACCTCCACCCAAAACCCTAGCTCCTAGCCGCCGCCGGCCTAGGGCAACTCGCCGCCGCCTAGGTCAAACCCTAGCCGCCGGCCTTGCCCCCTCCTTGGCGTGTCTAAACCCTAGATCGCCGAGGCTCTCTCTCATAGTCCACCATACTGCTCGCTTAAGGCGAAGCCTGCGAGATCTCCTCTACTTCCCAGGTATCACGCCGTTGTCTGCGGAATCGCGAGGAGAGTGCTACAACCTCCATTTTCTGGAACAAGGAGAGGAAGGTCTTCGTCGATACGAACGTGTGACCATTAGGAAGCGCTGCCGAACGCGGAAGGATCGTCTACGCGATGTTGAGATCGAGAAGAGTACGACTACATCACCCACGAGAATCCGCTCTCGTTAAACACTTTGGAATCTTCGAGGGTGAGTTATTCCATCGACTCGTTGCTACAATCTAGTAGATAGATCTTGGCTTGTTTGTTTGTATGCGGTAGGAAATTGTTGTTTTCCATGCTACGAAACCCTATAGTGGTATCAGAGCCGTGTCTATATGTAGATCTGTTGCACGCGTAGAACACAATAGTCATTGTGGGCGTTGATGCTTTTGTTGTCGATTGCTTCTTGTGTACTTTACATCTTGCGGGATGGTGGGATGAAGCGGCCCGGGCTAACCTTACATGACATCGTTCATGAGACTTGCTCCACGCTTGACATGCAACTTGTATTGCATAAGTGGCTTTGTGGGTTCCTGTTTCTCCCAACATAGTTAAGATTCAATTTACAACGGGTGATTGACAATGCTAGTATCAATGTTGTGGTTCTTGTTCGTAAGTTAGAATGACACTTATTGAAAGCCCCAAACCACGTAAAACATGCAAAGAAAGTAGAGTCGTCTAACTTTGTTTTGCAGGGGTGTGCTGTGATGTGATATTGCCATGATTGTGATTATATTTGATGTATGCAATGTTTCTGTCGTGGGAATGGTCACGGCAGATGCTACTGTCAGCGTAGTAGTAGAACGAGGGGCAGGCGGCCACCATCTGCGGTGCGAGATGAGGGCAAAGACACGAGGTTTACCTGTTCGGCCCCAGGGTAAAGACCTACTCTGCTAGATTGTATTATGGAGGTGTTTACAATGGGCGAGCTCGGCAGCTAGGCGAGTCGCTTGGGTGTATGAGGGAACGTGTATCTACTCACCCCATAGGGAGGTTTATATAGGCTCACCTCCCTAGGGTTTACATATCTCAACCGATTGATTCTGACTTGATGTCGTTTAACCTAGTCCATTGGGCCTATCTACTACTTTGGGCCTCGGCTTCCGTCGCTTGGTACCTTCTGGGCCTTGATCCACTCGCCGTTCAGAGGCCCACTCGCCCGGCCTCGAGCGGTCGGAAGCGTCTGCTGAGTATACCCAGTGGCGTATCCCCATCGAGAGTCCCGAGGCCGTCGTCGATTAGGCGTAAGTGGCTGGCGATCGATGCGGCTCAAAGTAGGCATCGATCGAATCGTCGGGCTCTCTGAAGAAAATCCGGTGAACCGAGTCGCGTCTTGGGCGAGCTGTCGAACGCGGTCGGGCGAGTGACTGGCGAGAGTGGCTGAGTTGGACCGTCGGCGTGGTCAAACTAGCCGTTAGGGCAACTCAGCGGTAACTTCGGCGTAATCATCGGCTGTAACGCCCCGATTTGGCGGGTAACTCTCGCTATATAAGAGGAATGGCAGGCAATCGTAGAGCCAACTGCCCACCACTTCTTCCGAGTGCACGCATTCTCTTTCCTTTGCTTCTTGATCCAATCGACCCGAAATCCTCCGATCTCCAACCAACCCCTTGGCTATGGCCCTTCTCCCCGCACCCTGGGGCAGGTCCAAGTGCCCGAGGTGGCCTCCTTGAGGAGGCTGGAATCCTGCGAGCATTGTTGGCGTATCCTCGCGGCGGAGAAACGACCCCAAACCCGAGAGAATTAAATGCATTTCACCGGTCATCTCGGCGGGGCTAGGGTTTCCACGTCTTTGTTCTTCCGGCGTTTTCGCCTACTACGGATCCGACCTTGGATCTGGGTCCCCACAACATCGAGCAGCTCGCCATCTTCGTGGCGTTCTGAGTGCTACTTGGCTGCGGCCCTACTTTCCCTTGTGGCAAGATCATTCCGCAGACGGATCAGCGAGGAAAAGGCCCAATGCTAGCAGCGGCGGCTGACGTTCAACTCAAATCCAAAGCGTCTTTCTTCGATCGATGCTACCCGCCAAAGCAGCGGCGGAAGAAGTCATGGTTCTACGTGACCGAGGCGACCCGGAGGCTGCGATCCGCGGTACTCGGCCAATCGTTCGAAACGCGCCATCTCGGTCGGCAAGCTCCCGGCGACCAGCGGATGGTGCGTCGACGAGATGCTCCAGCCATCCGTGGCCTAAAGAAGAAGGGCCAGACGATAAACTTGTACAATTGCTGGCTTGGGCGGCGGCTCGTTCCGCTCGCCGCGACCACTACATGTATCGATACGGGCGGGGAGACTCGGCAGCCTGCCTCGGCAGTGGAAGCTGGAGGACTATCTCCAGCGTTGAAGAAGATCACCAGGCGGTGTGCGGATGCACAGGCGGTCGCCTTACACCGCTGAGCGTCCGGCTCCGGTAATTTCTTTACCTTGTTCGATCGCGTATGCGATCGCGGTAATTCGACTCATTTCGTATTCGCAGCTGTTCCAAGTGGTGGAAGGTGGCTCCCACCTTCCGATGACGAGAGGGGCCATCCGCCCAGGATACAAGCGAATCGCCGCCCGCGAAGGGCAACGAGAGACGGCGAGGACGAGTCCGAAGAAATCGCCCGCTGGTCCGAAGACCCGTGGCAACGTCGCCAAATCGGGCGGCAGGAGCCTCATGATGACGACGAGCTCCCGAAACCACCTCGCGCCGCCACTCCTTCGAAGAAAAGAAGAAGGAAAAGGAGGCGAGGCCCCGAAGAGGAAAACGGCCGAGGATGGCCTCGCCGCACTCGACGAGCAGCTCGATGCTCACAGCTCGGCCGATGATGTGCGGCCCAGCGACAACCGCTAGATCGCCGGGTGGAAGTGCCGCTGGCCTCGATGCCCCGCCATTCGCGCCGTCTACGCTGGGAAGGCTCCAGCGACGACCGCCTCGCAAGGAGGTTCCGATTAGGCGGCCGCCCGCAAGGAGGCTCCGGCCGTGGCGGCTCGATTCGCGAGAAGCCCTGCGAAGGTATCCCAGAGGCGCCAGCCGCAGCCTCGACGACGAAGAAGCCGTCCGTGTCTTGGGCACGCGACGTCCTGGAACTAGGGCTCAGTCGCCAACTGGGCCCCGAGCTGGAAAAACCGACCGGCCTTCGCACAGGGCTACGTTTCATCCCAGTTGCCAAGTGAGTGTATTCGGCCTTCCCTATTTTCCATAGCTATTTCGATTGTCTTTACTGATTCGACTGATGTGCAGGACCGGAGTGAAAAGGATGGGCCACCCGACCGTGGCCCAGGTACTCTCCGCCGCTAGCGAGGAGTATCCTTCCCGTAAGAGGAAAGCGGACGAGGTCGTTGCCTCGGCGGATGGTAGTAAGAAGGCCAAGGGCGACGACATCGTCACTGTCTCTGACGACACGGCGGTCGCGCCGGCCGGCCCCGCGGTGGAGGCAGCCGCGTCTACGAAGGAGGGCGTTTCCTTGCCTGGAACGGCGGAGGCGACTTCCTTTGGAGCGGGTGCCTCTATCGCCACCTTCCCTTGCTTCGTGACCAAGGCGGCCCCGAGCCTCGCTCCCCGAGCCTCGCTCCAGGGACCACCGATGCTGAAGTCGACCAGCGTCGTGGGCACACGCCAGCGTTACTCGCGTCCGTGGACGCGATGCAACTTCATGGCATGCTTGGCGCAGCCATCCAGGTATATCCAGTCCCCGAGGATCAGGTCGGTGCTTTGCAGCGGCGTGATTCTTATTATTTTCTCGTCTTTTATTTTCGTATCCAGTCCCCGAGTGCGCACGCGCTAAATTTTAGCGGGGTGGGCACTTGGGAATTTCTTGATCGCCAGTCCCCGAGTGCGCACTCGCTGAATTTCAGCGGGTGGGCACTTAGGAGGTTCGTTTTTACTGACTTTTTTGATGATATGCAGGGTCTGCAGCTCGAGTCGGCGGACCGATTGGCCGCGCAACAGCGTCTTTGAGAAGGAGACCACCATCCAGAAGCGAACAAGGAGCTCGTGCTGTGCTGAAGGCAGAGGAATCTCGCCAGAGCTTGTCGGTGGTGAGTTGGGCGGCGCGATCGCCTGGGTGCCGCTGAACGGGTCGCCGACCTCGAGCGCGAGCTGCGGGAGGCGAGGGAAGAAGCGAGCTCGGCGGACGGGCGAGCTAAGGCCGCCATTGCGGCCGCGGAGGAGGATCGCAAGGTGTCGGAAGTCCTTATTGCTGGGCTTCAGGACAACCACACGTCGCTTCAGTGCTTCATCACGGGACTCGCCCGCCCGTTGCTTGGTGAGTGCATCTTCCCTTTCCGTTAGTTGGGGTTTTTGTGGTGTTCATCGCGCTCATCATTGTCTCCTTCTCGCAGGTCGCGTTATTGGTAGCCAAGAAGAAGCGAGCTCGCTCGACGCGAGGCAGTGCGTAAGCATGCTCGTCGACTCGGCTACGCTGTCGGCGACGTGCATCCGCGCCTACCTTCAAGAAATGTCGCCCACGGAGGTTATTCCCAGCGACCTCGTTGAGGTGTGGGAGTATTTGGAGAAGGCGCCCGCGGTCGTTGAGTTCATGACACGTCGGCGTCGGGCGTGAGCGCCGACAGCCTGAGCCTTGACTCGCCCACTTCCCGAGGATTTTCGACCTCGGCGATGTGACGAGTGGGTATCCTCGTCGACCGCGCGGACCTGTCCGAGGTTCTCTCGTTGGAGCGCGTGCCGCTGTACGAGCGTGTCGGGCGATGGGCGACCTCCTTCCCTACCGAGACGGTCGTCGCGGCGACGACCGACGCCGCATCGTGACTTCAAGGTCGAGCAGCCTTTTCGCGCGGCGATGGCGGGTGAACTGACGACGTATCCGTCAAACCCGTACACCGCGTTCATCCGTAGGCGCCGGGATTCTGGCGAGTCGTCATCGAAGCCTGCAGAATAGGGTAGTTTGCCTTGATGTGTTAGCAGCAGTTCTGCCACGCGGGCATATTTTGTAATATAAGACAATGCAATATGCGATTGAATGGGACGTCGTGTTTATTTTGCTATTTGTTTGTGTGCTTTGGATTGATTTTGGACGAGTCCCGAAAGGCCCGCCTTTTGTGGGGTTCACCTCGTATATGATGTTTGTTGTTATCATGTGTTTTGTTAGTTTAGTCGACTCCGAGCTCGGAGAGCCCGCGCAAGGCGACTCCTTGAGTGCTCAGATTTACTGCTTTCCCGTACGCGAACGGGGTCGGGTGGCCGAGTCCCCGAGCATGGTACTTGGTAGTTCTAGGCACGACTCGAGGGTGGTTGAGGACGTAGCGCGTTGGTGTGAGAGCGTCACTCCTGCCTGGCCCGGAGGGTCAGTCGCGTGGCGTCCTGGGTGTGCTCTCTTACTTGGCGTTTTCTCGACCGCGACGAACTGGTTTTCACCCCGAGCGTGGTACTTAGCCGTTCGAGTCGCTATGCCGAGGATGCGAGGACCAAGGTCGCTGGAGAAGCGAGGCGCTTGTCTTGGTTCAGAAACCAGTCGGGCTAGGCGACTCCAATGGGGCTCGGGTTGGCGTTTTCGTGACGATGCAAGACCTGAGTGATTCAAAGGTTTTACACCGCACTACTTAGCCGTGCCGATCGCTGTACCAAAGGTTGACTTCGCATTTTAGCTGCATCATTGTTATTACGAAAAGCAGTGGCACAAGTCATGGAGGGTAGGCGCAATTTTAACCGCTTTTTATTTCATAGCGACCGGAGAGTACATGTGGGGGTTCTAGGAGTAGAACTTCCGGAGGAGGTTTACATTCCATGGTCGCTGACGCCGAGCTCGCCGCCCCGCGACGTCGATGAGGTAGTAGGCGTCGTTTAGCACGCGCCCGATAGCGAACGGGCCTTCCCACGAGGGGAGAGCTTGTGCATGCCCTTCTTGTCCCGGATGAGGCGTAACACCAGGTCGCCTTCTGGAAGGTGCGGTTTTCACCGTCGGCTGTGGTAGCGGCGAGTCCTTGCTGGTAAATGGCGGTGCGCGCGATCGAGCGAGGTCGCGTTTCGAGCTGGTCGAGCCCATCTTGGCGGGCCAGCTGCTTGCGCCTCCAGATAGTGGACGACCCGCGTAGTCGTGTTCGAGGTCGGTGGGCATGACTGCCGGCCAGAGACCATGAAGAAGGGAGTGAATCCCGACCTGTTAACCGAGGTGCGGATTCCCCGATGACGGAGGGCAGCTCGACCCAAAGCATCCAGCGGTGCGCCGAGTGGTACTTGGAGTCGCGGCTTCAGCCGTGGAGGATGCTTTGTTGGCCTGCCCGCCTGGCCGTTGGATTCCGGGTGGGCGACTGACGCGAGATCGAGCCGGATGTGGTGCTCTTCGCAAAATTCGGCCATTGCTCCCTTGGCGAAGTTTGTGCCGTTTTCCGTGATAATACTGTTTGGGAACCCGTAGCGATATATGAGCTCGCAGAGAATTTAGTGGCGGTCTTCCGTCGCATTTCGGACTGGCTTGGCCTCCACCCACTTGGTGAATTTGTCGACGACTAGCAGGTGGGTGTAGCCGAGGGGCTTTCTTGAAGGGGCCTACCATGTCCATGCCCCATACGGCGAATGGCCAAGTGATGGGGATCGTTTTGAGCGCCGAGCTCGGTACGCGCGTCTGGTTGGCGTACTTCTGGCACCCGGCGCATCGCTAGACGATGTCGACAGCATCGGCGTGTGCGGTGGGCCAGTAGAAGCCATGTCGCATAGCCTTGGCGACCAGGGAGCGAGCGGCGGCGTGGTGGCCGCATACCGAGTGGATGTCGGAGGATTTTGCGTCCTTCAACCGGTTGGACGCAACGTTGGAACACGCCGGTGACGCTGCGCTTGTGTAGCTCGCCGTCGATGATGGTGTAAGACTTGCATCGGCGAGCGATCATTCGAGCGTTTGTCTCGTCTGCTGGCAGGGTGCCGGTTTCCAGGTAGGCGATGTAGGGCTTGGTCCAGTCGTCTGGCTCGGTGATGAGTGCGACCAAGGCTGCCTCTGGTTGGAGTGGGACTCCGATGTCGATCTCCCTCGGGGGAGAGACTGATGGTTTGGAGATTGTGTCGAGGAACACGCCGGCGGGTGGTGCGAGTCGAGCCGACCCGATGCGAGAGAGGGCGTCGGCCTCCTCGTTTTTTCGCCTGTCGATCCACTCGACAGAGTAGCCGGTGAAGTGGCCGCCCAACTTGTCCACCTCTTGGCGGTACGCCGCCATGGTAGGGGAGATGGCGTCGCAGGTGCCGGCGACTTGCCCCGCGACGAGGTCGGAATCTCCGTAGCATCGAAGGCGATTGACGTTCATCTCCTTGGCGGCTCGCATGCCGTGGAGTAGGGCCTCGTATTCAGCCATGTTGTTGGTGCAGGGCGTGAATTCGAGGCGGAGGATGTAGCGGAGCTTGTCGCCCTTTGGTGAAGTCAACACTATCCCCGCTCCTGCACCGTCCGCGTTCTTGGAGCCGTCGGGCGTGTGCTCCGAATGGAGGTATGGCAGCTTCTCGCTGCGGGCCTCTTCCTCCGGGCGATGAAGTCGCCGGTTCGCGACTTAATCGCCTTCGTGGCTCAGATTTAATGTTGTGGACGCCGATCTCGACGGCCCACTTGGCGACTCCGTCTGGCCGCCGCGGTTGTGATGTCTTGCGGTGGCCGAGAGACGACCGTGACCGGGTGCTCTGAAGTAGTGCAGGCGCCGAGCCTCAAGACCGTGTATACTAGCTTTTGGTATGGTGGGTACCGGCGACTCGGTGAGGACCTCGCTGATGTAGTACACGGCCGCTGAACCGGGCGCCTTTTTCCTTCGTCTACGGTGATTCGACGACCATCACAGTGACGACGGCCGGACGCCGCGACGTAAACCAGCATAGGTTCTTTGTCGGGCGGCGAGTAGTGGGCGAGCAGCACTTTTTGAGGTCGCGAGCGGCGCGTTGTCCGCCTCCTTGTCCCACCGGAAGGTGGGGTTCTTGGCGTCAGGCGGTATAGGGAATCGCTTTTCGCCTGGGGGATGAAGCGATCGAGAGCCGCTACCGCCAGCTTCGACGCCACGCAGCACTCGGTTTGCCGAGCCGCGATCGTGTCGATCTTTGTTGGGTTCGCCTCGATCCCTCGCTTGGAGACGACGTACCCGATAGTTGTCCGGTACACGAAGGTGCACTTGCTCGGGTTGAGTTTTATCTTGTACCTTCGCAGTTGGCGAAGGTTTCCGCCAGTCGGCGAGTAGGTCGCCTTGGCGGCGGATTTCACGACCACGCCGTCGATGTAGACGTGGATGTTGCGCCAATTTGGCTCGCGAGGCATTCTTGCATGCACCGCTGGTAGGTTGCCGGCGTTTGAGGCCGAAGGTCATGGCGGTGTAGCGAAGGCTCGAATGGCGTGATGAACGCCGTCTTCTCCTCATCCTCGATAGCCATTTTGATCTGGTTGTACCCGAGTAGGCGTCGAGGAAACATAGCGACTCGAACCCGCGGTTGAATCGATTATCCGATCGATCCGCGGGAGGACGAATCGCCTTTGGGCAAAGCGCTTCAGGTTTGTGTAGTCGATACACATTCTCCGTGTCCCGCTTTTTCTTCTCGACCAGACTGGGTTTGCTAGCCACTTGAGTATTTGATTGGCGGATGAAGCGGCAGCGGCAAAGCGCTGCACTTCCTCGGCGATTGCTCGACGGGTTCTTCATTGAAGGGCCGTAGCGATCGCTTGATGGTCGCACTTTGGGGTCGGAGTTTAGTTTGTGCTCACGAGCCCCTAGGGACACCGGCATGTCGAGGGTTTCCATGCGAAGATGTCCCTATTCTCACGAAGGAACTCGGCGAGCGCGCCTTCCTATGCTGGGATCATGCCTGTCCCGATCGTCACCGTCTGGCTGGGTCGCCGGGACCAGCTCGACGGCAAGGGAAAAGTGCCGTGGCCTCAAAGGTTGAGGTGTTTGTGCCCTCCGAGTTGGGCTTCTTGAGTATTGTGGGATCGTCATTGTTGACCCGCCGCGATTTGGCGAGATCGTCGGCGTGATTAGTTTCGCCGGCGATGACGGCGTCGGCGAAGTTCGCCTTTGGCCTCGCATTCGCGGCCATGTCGGGTCGCCGTTGATGGTGATGACGCCGCACGCCCGGAGCTTCATCGCGTTACGCGAGTGGGCGCTGCCATGAATTTAGCGAACACCGCGCCCGTGACGCAGTGGTAAGGGCTGTCGAAGGGCACCAGCAAGACGATCCGCTTCGCGGAAGTTTGCGGACTACCGAAAGTGACGGTAGCGTGACTTTGCCGATCGGATACGCCTTCCGACCGGGATGATGCCGTGGAACGTGGTGTGGGTTGTCTCGATCATCGATCGGGAGCCGCAATCAAGGTGTCGAGGTAGAGGATGTTGATGGAGCTGCCGCCGTCCATTAGTGTCTTGGGGAGCCGTAGTCGCCGACCTTGGCTTGACCACCGGGCGACTTCGCCGGTACTCGTCGTGGCGCGGGCGAGTGGTCTTGCCGGCTCGGTGATGGTTGTTACGACCAGTTCAGGAACCGGGGACGTCTATTTGGGCCACCGCATTGACGGCGGCGCTGGGCGATGACCTTCTTCTCGCGTGTTGAAGCCGTGAAGGTGTGGAGCGAGCGGCTACTTTGTAATTTTCCGCCATTTGGCGGAGTCGGTTTGTCCTCCAGTGCCGCCTTCTCGATTTCCTTGAGGGTGTGGCGTCGGCGGTGGTGTGCGTGGGCTTCCTTCCCCGCTGGAAGGCACATGGTTGGTTAAGGAGGGCCGCGGATCGAACCTTGGCTTGTTCTTGTAATTGCCGCCATCGCGCGCTGTTCTCCGCGGCGGTAGCTTTGGCTCGCCATGCGTGCCCAGCGTTGGCATTTAAGTCGACGCCCGTCGTTGCGGCGCTTGCTGCTGAGGCGGTGCCGCTGTAGCGAGGTCGGTTCGGCGTCCGCTGCCGTTGCCGCCCGTGGGCGTTGCCCTCCCGACTCGTCGTCGGTTTCCTGGTTTGGATCCTCCTCGGCATCGCTTGGCGATCTCGAGGAGGTCGGGATGTTGTCGAGTGCGGGAGTGTCGCTTGAGCTTGGCGACTAGAGGCTCAGAGCGGCACGAGGTCTTGAAGCAATGGATCGCGGTGTCCGGTGGATGCCGACCGCTGTACCCGAGCTCTTGCCACCGTTGGACCCAGCTATGGTCGACGCGGGTCCCTGGACGCATCGCCCGTGTCCTCGATGGTGGTGGCGCGGTGTAGGAGCACTCGAAGTGCCCGACGGCGTCAGCATTTCCTCCTGTGAGTCGTCACGTCTGGGGAGCGTGTTGATCCATTTCTGCCGCCCCTCCATCATCGTGGGAGGTAACGGGCGGCGAGTAGGTCACAGTGACCCGCGATCCCCATTGCCATGAGGTATGTGTCGAGCTGCATCATGGGTCGCACGAGGAGTCGATTTTTTCTATCTCCTTTGGCGCCTTGAAGTTTGGGTACTTCGCCGGATCATTGGTCCGAAGCACTTAGGCCAGTCGATCGAGAGACCCCATGGGCTCGCCATCGCGATTAGTTAGGGTGTGCCGAAGTCGTCGGGCGGCGCGCCGATTTTGGTTGTTGATGATGTGAGTGCGGGCGTCGATGGGTTGTCCGTTAGCGCGACGGTTGGTCGCCGCCTGGGATCATTGGTGGAGAGTCGCGTCATGGGTCGGTGTTGGAGCTGCGGTGGCTCGTGGCGGCAATTGAGGGTGTTTGCCGCCCGGGCGGCCGCTGAGGCCGCTCGCTTCCGAGGAACGCGAGTATACCGACCTGCGAGTCGGCGCGCTTTTGCCGCTACGCCTTCGCAAGGTGGCCTTGACGCATCGGATTGGAGGCGCGCCGCCGATGGCCGTGATGCTATCGGCCGCTGCTCGCCACGAGGTTGTCCATTGGGGTGGAGAACAGTGGGAGGCCGTTCGCTCGCCCCGTGAGGAGAAAACTATCCGCGGTTGGTCCTCAGGAGGTGCGGTTGGGTGGTGGGGCACCCATCACCGTTGATCTGGCGGCCGGGCGCTTCCTGGTGGCGCTGCTCGAGATCGCGCGCCGCTATCGCGGGCCGGTCGTTGTTGCCGGAAGTTCAGGGCACGCCCTTGAATGGTGGGGTTCAAGCGTGACCTGATCCGCTGTTGGTGGTAGCGTGACAGCTCCCGCACACACCGCCGAGGCGAAATTTTTCGACTTTTCGCTTTCTTGCATCGCCCGCATTTCAAGCGGAGTTCTCGACCTCGCTGCCGTGGAGTTAGGAGGATTGGGGTGGAGAAAGGATCCTCCGTGGATCGGTGCTAGTAGCCATGTAAGTCGGCGTGGCGATTGGCACCATCGCGAGGTCGGCGGAGTTCTCCGACCGAGTCGAATTCAAGATCCCGAGGATGGAGGGTCTCAAGTCTCCCGTTGGAGACTGGCGATGGAGCCCGCGATGAGGCCGGTGATGGATCCGCGAGTGACGCCGGGTCGCCGATCGGCGTCGGGTGAGGGCCGCATCTGCGGCCGCTGAGTTCCCGGCCACGTTGCTGTGGGCCGAGTTGTACTCGGAGGCGAGGCGATGGATCGTGCGAACCTGGCTCTCGGAGAGCCGATCGCGTGGTGGCGACTCGCGGATGCGAGCCGAGTCCTCCGAGACGATGACGTTGGTGAGGCCGACGAAGAGGCTGATCGCGATTGGCGTGATTACGCGGCGCGTGACGGTCGCCGCCGACGTAGCTACCGCCGATCGCTATCATGCGGCGGTGGCGACCGCCTCGTTGATGGGCAAATTGATCTCGCCGCAACACCGCCAGACCGCCAGGCCCCACGGGGCGCCACTGTCGTGGGAATGGTCACGGGCAGATGCCGCACCGGCAATGAGTAGTAGAACGAGGGCAAGGGCGGCCAGCCATCATGTGCGAGATGAGGGCAAAGACACGTGGTTTTACCAGGTTCGCCCGGAGGGTAAAGACCTACTCTGCTAGATTGTATTATGGAGGTGTTTACAATGGGCGAGCTTGGCAGCTAGGGCGAGTCGCTTGGGTGTATGAGGAACGTGTCTCTACTCACCCCATAGGGAGGTTTATATAGGCTCACCTCCCTAGGGTTTACATATCTCAACCGATTCGGTTCTGACTTGAATCGTTTAACCTAGTCCGACCGGGCCTATCTACTCTGGCCTCCAGCTTCCAGTCGCTTGGTACCTTGCTGGGCCTTGATCCACTCGCCGTTCTGCAGGCCCACTCGCCAGCCCTCGAGCCAGTCGGAAACGTCCTGCTGAGTATACCCCAGTAGGCGTATCCCCATCAGTTTCTTATTGTAAGTTGGCAACCGGCAGGAGCCATATGGTTGTCTTCAAATTCTGTTAAGACCCGCGTGTCTATTCAAAGTAGTTGTAATAGTTGAAGCCGGTGGACGACAACCATGGAGCAGCGTCATTGACCTTGATGCAATGCCGGTGATGATGGAGATCATGTTCGTGCTTGAAGATGGAGATCGGAAGCACAAAGTAGAAAGGCCATATCATATGACATATTATGAATTGCATGTGATGTTAATCCTTTACGCATCTTGTATTGCTTAGTTAACGACGGTAGCATTATAAGATGATCCCTCATGCACATGAATTTCAAGTTCTAAAGTGTTCATCCTTAGTAAGCACCGTTGCTAAAGCTTGTTGTTTCGAAGCACCACGTGATGATCGGGTGTGTTAGATTCCGTAAGTGTATATAACGTGAGCAAGCCAGATTTTCTCATGCGGAAGCTAAGGTTTGATCTTGACGAGACTAGCATGTACAGACATGGTCTCGGAACACGGATCACCGAAAGGAAAGCATGAATCATATAGTAGATATGATGAACATGTCGATTGTTCGCCATTGAAGCTACATCAACTCTCGTGATGATCGGTGTTGATGTGGTGGATTTGGTTTCTGGGATCACTAAAACAATGTGAGGGATGTTGTTTTGAGTGGGAGTTCACCTAGATTAATTTAACTATTAATTAGAACTCAATTTGTCATAAACTTAGTCTAAACTATTGCAAATATGTTGTAGATCAATGGCGGCCCCTACCATCAATTTTAATGCGTTCGTAGAGAAAGAAAAGTTGAAAAACAATGGAAGAAACTTCACGGATTGGTTCCGCAATTTGAGGATTGTCCTCACAGCTGGTAATTTGACCTATGTGCTGGATGCACCGCTGGGTGACCCACCTGCAGCTACTGCTACCGATGAAATAAAGAATGTTTACCTCGCTCGGAAGACTCAGTACTCCATAGTTCAGTGTGCTATTTTGTATGGTTTAGAATCGGAGCTTCAGAAAAGGTTTGAGAATTTAGACCCACATGATATTGTCCGTGATCTCAAATTGATATTTGAGACTCACGCGGCAATTGAGAGCTATGAGGCTTCTGAAAAGTTCTTTAACTACAAGATGGAAGAGGGCATCTCCGTCAGTGAGCATGTGCTTAAGATGTCTGGGCACGCGAACAAACTTCAAAGCTTGGGTATAGTGATTCCTAATGCTTTGGGGATTTATCATGTCCTCCAATCACTACCACCAAGTTACAAGAACTTTGTGATGAACTACAATATGCAAAACATGAACAAGCAGTTGCCAGAACTCTTTACCATGCTAAAATATGCAGAAGTGGAGATCAAGAAAGAGCACCAAGTGTTGATGGTCAATAAGACCACCAAATTCAAGAAAGGCAAGTCTAAGCAAAAGGGACACGTCAAGAAGGGTGGTAAGAAAGTTACCGCGCCGACGAAGAAGACCAAGGCTGGACCTAAGCATGATACTGAGTGCTTTTACTGCAAGGGGGAAGGTCACTGGAAGCAGAATTGCCCAAAGTACTTGACGGATTTGAAGAACGGCAACATCAAGAAGAAAGGTATATCCGATATACATGTTATTGATGTGTATCTCACTAGTACTCGTAGTAGTGCCTGGGTATTTGATACTGGTTCGGTTGCTCATATTTGTAACTCAAAGCAGTCTTTGCGAATCAAACGGAAGCTAGCGAAGAACAAGGTGACGATGCGCGTGGGAAACGGATCAAAGGTTGATGTGATCGCGGTCGGCACGCTACCCCTTCATCTACCATCGGGATTAGTTTTATACTTAAATAATTGTTATTTGGTGCCTGCGTTAAGCATGAACGTTATATCAGGATCTTGTTTATTGCGAGACGGTTACTTGTTTAAGTCCGAGAATAATTGTTGTTCGATTTATATGAGTAATATGTTTTATGCACATGCACCTTTGATAGATGGTCTATTCTTATTGAATCTCGATAGTGGAAATACACATATCAATAACATTGAGGCTAAACGTTTGAAATCGAGCGATAACTCGACCTATATGTGTAATCATGCGTCTTGGTCACATTGGAGTGAAGCGATGAAGAAACTCCATTCGATGGACTTCTTGAATCACTTGATTTGAATCACTTGAAAGATGCGAAGCATGTCGATGGGTAAAATGACTAAGACTCCATTTTACGGTATGATGGAGAGCTACGAACTTATTGGAAATCATACATACCGATGTGTGTGGTCCAATGAGTGTAGCATCGCGCGGTGGTTATCGTTATGTTCTTACCTTCACGGATGACTTGAGTAGATATGGGTATATCTATTTTATGAAACATAAGTCCGAAACTTTCGAGAAGTTTAAGGAATTTCAAAGTGAGGTAGAGAATCAACGTAACAAGAAGATTAAATTTCTACGTTCTGATCGTGGAGGTGAATATCTAAGTTACGAGTTTGGCGAGCATTTGAAGAATTGCGGAATACTTTCACAATTGACACCGCCGGGAACACCACAGCGTAATGGTGTGTCTGAACATCGTAATTGAACTCTCTTAGATATGGTTCGTTCTATGATGTCACTTACAGATTTACCGCTATCATTTTGGGTTATGCATTAGAAACAGCCGCATTCACTTTAAATAGGGCACCATCTAAATCCGTTGAAACGACACCGTATGAATTATGGTTTGGGAAGAAACCTAAATTGTCGTTCCTTAAAGTTTGGGGTTGCGAAGCCTATGTAAAGAAGTTTTTTTTAATACAACCGGACAAGCTTGAACCCAAAGCGGAAAAATGTGTCTTCATAGGATACCCGAAGGAAACTATTGGGTATACCTTTTATCATAGATCCGAGGGCAAAATCTTCGTTGCCAAGAATGGATCCTTTCTAGAGAAGGAATTTCTCTCGAAAGAAGTGACTGGAAGGAAAGTAGAACTCGATGATGTTGTCGAACCTTCTCTCAAAATTGCGAGTAGCGCAGCACCGGAAGAAGTTCATGTGGTGCCTGCACCAATAAGATAGGAAGCTAATGATGATGATCATGAAACTTCGGTTATAGTTGCTACAGAGCCTCGCAGGTCAACGGGAACTCGTACCACTCCTGATTGGTATGATCCCGTTATGAGTGTCATGTTGGTGGACAACACCGATGACCCTGCGACATATGAGGAAGCGATGATGAGCCCAGATTCCAATAAATGGCAAGAAGCCATGAAATCCGAAATTGGATCCATGTACGAAAACCAAGTATGGACTTTGGTGGACTTACGGATGGCCGGAAGGCTGTCGAGAACAAATGGATTTTCAAGAAGAAAACAGATGTTGATGGTAATGTAACTGTCTATAAAGCTCGACTTGTCGCAAAAGGGTTTCGACAAATTCAAGGAGTTGACTACGATGAGACTTTCTCACCGGTAGCTAAGCTAAAGTCTGTGAGGATTATGCTAGCAATCGCTGCATATTATGATTTTGAGATATGGCAGATGGATGTCAAAACAGCATTTCTCAATGGAGACATTGATGAAGAGTTGTATATGATGCAACCCAAAGGTTTTATCGATCCTAAAGATACTAACAAGGTATGCAAACTTCAACGGTCCATCTATGGATTGAAGCAAGCATCCCGAAGTTGGAATCAACGTTTTGATAAGGTGATCGAAAGTTTTGGATTTATACAAACTTATGGAGAAGCTTGTATTTACAAGAAAGTGAGTGGGAGCTCTGTAGCATTCTTAATACTATATGTAGATGACATATTGTTGATTGGGAATGATGTAGACCTTCTTAATAGTGTCAAGGAATATTTGAATAATAGTTTTTCAATGAAGGATCTTGGCGAAGCAGCTTACATATTAGGCATAAAGATTTATAGAGATAGATCGAGACGCCTAATATCATTGTCACAAAGTACATATTTGGAAAAAGTTCTAAAGAGGTTTGGAATGGAAGATAGCAAGAAAGGTTTCTTGCCCATGTTGCCCAATACGACCTTGAGTAAAACTCAAAGTCCGACAATGGCAGAAGATAGAGAAAGGATGAGTAAGACTCCCTATGCCTCAGCCATAGGATCTCTAATGTATGCCATGCTATGTACTAGACCCGACATTGCATATGCTGTTTGTTTGACTAGCAGATATCAAAGTGATCCAGGAGTGGATCATTGGACAGTGGTAAAAAACATCCTTAAGTACTTGAGAAGAACTAAGGATATGGTTCTTTCTTATGGAGGTGATGAATAGCTCGTTGTTAATGGTTACACCGATGCTAGTTGGAACACCGATCCGGATGATTCTAAATCACAATCTGGATACGTATTTACTTTGAAGGGTGCAACAGTTAGCTGGAGGAGTGCAAAGCAAAGCGTTGTGGCGAGATCTTCAACTGAATCGGAATACATGGCTGCTTCGGAGGCTTCACAAGAAGCGATATGGATGAAATACTTCATTACAGAGCTGGGTGTGGTTCCTAGTGCGCTGGACCCAATGTATATCTACTGTGATAACTTGGCGCCATAGCCAATGCGCGAGAACCAAGGTCACACAAGAAGCTAAAGCACATCAAGCTACGTTTTCACGCTATTCGAGAACATGTCCAAGATGGGGACATAAAGATTTGCAAAGTACACACAGATCTGAATGTGGTGGATCCGTTGACTAAACCTCTCCCGAGGGCAAAACATGACCAACACCAAACTGCCATGGGTGTTCGGTATATTACCATGTAATCTAGATTAGATGACTCTAGTGCAAGTGGGAGACTGTTGGAGATATTCCCTAGAGGCAATAATAAATGTAGTTATTATTATATCTTTGTGTTTATGATAAATGTTTACATTCATTCTATAATAGTATTAACAAGGAAACATTAATACTTGTGTGATTTGTAAACTAAAATAGAGTCCCTAGTAAAGACTCTTTATAATACTAGCTTGTTGGTTAATAAATGATTGTGGTTTCCCTATCATGAACATTGAGATGTTATTAACAATAAGATCATATCGTTAGGAGAATGATATGGTGGACATACTCCTATAGATAAGCGTAGCATAAAGATCAAATCATTTTAATAGTTCAATTGCTATATGCTTTCTGATACATAGTAACCTAATTCCTTCGACCATGAGATCATGCATATTACCTTCACCGGAAGGATGCTTTGATGACATCAAACACCACACCGTAATTGGGTGGCTATAAAGGTGGCATTGAGTGTTCGGAAAGTATTGGTTGAGACACATGGATCAAGAGTGGGATTTGTCCATCCATATGACGGATAGATATACTCTGGGCCCTCTCGGTGGAATGTCATCCAATTAGCTTGCAAGCATGTGACTGGCTCACAAGGGATCACATATCACAGGAACGAGAAAAGAGTACTTATCGAACGAGGTTGAACTAGGTATGCAGAGATACAAGCGATCATAACCTCGGATAAGTAAACTATCGTGAGACAAAGGGAAATTGGTATCGTATGTAAGTGGTTCATTCGATCGCAAAGTAATCGTAAAAATATGTGGGAGCCATATGAATTTCCAGATTCCTCTATTGGTTATTGTTCGGAGAAGTGTCTCGATCATGTCCACATAATTCACGAACCGTAGGGAGACACACTTAAGGATTCGACGTTGTTTGAGTAGTTATGGAATGATGAGTAAGAGACCGAATGTTGTTCGGAGTCTCGGATGGGATCCGGGGTATCACGAGGAGATCCGGAGAATAAGATTCATATAAGGAAAGTCCTATTTTGGGGTTGGAGAATGGTTCCGGTGTTTTCATCGGGAATGTTCTAGAAGGTTCCAGAATGTCCGGCACTCCGGAGGGGAAGGGTACATGAAAGTGTCATATCAAGTTGGAATGATTGCATCATGTACTAGGTGTCATCTCTGAACAAAATAAAGGGTTTAATCAAATCCTAGTTTGAAAAGTCAAACGCCAATTTGAAAAGTCAAACGGCTATTTTGGAAGGTGGAGGGGAAGTAGGAAAACTACTTGGGGAGGAGTTCCTCCCCTCCACCGCCGGCCCACTTGGGAAACCGAGTTAGGTAGGGACTCCCCTCCCCTGGCGCACCCCCTCCACCTATATAAGGAGGGGCAGGGCTGCCCCTCCAAGGACACAACACCTCCACCCAAAACCCTAGCTCCTAGTCGCCGCCGCCCTCCATAGCCGCCGCCGGCCTAGGGAAACTCGCCTCCGCCGCCTAGGTCAAACCCTAGCCGCCGGCCTTGCCCCCTCCTTGGCGTGTCTAAACCCTAGATCGCCGAGGCTCTCTCTCATAGTCCACCATACTCGCTCCGGCTTAAGGCGAAGCCCTGCGAGATCTCCCCTCTACTTCCGGTATCATGCCGTTGTGCTGCCGGAATCGCGAGGAGAGTGCTACAACCTCCGCTCACTTGGAACAAGGAGAGGAAGGTCTTGTCGAGTACCGAACGCGGTGACCGATCAAGGAGCTTAACGGCAGCGTCGGAAGGATCGTCTATGCGATCTTGAGGTCGGGAAGAGTACGACTACATCACCCACGAGAATCCGCTCTCGTTAAACACTTTGGAATCTTCGAGGGTGAGTTATTCCATTGACTCGTTGCTACAATCTAGTAGATAGATCTTGGCTTGTTTGTTTGTATGCGGTAGAAAATTTTTGTTTTCCATGCTACGAAACCCTACAATAACATCTTTATTATTGCCTCTAGGGCATAATTAGAACAGTCTCCCACTTGCACTAGAGTCAATAATCTAGTTTACATCTGGCAACAATCTAACACCCATGGCATTAAGGTGTTGATCGTGTTTTGCTCGTGGAAGAGGTTTAGTCAACGGATCTGCGACATTCAGATCCGTATGTAATTTGCTAATCTTCAGATCTCCATATGCTATATAATCTCGAATTATATGAAAACGGCGGTTGATGTGCTTGGCTTTGGATGATATCTTGGTTCCTTAGCCAATGCTATGGCGCCAGTGTTATCGCACAATATCTCCAGTGGGTCCAAGGCACTTGGAACCACACCAAGCTCAGTGATGAAGTTCCTGATCCAAACTCCTTCACTTGACGCTTCTGAAGCATCCATGTATTCCGCTTCTGTTGTAGATCCCGCGATCACGCTTTGCTTGCAGCTTCTCCAGCTCACGGCTCCACCATTCAAAATATAAACGTATCTTGTCTGAGATTTAGAATCATCCGGGTCGGTGTCGAAACTGGCATCGACGTAACCTTTTACGACGAGTTGCTCATCACCTCCATAGACCAAGAACATTTCTTTATCCCTAAACCCTAAACCCGTCAAACTAAGAGCATTGGACACATCCGGTCTAGTACATAGCATGGCATACATGATAGAACCTATGGCCGAGGCATATGGCACTTTGCTCATAGTATCTCTATCGCATCAGAAGTGGACACGAGCCTTGCTCAATATCTTACCTGACAACATGGTCAATGAACCTTTCTTTGCTTTATCCATTCCGAACCTTTTCAGAACTTTGTCTAGATATGTAGTTTGGCTTAAAGCTATTAGGCGTCTTTGTCTATCTCTATATATTTTGATGCCTAATATATAAGCAGCTTCTCCTAGGTCTTTCATTGAAAAAAATTTATTCAAATAACTCTTCACATCGTTAAGCATACCAATGTCATTTCCAATAATCAATATGTCATCCACATATAGTACTAAAAATGTCACCAAGCTCCCACTCACTTTTTTGTAGATACAAGCTTCGTAGCAATTTGGAACAAATCCAAAACTCTTGATCACTTGATCAAAACGAAGGTTCCAACTCCGACATGCTTGCTTCAGTCCATAAATGGAACGCTGAAGTTTGCACACCTTACTAGCATCCTTAGGATCGTCAAAACCTTCGGGATGCATCATATACAACTCTTCATCAATGTTGCCATTGAGGAACGCAGTCTTGATATCCATCTGCCATATTTCATAATCATGAAATGCAGCAATTGCTAATAAAATCTGAATGGATTTAAACATCGCTACAGGAGAGAATGTCTCATCGTAGTCAACACCTTGAACTTGTCGAAACCCTTTTGCGACAAGCCGAGCTTTATAGACAGTAACATTACCATCCACGTCTGTTTTCTTCTTGAAAATCCATTTGCACTCAATGGCCTTACGGTCGCTAGGAGGGTCCACCAAAGTCCTGTAGGGTTTGCAACATAGAAAACAAAAAATTTCCTACGATGGGAACAACTATGTACCAAGATCTATCTACTAGATACAAACAATGGGCGGATGTATATCCGTAGAGAACATACCCTTGAAGACCGACAAAGCTTAACGAGTCCAAACTCGTGGTTGATGTAGACGATCTCTTGCCGATCTCAAGATCGAGAGGAAGTCCTAGCGCCGCAAAACAGCAGCGCATCCGTGCTTGCACACACGTTCGAGGCACCGAGCAACCTCCGCCTCCTCGCTCCAGCGATGCAGCGGAAGCACAACTCTTTCTTGCCGAATAGCCACCGGGAACATGTATCTCGCTAGTCCGAGACCATGGGGGATAAATTCTAGAGGGGGAGAGAGATCCTTCACGAGGAGGTGTGAGTGAGAGAGAGGGAGGGGGGCTCCTTTTATAGGGAGAGGGGGGCACCCAAGGGGCCATGCTCCTAGCCATGGGGCTGCCCCCTCCCCTCCTTTCATTAATGTGGGTGGACACTCCACTCACACAAAAGCCTTTCAATTCCCTCCACTCAAAAACCCACTCAAATTCCCATTAAATTTCCACCAAATTTAATGCAAACTCTCATTAAATAAAACTCCTTTTATTTATTCAGAATTTTGTCAATTACTTTAATGACAAACATTCACATATAACCCCTTTCTAGTATTTCATTTCACATGCAGAAACACTTTCTGCAATTTCACCAAACCCGCTTTGGTATCTAGTGAAATAAATTCCTGCTTGTTATTCTTTTTCGCATGAAACTTTTGCTCCAAATGGATGTCGGTGTCTCTTAACTGTGTCACCCTACGGTTCGCGAATAATGCGGACATGATCGAGACCCTCTCGATCAATAATCAAGCGGATCTGAGACCCATGACTCCTCACACATTCAACGATGACTTTCTTGTGATCGTTTGAACCTTTACGCTAGTATCTTAATCCCTTTGTTTAGCGATATATTACATGTCCGAGATTCGATCATCGGTATCTCCATACCTAGTTTGATCTCATTACTGACATGCACTCTTTTCTCGTACCGTGATATAACATTCTAGTGATCAAATCACTTGCTTGCAAGCTAATCAATGTGATATCACCGAGAGGGCCCAGAGTATATCTATCCGTCATCGGATGAACAAATTCCACTCGATCCATGAGCCTCAACTTAACACTTTATTAGTTCTGAATCCATATTTATAATCACCTGTTACGGTGTGACGTTTGATGTTATCAAGAAACTCTTAGGTGTTAGTGATTGACATGATCTCATGGTCTAAGGATTAGGATCACTGTAAGTTGTTATAGCAATATAAACTCGGTGAATTTGATCGTAATGCTATACTTCGGATGAATGTTCATCACACCATTACACTAATGTTGTGACCCGTTATTAACAACATCCAATGTCCATGATCGGAAACCTTGATCATCTTGTTAATCAACGAGCTAGTTTATGAGAGAGGCATAACTAGGAACTTTCTTTGTTTATTAAACACACATGTATTAACGTTTCAGATTAATACAATTATAGCATGCAAAATAAACATTTATCATAAACAAGGAATACGATAATAACCACTTTATTATTGCCTCTCGGGCATATTCCTTCAGTCTCCCACTTGCACTAGAGACAATAATCTAGTTTGAAAACTTCGTATTGAACACCTATGGCTTTACGGTGTTCCATATACGCAATTGCAAGTGGTTAACATAATCTACGATCGACGCTTGTCCGTGTGTATTTGCATGTCTTTGCGTCTTCACGCATCACTTATTCTCCAAATGAGATGGCATTGTATAAATTTGGTCTTCGGTGAGACCTTTAGTTCCTTGGGTTAAATCATGTCGATACTATTGTCATACAATATATCTTTAGTGTTAGCCCGCTATGAACCACATCTTAGTTTGATAACAAACTTCTTGACACAAATTCCCTCCTTTGCTGCTACTATAGCAGTCATATACTTAGCCTTTTTGTTGTAGTATTCGTCACAATGTCTTAACTATGGATTTCATCCAAATCCATCATGGAATCTCCTTTCCATTACATTGTTCCACCCATAGTTTAAATTGAGATAAACTTAATTTGTATATTGTGAGAAAACTAGTATCAATGTAACGTCTTACAATGAACTATTTGTAATTGTGTGTCACCTCTACACAAATATATTCTTAGTTCTTCCAAAAGATCATAAGAATATCCTCACTATCGTCCAATGATCATTTTATGATTCATTCTGGTATATGCTCATAACACTTAGAGCATAGGACATATCTGGATGTGTACATATCATGGTATGATTGATCAAGACATTCTTGTGATTTTACTCATCAAGTGTCAAAGCACTTGAATCTTTTTTCACTTATCAAGTGTCGATACACTTGAATCTTGATTCAATTCCTTTCCATGCGACAAGAACCGTTTCTTGTTGATTCTATATTGAACTCCTTCAATATCTCATATATGTACGTCACAACCATATTGGCGTTACGATCATCCACTATAGACATTCACGCTAAATATTCGGTTTTGCCTAAGTATTTCATCGAAATGAAATTCTTAACCTTTGTCAATAAAATATACATCATTTCTAATCAACAAGATGTCCTCCACATAATGTATTAGAAATATGTCTTAGCTCCACTTAATTTCTTGCAAATGCAAGCATCTTCATCGTCTCGATGAAAACTCTTTTCATCACGGTGAAGATTCCAACTCATGATGCTTACTTCAACCATTGAAGTTTGCATGCCCTTTTTAGCATCCTTTGAATTAACAAAACCCTTTGGATGGTGTCATGTACACGTCCTAGGTAACCATTCTATTAGAAGAACTTTGTTTTGTTTATTCATCTACCATATACCAAATTATATGTAGTGGTTGCTACTTTAATCCGTCCAGACTAAATATCGCTATGAAAGATCAAATCTTGTCATAGTCAACTCCTTGAACATTGTCGTAAAAT
Source organism: Avena longiglumis (assembly GCA_030063025.1). Lineage (NCBI taxonomy): Eukaryota > Viridiplantae > Streptophyta > Magnoliopsida > Poales > Poaceae > Avena > Avena longiglumis. The sequence goes on along the minus strand of CP125973.1, from coordinate 543,638,509 downwards.
ATTTTACGACATGTCGACTATTTCATAGATGTGAAACATCCATGTCTGTTTCTTTATAGATCCAAATACGACCGATAGGTTTTTACACCTTTCCGGAGGGTCTTCCAAGTTCAAAACTTGATTTCTCGTATATGGAACTATCACGGATTTTATGGCTTCAAGCCATTTGACGGAGTCAGGGCCCATCATCTCTTCTTTGCATATAGTCGGTTCATCATTGTCAAACAATAATGATTTACTCTCAAATCTTAGTATTTGATTGTTTATTCGACCGACTTGGTTCAATAGGAACTTAGATCTCCGTGACCGCAACATTTGAGGCACATAATCCATGAGCATTCTGGCTGCCTCCGGAACATTTTCCGGCGCTGCGCAACTCAGCATATTTAGCTAAGGTTCGTTAACCTTATCAAAGTTCTATTGTCCTCCCACTTAACTTTTACGAAAAAAATTCCTTTTTCAAGAAACTTCACGTTTCAAGCGACAAACCCTTTTGTCCTTGGTGTTATGGAGGAATAACCAATTGTTATTCGAAATAACCTACAAAGACATGCTCATCCGACTTCGGTTTTAAACATCTTACTTATGTTTAGCATACCAAAATTTAAGAAATGACAACTTGGGTTTTACCCCAAACCATAACTTCCATGGTGTCATTTCACCGGATCAAGATGGAGCTCTTTTCAGTGTAAAAGCGGTAGTCTCTAAAGCTTTAATCTTTTAAAACATAATGGCAGTTTTTTAAATAACACCTTTGATCCAACCATGTCAAACAAGGTTTCCTTACAAATCTCAAAACATTCCATATTCCTATGGTGTTTCAGGAGATGTAAATCTAGGTGTTTTGCTAAAATTGTAACTCAAATAAATCCCTTTTATGATAAAATCATAATTCATTTATTTTCTTGTTACACTTGTAACTCAAATAAATCCCTTTATGATCAAATCATAATTCATTTATTTTCTTGTCACAATGATTTTCACTTCATCTTGAAAGTCTTTGAACATTTTCAAATATTTCACACTTCTTTCTCATTAAGTGAATTATTCACTCAATTTCCGGAGAAAGTATATGAAGTTGAAACCATAAACCGACTACACATAATGGACTACATACATCGATATGTATAAATTCCAATATTTTAGTCGTCGTTCTTCTTTGGCCTTTGAACGAAGTTTTAATTATCCGAGGAAAGTCTCACAAGCCACTTGATCAAATCAAAGACTCCAAAAATCCATGAAAATGGAGATTCTTCATGTTTTCTTTCCAATATAATTTAAACGGCGATGTCACTTCGTAAGTGATCTTTCAATCATTTGTCTTGCGACATTTTAGCATTAGGTTTTATGGATGTGATTTCTCCAACTAGATTTGTAAATCATCCATCTTATATGGAATACGGTAATTATTTGAACAACCTTTGTTCTTATAATACCTGATTCAAATAACAATTATTAAAACAAATCTTGAAGTCAAGCTTTGATGTCAACGAGAAATACAAACAACGGTTTGTTTGTTTTCGATGAACATCATCACATATTCTCTTGCTAGTTACTTAGGCCATTGTGGTTCATGAATTGCGTCATTCCGTATGAAATTTCATACCAACCAATTTGGTATCCAATACCCAAGAACCACATCATTTAACAAGCAAAGAATACAACCATAACATGTATATCATCCATATACCTAAATTGGATATTTCCAATCTTTTCTTTTCTGCCAAATATATTTTATAGATTCTCTTTCAACATTTCATTTTCCTTTTAAAAGAATCTATCAACATCAAAAGTGGCGCCATATACATGACACATAGTCCAAAGCGTGTATATTCAAATAATAATACCTTTGGACTTGCACTTTGAAGTAGATCACCATCATCAAAATGATCGGTATTCTTTCAAAATCCATTCTTTAGTAATCTTTTAGTGTAGTAAACACTTTACATACATCTTCTATTCATCCTTATCATGACGACTTTCATGATCAAGCCAATTTAGCTTATAAAGGAGAATCGTGAGTATAACATTACTTTCCAAAACCCTTTTGGATGATTAGGATGTCTAGCATCTCCAACCTTCGTAAATTCTCATCCAATATGAGAACATATATTATACTCTATCATATTGCAACCAAAACATTGTTTCAGATATTGTTATATCTGCCACACATGATGGTTTCTGAAACAATTCTTTCAGCTCCTAGATAAACTTGATATTAAAACAATCAAGAATCGTGGAGGCGAACATGATACTTAAGATACTAATACTGGAATTGTTACTCTCGATTTAATACCAATTATTAAATTTCACGGAGTAAATAGAGTTTGCTAAAAGTTTGCAATAGGACTTTAAACTTTGATTGACACTCAACACAATACGATACCAGTTCAGAAGTAAATATCCAGAATTCTATAGTTCTGTTATCTCAATTACAACTATGTATAAGGTGGTGAACGAATGCCAATGACTACAACAAATTATGCAAATACACTTTGATTTAATTTATGATAAATTGAGTTCTACTAATCCAAATTAGAAATGAACTCCCACTCAAAACGACATCCCTCGTGTCTTTTGGTGATTACATGAACCAAATCCACTACACCAAGTCCGATCATCACGTGAGTCGTAGCTTCAAAGGTGAGCATCCATATGGTCATCATATCAAAACATATGACTCATGCTTAACCTTTCGGTCCGTGTTCCGAGGCCATGTCGTACATGCTAGGCTCGCCAAGTAAGAACCTTAGTATTCGGTGTAATGTCTTACACCCGAGATATGCTCGTGGATTCAAGTACACCCGATCATCACGTGATGTCTTGAAGCGAAACATTGTCGGTGCATACTTAAGGAAGAACACATTTTTATCTTGATATCTAAATGAGGGATCATCTTATTATGCTAATAAAACGCCAAACAAGCAATATAAGATGCTATCAAACATCACATGTTTATTAGTGGAATGATATGGTTCTCGCATATGATCTCTATCATGTGCACCGTGGTATGATCACTATCATACCTTTATGTGTAAATCCAAGGTCTATGGATTTTACACGTTATGTATGTTGTAAGAGTATCATATCATACTTCTACTTACAACATCACCATATCATAACACTAGCCCAGCAACAATCTAAACTAGACGCCTCTAATTTATCCATTGCAAATTTTACGTGGCTTAGGGCTTTCAAAGATAGAACCGTTCTTACCTACGAACATGAACCACAACGAGGATAACCAAATTGTTGACAACTCGTTGCAAATTAGATATTGACTATAGTAGGAGAGACAGACACCCGCTAGCCACTTATGCAAAACTAGTTGCATGTCAAGCGTGGAACAGGTCTCATGTGCGAGGACATGTAAAGTTTGTCCGGGCCGCTTCATCCCACTATGCCACCAATATCCAAAGTACAACTAAGAAGCAATAAAATGATCATTATCGCCCACATACTCATATGTGTACTACCCGTGCAAAGCATCTACGCATAGATCCGGCTCTGATACCACTGTAGGGTTCGCAACATAGAAAACAAAAATTTTCCTACGATGGGAACAACTATGTACCAAGATCTATCTACTAGATACAAACAACGGGCGGATGTATATCCGTAGAGAACATACCCTTGAAGACCGACAAAGCTTAACAAGTCCAAACTCGTGGTTGATGTAGACGATCTCTTGCCGATCTCAAGATCGAGAGGAAGTCCTAGCGCCGCAAAACAGCAGCGCATCCGTGCTCGCACACACGTTCGAGGCACAGAGCAACCTCCGCCTCCTCGCTCTAGCGATGCAGCGGAAGCACAACTATTTCTTGCCGAATAGCCACCGGGAACATGTATCTCGCTAGTCCGAGACCATGGGGGATAAATTCTAGAGGGGGAGAGAGATCCTTCACGAGGAGGTGTGAGTGAGAGAGAGGGAGGGGGCTCCTTTTATAGGGAGAGGGGGGCACCCAAGGGGCCATGCGCCCAGCCATGGGGCTGCCCCCTCCCCTCCTTTCATTCATGTGGGTGGACACTCCACTCACACAAAAGCCTTTCAATTCCCTCCACTCAAAAACCCACTCAAATTCCCATTAAATTTCCACCAAATTTAATGCAAACTCTCATTAAATAAAACTCCTTTTATTTATTCAGAATTTTGTCAATTAATTTAATGACAAACATTCACATATAACCCCTTGCTAGTATTTCATTTCACATGCAGAAACACTTTCTGCAATTTCACCCGAAAACCCGTTTCGGTATCTAGTGAAATAAATTCCTGCGCTTGTTATTCTTTTCGGCATGAAACTTTTGCTCCAAATGGATGTCCGTGTAGTGTGTCACCCTACGGTTCGCGAATAATGCGGACATGATCGAGACCCCTCTCGGATCAATAATCAGAAGCGGGATCTGGAGACCCATACTGACTCCCACATATTCAACGATGACTTTCTTGTGATCGTCGGAACCTTTTATGCTAGTATCTTAATCCCTTTGTTTCGCGATATATTACATGTCCGAGATTCGATCATTGGTATCTCCATACCTAGTTTGATCTCGTTACTGACATGCACTCTTTTCTCGTTCCCGTGATATAACATTCTAGTGATCAAATCACTTGCTTGCAAGCTAATCAATGTGATATCACCGAGAGGTCCCAGAGTATATCTATCCGTCATCGGGATGAACAAATTCCACTCTCGATCCATGAGCCTCAACATAAAAATTTATTAGTTCTGAATCCATCTTTATAATCACCCTGTTACGGTGTGATGTTTGATGTTATCAAGAAACTCTTCCGGTGTTAGTGATTGACATGATCTCATGGTCTAAGGATTAGGATCACTTCGTAAGTTGTTATAGCAATATAAACTCAATGACTTTGATCGTAATGCTATACTTTGGATGAATGTTCATCACACCATTACACTAATGTTGTGACCCCGTTATTAACAACATCCAATGTCCATGATCAGGAAACCTTGATCATCTTGTTAATCAACGAGCTAGTTTATGAGAGAGGCATAACTAGGAACTTTCTGTTTGTTTATTAAACACACATGTATTAACGTTTCCGTATTAATACAATTATAGCATGCAAAATAAACATTTATCATAAACAAGGAATACGATAATAACCACTTTATTATTGCCTCTCGGGCATATTCCCTTCAAGTCCGTACTTAGTTTTCGCTCATGGATCCCAATTCGGATTTCATGGCCTCTAGCCATTTCTCAGAGTCTGGGCTCATCATTGCTTCCTCATAATTCGCAGGTTCACTGTTGTCTAACAACAAGACGGTTGAGACATGGTTGCCGTACCATTCAGGAGTGGCACGTGACCTTGTCGACCTGCGAAGTTCAGTAGTAGCATCGTTGGAAGTTTCATGATTCGCGTCATTAGCTTCCTCTCTTGTTGGTGCAGACGACGCTAGAACAATTTCAGGTGCTACGCTACTCTCCAACTCGAGAGAATGTTCAAGAACCTCGTCTAGCTCTACCTTCCTCCCACTCACTTCTTTCGAGAGAAACTCCTCTCAAGAAAGGATCCGTTCTTTGCAACAAACACTTTGCCTTCGGATCTGTGGTAGAAGGTATACCCAATTGTTTCCTTAGGGTATCCTATGAAGACGCATTTCTCCGCTTTGGGTTCGAGCTTGTCCGGCATCAACTTCTTGACGTAAGCTTCGCATCCCCAAACTTTAAGAAATGACAACTTAGGTTTAGCACCAAACCATAGTTCATACGGTGTCGTCTCAACAGATTTAGATGGTGCCCTATTTAAAGTGAATGCAGCGGTTTCTAATGCATAAACCCAAAATGATAACGGCAAATCTATAAGAGACATCATTGATCGCACCATATCTAATAGAGTTCGATTTCGGCGTTCAGACACACCATTGCGCTGTGGTGTTCCGGGTGGCGTGAGTTGCGAAACGATTCCGCTTGCTTTAAGATGCGTGAGAAAATCATAACTCAAATATTCACCTCCATGATCGGATCGTAGAAATTTAATTTTCCTGTTACGATGGTTTTCCACTTCGTTCTGAAATTCTTTGAACTTTTCAAACGTTTCAGATTTATGTTTCATTAAATAGATATACCCATATCTACTTAAGTTATCAGTAAAAGTGAGAAAATAGCGATATCCACCGCGCGTCGAAACACTCATTGGTACGCATACATCGGTATGTATGATTTCCAATAAGTCCGTTGCTCGCTCCACGGAGAACGGGGTTTTGATCATCTTGCCCATGAGGCATGGCTCGCACGTGTCAAATGATTCAAAATCAAGAGACTCCAAAAGTCCATCAGAATGGAGTTTATTCATGCGTTTTACACCAATATGTCCTAGACGACAGTGCCACAAATAAGTTGGATTATCACTCTCTACTTTGCATCTCTTAGCCTCAATGTTATGGATGTGCGTTTCATTGCTTTCGAGATTCAGAAGAAATAAACCATTCACAACAGGTGCATGACCATAAAAGATGTTATTCATATAAATAGAACAACCATTATTCTCCGATTTAAATGAATAACCGTCTTGTAATAAACACGATCCAGATATAATGTTCATGCTCAACGCAGGCACATAATAACACTTATTAAGGTTTAAAACTAATCCTGAAGGTAAAACTAAGGAGAGCGTGCCGATGGCCATCACATCAACTTTTGATCCATTGCCAACGCGCATCGTCACCTCATCCCTTGCTAGCCGCCGTCTATTCCGTAGCTCCTATTTCGAATTACAAATATTAGCAACTGAACCAGTATCATATACCGAGGCACTACAACGAGCGCTAGTAAGGTAAACATCAATAACATGTATATCAAATATACCTTTAATGGTGCTAGCCTTCTTGTCCGCTAAGTACTTTGGACAGTTGCACTTCCAGTGACCCTTGTCCTTGCAATAGAAGCACTCAGTGTCCGGCTTAGGTCCAGACTTGAGCTTCTTCTCAGCAGGGGAAACGCGCTTGCCGCTGCCTTTCTTGAAGGATTTCTTTGCACCCTTACCTTTCTTAAAGCTAGGGGTCTTGTTGACCATCAACACTGTTGGAGATATGCCCTAGAGGCAATAATAAATGTAGCTATTATTATATCTTTGTGTTTATGATAAATGTTTACATTCATGCTATAATAGTATTAACAAGGAAACATTGATACTTGTGTGATTTGTAAACTTAATTTGAAGTCCCTAGTATAGCCTCTATACATCACTAGCTTGTTGGTTGATAAATGATTGTGGTTTCCCTATCATGAACATTGAGATGTTATCAACAACAATATCATATTGTTAGGAGAATGATATGGTGGACATACTCCTATAGATAAGCGTAGCATAAAGATCAAGTCATTTCATTAGTTCAATTGCTATATGCTTTCTGATACATAGTAACCTAATTCCTTCGACCATGAGATCATGCATATCACCTTTACCGGATGGATGCTTTGATGAAATCAAACACCACACTGTAATAGGGTGGCTATAAAGGTGGCATTAAGTGTTCGGAAAGTATTGGTTGAGACACATGGATCAAGAGTGGGATTTGTCCATCCATATGACGGATAGATATACTCTGGGCCCTCTCGGTGGAATGTCATCCAATTAGCTTGCAAGCATGTGACTGGATCACAAGGGATCACATATCACGGAACGAAAAGAGTACTTATCGAACGAGGTTGAACTAGGTATGCAGAGATACCGACGATCATAACCTCGGATAAGTAAACTATCGTGAGACAAAGGGAAATTGGTATCGTATGTAAGTGGTTCATTCGATCGCAAAGTAATCGAGAAATATGTGGAGCCATATGAATTTCCAGATTCCTCTATTGGTTATTGTTAGGAGAAGTGTCTCGATCATGTCCGCATAATTCACGAACTATAGGGAGACACACTTAAGGATTGACGTTGTTTGAGTAGTTATGGTATTATGAGAAAGAGACGAATGTTGTTGAGTCTCGTATGGGATCCGGATATCACGAGGTGATCCGGAATGGTCCGGAGAATAAGATTCATATAAGGAAAGTCCTGTTTCGAGTTCGGGAATGATTCCGTGTTTTCATCGGGAATGTTCTAGAAGGTTCGGAATGTCCGGCACTGAGGGGAAGGGTACATGAATGTTTCATTGCATATTGGAATGATTGCATCATGTACTAAGTGTTCGCTGTTCCAAATAAAGGATTAAATTGAATCCAAAATTGAAAAGTCAAATAGCAAGTTTGAAAAGTCAAGCGGCTAAAATTGGAAAGAGGAAAGAGGAAGGTGAGGGAACTGAGTTGGGGAGGAGTTCCTCCAACCGCGCCCACCTCCAAGCCGAGTTGGGAGGGACTCTCTCCTCCCCTGGCCTTGCCTCCACCTATAAAAGGAGGGCAGGGCTCCCTCCTCTAGACACACAAGTTCCTATCCTCTAAATCTAAACCCTAGCCCTAGACTCCGTTTAGAGCCGTTTTGGTTTAGAGCTTCTAATTGCACTAGCCTTGGATTAGAGCCTTCTAATTGGTGTGTCTAAACCCTAGACCACTAAAGCTCTCTCATACTCCACCATACTCGCTCGGCTTAAGGCCTCATGATCTCCCCTACTTCAGACACGCCAGTGCTACAGGAATCGCGAGGAGAGTGCTACCACCTCCGCTGCCTGTGGAACAAGGAGAGGAAGGTCTTCGTCGAAAATCGAACATGTGACCGATCATGAGCGCTGAACGCAGCGCCGGAAGGATCGTCTACACGATCTTGAGACCGGGAAGAGTACGACTACATCACCCACGAGAATCCGCTCTCGTTAAACACTTTGGAATCTTCGAGGATAAGTTATTCCATCGACTCGTTGCTACAATCTAGTAGATAGACCTTGGCTAGTTTGTTTGTATGCGATAGAAATTTTTTGTTTTCCATGCTACGAATCCCTACAAAGGGTATCGAGCCGTGTCTATATGTAGATCTCACAGACGAGTAGAACACAATGGTCATTGTGGGTGTTGATGCTTTTATTGTCGATTGCTTCTTGTGTACTTTGTATCTTGCGGTATGTTGGGATGAAGCGGCCCGGGCTAACCTTACATGACATCGTTCATGAGACTTGCTCCACTCTTGACATGCAACTTGTATTGCATAAGTGGCTTTGCGGGTACCTGTTTCTCCTAGCATAGTTAAGATCCAATTTACAACGGGTGATCAACAATGCTAGTATCAATGTTGTGGTTCTTGTTCGTAAGTTAGAACGACACTTATTGGAAGCCCCAAACCACGTAAAATATGCAAATAAAGTAGAGGCGTCTAACTTTGTTTTGTGGGTGCAAAGTGATGTGATATGGCCATGATTGTGATTATATTTGATGTATGCAATGTTCCTTATTGTAAGTTGGCAACCGACAGAGCCATATGGTTGTCTTTAATTTATGTTAAGACCCGTGTCTATTCAAAGTAGTTGTAATAGTTGAAGCCGGTGGGCGACAACCATGGAGAAGCGTCATTGACCTTGATGCAATGCCGTGATGATGGAGATCATGTTCGTGCTTGAAGATGGAGATCGGAAGCACAAAGAAGAAAGGCCATATCATATCACATATTATTGAATTGCATGTGATGTTAATCCTTTATGCATCTTGTATTGCTTAGTAGGCGGCGGTAGCATTATAAGATGATCCCTCATGCACATCAATTTCAAGTCATAAAGTGTTCACCCTTAGTTAGCACCGTTGCTAAAAGCTTGTTGTTTCAAGCACCACGTGATGATCGGGTGTTAGATTACGCAAGTGTATACAACGTGAGCAAGCCATTTTCTCATGCGGAAACTAAGGTTTGATCTTGTGAGCCTAGCATGTACAGACATGGTCTCGAACACGGATCACCGAAGTAAAGCATGAATCATATAGTAGATATGATGAACATGACGATTGTTCGCCATTGAAGCTATATCAACTCTGATGATCGGTGTTGATGTAGTGGATTTGGTTCGTGTGATCACTAAAACAATGTGAGGGATATTGTTTTGAGTGGAGTTCACCTAGTTTAATTTCATTATTAATTTGAACTCAATTTGTCATAAACTTAGTCTAAACTATTGCAAATATGTTGTAGATCAATGGCAGCCCCTACCATCAATTTTAATGCGTTCCTAGAGAAAGAAAAGTTGAAAACAATGGAAGCAACTTCATGGATTGGTTCCGCAATTTGAGGATTGTCCTCACACCGGTAATTTGACCTATGTCTGGATGCATTTGGGTGACCCACCTGAAATGATGCTTTCGATGAAGTAAAGAATGTTTACCTCGCTCGGAAGAATCGGTACTCCATAGTTCACGTGCTATCTTGTATGGTTTAGAATCGAGCTTGAAAAGGTTTGAAGAATCAGACCCATATGATATTGTCGAGGATCTCAAATTGATTTTTGAGACTCATGCGGCAATTGAAAGCTATGAGGCTTCGAAAAGTTCTTTAAGCGCAAGATGGAAGAAGGCAGCTCAATCGGTGAGCATGTGCTTAAGATGTCTGGGCACGCAAAAAAACTTCAAATCTTGGGTATAGTGATTCCTAATGCTTTGGGATTTACCGTGTCCTCCAATCACTACCACCAAGTTACAAGAACTTTGTGATGAACTACAACATGCAGAACATGAACAAGACGTTGCGTAACTCTTTGCCATGTTGAAATCTGCGAAGTGGAGATCAAGAAAGAGCACCAAGTGTTGTTGGTCAATAAGACCACCAAATTCAAGAAAGGCAAGTCTAAGAAAAGGGACACTTCAAGAAGGGTGGTAAGAAAGTTACCACGCCGAAGAAGACCAAGGCTGGACCCAAGCACGTCTTGAGTGCTTTTACTGCAAGGGAGAATGTCACTGGAAGCGGAATTGCCCAAAGTACTTGGCGGATCTGAAGAACGGCAACATCAAGAAGAAAGGTATATCTGATATACATGTTATTGATGTGTATCTCACTAGTACTCGTAGTTTTGCTCGGTATTTGAATCTGGTTGGTTGCTCATATTTGTAACTCAAACAGTTTGCGTGAGAATAAACGGAAGCTAGCGAAGAACGAGGTGACGATGCGCGTGGGAAACGGATCAAAGGTTGATGTGATCGCGGTCGGCACGCTACCCCTTCATCTACCATCGGGATTAGTTTTATGCTTAAATAATTGTTATTTAGTGCCTATGTTGAGCATGAACATTATATCGGGATCTTGTTTATTGCGAGACGGTTACTTGTTTAAGTCCGAGAATAATGGTTGTTCGATTTATATGAGTAATATGTTTTATGCACATGCACCTTTGATAGATGGTCTATTCTTATTGAATCTCGATAGTGGAAATACACATATCAACAACATTGAGGCTAAACGTTTGAAATCAGCGATAATTACCTATATGTGGCACTGCCTTGGTCACATTGGAGTGAAACGTATGAAGAAACTCCATTACGATGGACTTCTTGAATCACTTGATTTTGAATCACTTGAAAGATGCGAAGCATGTCTGATGGGTAAAATGACTAAGACTCCATTTTCTGGTATGATGGAGCGAGCTACGGACTTATTGGAAATCATACATACCGATGTGTGTGGTCCAATGAGTGTAGCATCGCGCGGTGGTTATCGTTATGTTCTTACCTTCACGGATGACTTGAGTAGATATGGGTATATCTATTTCATGAAACATAAATCCAAAACTTTCGAGAAGTTTAAGGAGTTTCAAAGTGAGGTAGAGAATCAACATAACAAGAAGATTAAATTTCTACGTTCTGATCGTGGAGGTGAATATCTAAGTTACGAGTTTGGCGAGCATTTGAAGAAATGCGGAATACTTTCACGATTGACACCGCCGGAACACCACAACAGAATGGTGTGTCCGAACGTCAGAATCGAACTCTTAGATATGGTTCGTTCTATGATGTCACTTACAGATTTACCGCTATCATTTTGGGGTTATGCATTAGAAACAACCGCATTCACTTTAAATAGGACACCGTCTAAATCCGTTGAAACGACACCGTATGAATTATGGTTTGGGAAGAAACCTAGATTGTCGTTCCTTAAAGTTTGGGGGTGCGAAGCCTATGTAAAGAAGTTACAGCCGGACAAGCTTGAACCCAAAGCGGAAAAATGCGTCTTCATAGGATACCCGAAGGAAACTATTGGGTATACCTTCTATCATAGATCCGAAGGCAAAATCTTCGTTGCCAAGAATGGATCCTTTCTAGAAAAGGAATTTCTCTCGAAAGAAGTGACTGGAAGGAAAGTAGAACTCGACGAGGTTGTCGAACCTTCTCTCAAAATTGCGAGTAGCGCAGCACCGGAAGAAGTTCCTGTGGTGCCTGCACCAATAAGAGAGGAAGCTAATGATGGTGATCATGAAAATTCGGTTGAAGTTGCTACAGAGCCTCGGAGGTCAACGAGAACTCGTACCACTCCAGATTGGTATGATCTCGTTATGAGTGTCATGTTGGTGGACAACACCGATGACCCCGAGACATATGCGGAAGCGATGATGAGCCCAGATTCCAATAAATGGCAAGAAGCCATGAAATCCGAGATTGGATCCATGTACGAAAACCAAGTATGGACTTTGGTGGACTTACCGGATGGCCGGAAGGCTGTCGATAACAAATGGATTTTCAAGAAGAAAACAGATGCTGATTGTAATGTTACTGTCTATAAAGCTCGACTTGTCGCAAAAGGGTTTCGACAAATTCAAGGAGTTGACTACGATGAGACTTTCTCACCGGTAGCTTAAAGTCTGTGAGGATTATGTTAGCAATCGCTGCATATTATGATTATGAGATATGGCAGATGGATGTCAAAACAGCATTCCTCAATGGAGATATTGATGAAGAGTTGTATATGATGCAACCCAAAGGTTTTGTCGATCCTAAAGATGCTAACAAGGTATGCAAACTTCAACGGTCCATCTATGGATTGAAGCAAGCATCCCGTTGGAATCAACGTTTTGATAAGGTGATCAAAAGTTTTGGTTTTATACAAACTTATGGAGAAGCTTGTATTTACAAGAAAGTGAGTGGGAGCTCAGAGCATTCTTAATACTATATGTGGATGACATATTGTTGATTGGGAATGATGTAGACCATCTTAATAGTGTCAAGGAATATTTGAATAATAGTTTTCAATGAAGGATCTTGGCAAGCAGCTTACATATTAGGCATAAAGATTTATAGAGATAGATCAAACGCCAAATATCATTGTCACAGAGTACATATTTGGACAAAGTTCTAAAGAGGTTTGGAATGGAAGAAAGCAAGAAAGGGTTCTTGCCCATGTTGCCTAATACGACCTTGAGTAAAACTCAAAGTCCGACATCGCGTAAGATAGAGAAAGGATGAGTAAGACTCCTATGCCTCAGCCATAGGATCTCTAATGTATGCCACGCTATGTACTAGACCCGACATTGCATATGCCGTTAGTTTAACTAGCAGATATCAAAGTGATCCAGAGTGGATCATTGACAATGGTCAAAAACATCCTTAAGTACTTGAGAAGAACTAAGGATATGGTTCTTTCTTATGGAGGTGATGAACAGCTCGTTAATGGTTACACCGATGCTAGTTGGAACACCGATCCGGATGATTCTAAATCACAACTGGATAATGATTTATTTTGAATGGTGCATCGCTTAGTTGGAGGAGTGCAAAGCAAAGCGTTGTGGCGAGATCTTCAACTGAATCGAATACATGGTTGCTTGAGGCTTCACAAGAAGCGATATGGATGAAAGAGTTCATTACAGAGGGTGTGGTTCCTAGTGCGCTGGACCCAATGTCTATCTACTGTGATAACATGGGCGCCATAGCCAATGCGCAAGAACCAAGGTCACACAAGAAACTGAAGCACATCAAGCTGCGTTTTCACGCTATTCGAGAACATATCCAGGATGGGGATATAAAGATTTGCAAAGTACATACATATCTGAATGTGGCGGATCCGTTGACTAAACCTCTCCCGAGGGCAAAACATGACCAACACCAAACTGCCATGGGTGTTCGGTATATTACCATGTAATCTAGATTAGATGACTCTAGTGCAAGTGGGAGACTGTTGGAGATATGCCCTAGAGGCAATAATAAATGTAGTTATTATTATATCTTTGTGTTTATGATAAATGTTTACATTCATGCTATAATAGTATTAACAAGGAAACATTGATACTTGTGTGATTTGAAAACTTAATTTGAAGTCCCTAGTATAGCCTCTATACATCACTAGCTTGTTGGTTGATAAATGATTGTGGTTTCCCTATCATGAACATTGAGATGTTATCAGCAACAAGATCATATTGTTAGGAGAATGATATGGTGGACATACTCCTATAGATAAGCGTAGCATAAAGATCAAGTCATTTCATTAGTTCAATTGCTATATGCTTTCTGATACATAGTAACCTAATTCCTTCGACCATGAGATCATGCATATCACCTTTACCGGATGGATGCTTTGATGACATCAAACACCACACCATAACAGGGTGGCTATAAAGGTGGCATTGAGTGTTCGGAAAGTATTGGTTGAGACACATGGATCAAGAGGGATTTGTCCATCCATATGACGGATAGATATACTCACAGGCCCTCTCGGTGGAATGTCATCCAATTAGCTTGCAAGCATGTGACTGGCTCACAAGGGATCACATATCACAGAACGAGAAAAGAGTACTTATCTGTGAACGGTTGAACTAGGTATGTAGAGATACCGACGATCATAACCTCGGATAAGTAAACTATCGTGAGACAAAGGGAAATTGGTATCGTATGTAAGTAGTTCATTCGATCGCAGTAATCGTAGAAATATGTGGGAGCCATATGAATTTCCAGATTCCTCTATTGGTTATTGTTCGGAGAAGTGTCTCGATCATGTCCGCATAATTCACGAACCGTAGGGAGACACACTTAAGGATTCGACGTTGTTTGAGTAGTTATGGTATTATGAGAAAGAGACCGAATGTTGTTCGGAGTCTCGGATGGGATCCAGGATATCACGAGGTGATCCAGAATAGTCCGGAGAATAAGATTCATATAAGGAAAGTCCCGTTTCGGAGTTCGGGAATGATTCCGTTGTTTTCATCGGGAATGTTCTAGAAGGTTCCGGAATGTCTGGCACTACGGAGGGGAAGGGGTACATGAATGTGTCATTGCATATTGGAATGATTGCATCATGTACTAAGTGTTCTCGCTGTTCCAAATAAAGGATTAAATTGAATCCTAAATTGAAAAGTCAAATAGCAAGTTTGAAAAGTCAAACGGCTAAAATTGGAAAGAGGGAAAGAGGAAGGTGTGGAAACCAAGTTGGGGAGGAGTCCTCCTCCAACCGCGGCCCACCTCCAAGCCGAGTTGGGAGGGACTCCTCCTCCCTTGGCGCTTGCCCTCCACCTATAAAAGGAGGGGCAGGCCCTCCTCTAGACACACAAGTTCCTATCCTCTAAATCTAAACCCTAGCCCTAGACTCCGGTTAGAGCCGTTTTGGTTTAGAGCTTCTAATTGCACTAGCTCACGGATTAGAGCCTTCTAATTGGTGTGTCTAAACCTAGACCACTAAAGCTCTCTCATACTCCACCATACTCACTCCTACAGGCGAAGCTCGGGATCTCCCTCTACTTCCTGTACCACGCCAGTCACAGGAATCGCGAGGAGAGTGCTACAACCTCCGCTGCCTGCTGGAACAAGGGAGAGGAAGGTCTTCGTCGAGTACATAACGTGTGATCGACTGCGGAAGCGCTGCCGGAACGCAGCGCCGGAAGGATCGTCTACACGATCTTGAGATCGGGAAGAGTACGACTACATCACCCACAAGAATCCGCTCTCGTTAAACACTTTGGAATCTTCGAGGGTAAGTTATTCCATCGACTCGTTGCTACAATCTAGTAGATAGATCTAGGCTTGTTTGTTTGTATGCGATAGAAATTTTTTGTTTTCCATGCTACGAATCCCTACAAACACATGATTATCTTTCTTGATATCCACCTCCGCAGCTTTCATCTTAGCGAAGAGCTTAGTGATCGTATCAGTGGAACCAATTTGATTGTGAGTAACTACAAAACCTTTGTAGCTAGGAGGGAGTGATAGCAGAACTCTGTCAATCTTGAGCTCTTCTAGAATCTTGCAGTCCAGTTCCTCAAGTCGTTGAGTGTAGCCTGACATCTTAATGGCGTGCTCACTAACGGAACTCCCTTCCTCCATCTTGCAGTTAAAGAACTTCTCAGAGATCTCATATCTCTCAGAACGGGCCTGAGTTTGAAACATGGTTTTCAGTTCCTCAAGTATCTCAAAGGGCCCGACGAACTCCTCAAAACGATTTTTAAGGTCTGGTTCCATAGCAAACAACATGGTACTCTTAATCACTCCATAATCATCTTTGCGTGACTGATAAAAAGCTTTTTCATCAGCCGGCACATCAGTAGCAGGGGCGTCACCTAGCGCTTTTTCAAGTACATAGTCCTTTTGTCCGCCAGCGAGAATGATTCTCAGATTGCGGAACCAGTTGGTGAAGTTAGAGCCATTGTTCTTAAGCTTTTCTTTCTCAGCAAAAACGTTGAAGTTGAAGTTGGACTTAGCCATTTGATCTACAAAATTTGCAAATATTATTTAGACTATGTTCATGATAACTAGTTCAACTTAATCAAATTACTAGATGAACTCCCACTAAATTCAACATTCCTCAAGTTGTTTAGTGAACACGATCCAAATTCACCACACCTAATCCGATCTTCACGAGAAGAGATGTGGTTTCAATGGTGGACAACAAAGTGTCGATCATATCATTCATATGACTCATGTTTAACCTTTCGGTTCGTGTGTTCCGAGGCCATGTCTGTACATGCTAGGCTCGTCAAGTCAAACCCAAGTATTTCCGCGTGTGCAAAACTGGCTTGCATCCATTGTATGTGAACGCAGAGTTTATAGCACCCGATCATCACGAGGTGCTTGAACACGACGAACTTTCTCAACGGGGCATACATGGGGAGAACACAATTTTATCTTGATCTTTAAGTGAGGAATCATCTTATAATGCTACCGTCGCGATCTAAGCATAATAAGATACATAAAAGGATAAACATCACATGCATATAATTTTATGTGACATGGTATAGCCAATCTCCGCGCAATGATATCCATCTTGTGCACGCCAGCATGATCTCCATCACTCCACCATGATTGCCTCCACTACGAATTGCAACTACAACTATTGCTAACTACTTAGCGATAAAGTAAAGCTATTACATGGCGTATAAGAAGTTGACACGCAGGTCATATACAATTATAAAGACAACTATATGGCTCCTACCGGTTGTGAACTCATCGACATGCAAGTCGTGAAATATTATAAAACATGATTATTGCATACATACACATCATGTCTTGGGACATACCATATCACAAAACACTCCCTGCAAAAACAAGTTAGACGCCTCTACTTTGTTGTTGCATGTTTTACGTGGCTTATGGGAGTAACAAACTAAGAACGATTCTTACCTACGGAAATCCACAACAGTGATATTATGGTTGCCAACATTCGTTGTAAATCCCATGACTACTATAGTGAGAGAAATAGGCATCCACCAGCCGCATGTGTGGAACAAGCCACACGTCAAGTGTGGAGCCGGTCTCGTGAACGAGGTCGCGTAAAGTTGGCCTGGACCGCTTCGATCTCACTATGTCGCGCCATAAGAAATACACAACAAGAGGTTTGCAACAGAAAACATCAACGCCCGCAACAAGCATGTTGCGTTCTACTCGTGAAACACATCTACGCATAGATCTAGCTCTGATACCACTGAAAGGTTTTGCAGCATAGTAAATCAAAAAAAATTCTATGGATGCGAACAAGAAAGCCAAGATCTAATCTAGGAGATGTAATCAATGAGAGAGATTGATGAGATCTTTGTACCCTTGAAGAAATCGCACAACGGAAACGTTCAACAGAACGTGGTTGATGTAGTCGTACTCGCTGTCTCCTCCTCGCGATCCGATCCGATCCTCCGCCGCAAGTGGCGGCGCCTCCGAGATATGCACACGTACGGTGCAGCGACGTCTCCTCCTTCCTTGGTCCAGCAAGTATGGTGGAGAGATAGATTGGATCTGCAACACGACGGCGTGGTGCTTATGGTGGAGAATTTGGCGCAGGCTTCGCCACGCAATGGGAGAGAGAGAGAGAGGAAGGGCAGCAGTTGGAGGCTAGGGTTGGAGGAGTAGGGGGAGGCTGCGCCCCTGCCCTCCTTATATAGGGGGATGGCCGGCCCCCCTTGGCCCCTCCTCCAAGCCCTAGGGCGGCAGCCCCAAGGGTGGAGTGGGGGGCAAGTCTCCCCCTTTCCTTCTAGAAGGCTTCCCTAGCGTTTCCCCTAGGGCTGGCCGGATGGGCCTTGGGGGCCTTGTGCCCCTGGCCCAAAGTGGCCAGCGCACTTCCCCTTAGGCCCACGCAGGCCTCCGAAAAGTGGGCCCACGTTGGTCCCACTCCGGAACCTTCTATAACCTTCCGGTACAATACCGATAAACTCTGAAACGATTCCGAAATCCAAAAACTGCTTTCCTTTATATGAATCTTATTCTCCAGACCATTCCGGAACCTCTCGTGATGTCCTGGATCTCATCCGAGACTCCGAACAAAAACTCATAAACCAATCATCCATTCTATCCTAGCGTTGATGCACGTTAAGTGTGTGAACCTACGGGTTCGAGAATATGTAGACATGATCTTCTATCAGTAATCAACAGCGGGATCTGGAAACCCATATTGACTCCCAAATATTCATCGATGATCATATCGGATGAACCACGATGCCAGGATTCAATTAATCCCAT